>FLSR01004885.1:13305010-13329909 GCA_900092035.1 Leuciscus waleckii
TATTCCTGTCTATATAAATATGATGTGAATCTATGAGAATATATCAATATTTCTCCAAGTCTGCACATTTTTGAGCTAAAAGCCCTAGGACGTTGTTTTGTATAGCACTGTCATGACAACAGCACAGAGTTTTTTTTTCTGAATGGACCAGCTGACGCTCATAATTCATATTAAAGGGATCGACGCATTTTTTCATTTCATAACTCCTGACACAAATTAAGACATAACTGTCACTATAAGTTTCTCAGAATACAATAGTGGTCAAATACTGAAACTTGAGTCTTAGCCTATATCTTTTTAATGATGTATAGTTTGTCAAAGTATAACATTTAATCTGATAGTAACTTTGGACTAAATAAATAAAAAAACGCTTCAGTGCGCCGACGCACTGGTGAAGCTTAACAGGTTATACTGCTAAATATAACTTACTCAACATCACACATTAAACTGACATTGCTAGCTTCAATCGAAATCGTTATTGCTAGCACAACACGCTAGTAATTCGCTAGCCTGTTAGCGTGCCATCTGTGCACTCTTTATTTATTTATTTATTTTTCTTGCGTGCGCTCACGCCTTTTACGAGTCCATCAAACAACTTAGGTGAGTAAGATCAGTCAATAAACATGGTAAGTCATGTCATCTTCTCCTCTTATTTTTACTTGCACCTCATGCCACATGTTTAGCATTTTCCTTCTCTGTCAGCACAGGATTTACATGTGATAAATGCAGGGAGATAGTAAAGCTGACGGGGAAGATTTCAGAACTAGAGACACGCATCCAAGCTTTAATCGAGGTTAATTGTAAGAGTGCAAGGGCTTTAGATACTGCTTTGGATGCGACTAGCTTAGTGAACTCTTTACATTGTTCGGTTCCGGCTGAAGTAGAGCCTGTGCAGCAGGGGCAAATGGGTGACGGTGAGACGCTGTAGTCGCGGGACAAAACACCGCTCTTCCGCTCCGATTACAACTTCAAATAGATTCTCCCCTCTCAGTGAAAAACCCACTGTGAATCCTGTTGAATGTGCCCTAGTTATTGCCGATTCTATTACACGGAACGTGAAAATAGAGACACCAGCCACCATAGTCACATGTTTGCTGGGAGCCAGAGCCTGACATCAAAGCAAATTTAAAAGTGCTGGCTAATGCTAATCGTAAATTCTCTAAGATTATTATTCACGTCGACACAAATGATGTTCGACTCCGCCAGTCGGAGATCACCAAAATTAATGTTAAAGAGGTGTTTGAACTCGCAAGTATGATGTCAGGCACTGTAATTTGCTCTGGCCCCTTTCCTGTTCGCAGGAGTGATGAGATACTTAGTAGATTGTCCTTACTCAATGGCTGGATGTCTAAGTGGTGTCCGCAAAATAATATAGAATTCATAGACAATTGGAAAAGTTTTTGGGGCAGACCTGACCTGTTGAAAAGAGATGGTATTCATCCCTCCTGGGATGGTGCTGCTCTTCTCTCTAGTAATATGGCACATAGTCTTAGAGCTAAAACATGACAATCTGGGGCTCAGGTCAGGAAGCAGACATACTGGCTAAACCGACCGTCTGCTAGCTGTCTCGCGTCACCAAGGTCAGACAAATCCCATCACATAGAGTCTCTTTCACCTAGATATCATCATATAGTTCCCCTGTTCCCCAAATTAGGACATACAAAAAGGGTAAAAATTTCATTGATGTTCAACAAATAAAAAACAGATATAATACAAATGAGCAAATGATAAAGCTTGGGTTGCTGAATATTAGATCCCTTACTTCAAAAGCACTTATTGTTAATGATATGATTACAGACTATAATCTAGATGTGTTGTGTTTGACAGAAACCTGGCAGTATACAGACCACCAGAGCACCATACAGACTTTATCAAATAATTTGCTGACTTTCTATCACAGTTAGTACTGGTTGCAGATAAAGTCATAATTGTTGGTGATTTTAATATACATGTAGATAACGAAAAAGATGCATTGGGATTGGCATTTAAATACATTCTTAACTCTATTGGAGACCTACTCATTGTCGTAATCATACCCTAGATCTAATATTATCACACGGAATCAATGTTGATGCCGTTGACTAATAAGACAGACTGAGAAAAAATAGGTCACAGGGATTGAACCAATCCGAGAAGCCAGATGGCCGATGGTTTCGGCGGAGCCGAAGTGTCAACAGGCTGTGGTGGAGCGAAGGGTACAGAGACTAGAGGTGGAACCAGTGGATCCTCTGTGCTGGGTGGAGCTGATGGCCTGAAGACACTGGGCAGGTCCTCAATGCCAATGGGAGCTGCATAGGGGCTGAAGGACATAAGCAGAAGTGGGGTAAGGAACTGGCTGTATGAGGAGCTGGGAGAGGGAGGCTGGGAATGCAGGGGGCGTTGGAGATACAGGTAAACTGGGTATAACATCGCCAAACCAGTCTATAAGGGCCTCCTCAAAAATGTCCATAAGTTACTCATAATAATTACCAGAGTCCATCATCTTCTCGTCCACAGTGATGGGGTTATGGGTGGGGCTCTCCTCCTATCCCTCGAGTTAAACAAACACTCCCTATGTAACAAACGGTGGTGCCTGCTCACACACCTGGTCAGACTCTGTTTGTGGTACGGACTCCGGGGTGTTGACTCTCTTCATCTTTTTCTCAGGTTCGGGCTTGTCTATCGCGGCAGGTCTCCATGGTCTGCTGTGGGCTCTAGCAGAATCCCCGTCGGTTCACTTGCTGGTGGATAGCTGGTCTCTGCCGGCTCTGTAGTCGGAGCTGGGCTGGTGAGTTGTTCTTCAGCGAGGCAGATGGTGAACTGAAACTAGTTGCACACCCACTCGACAAACTTGACGAATGTGCCCCGAGGACCCACACCGTGCAGGCGATCCTTTGTGCGCTCGTTAAGGCTGGCAAAAAAGAAAGCACACAGGGAGTGATCGGGGAAGTCCGTTAGGGTCGCCAGATAGAGAAATCCGCTAGTGTTGGCCTTGAGGCTTTCCTGCTCCTGCTCAAGGCATAACAGCAGTAGAGCAGGTGAGGCCATGCTGTGGTTTTTGGTATTGGTCCAATTCTGTTACGCAACGGTGTGTAGTAAATCGTACGACAAAGGAGAATTCCAAAACACAGTCTTTAATAAATTCATAGGAGAGAAACACAGGAGAAGGGCAAACATCAACTAACATTCACATTACACATAGATAAATTTGGATAAAGAACTGAAAGACATTAGGGAGTAGATATACTAGAACAAATGAAGGAGCTAAATGAGATAAGTAATTAACAGGATACAGGTGAATGACATGACTAATTAGACTGACTGGGGAAAGCAAGTTCACAGGGACTGTACCAAAAACAAAATAGAAACTCAAGACAGGGCATACATGTAACAGAATTCTGCTTTATTGTTATTTCAGTGCATTTGGACTGTTGGTCCCGCTAACGAATCCTTCTGATTTATTTTTACTTACTTCTGTGATTTACAATCAATTTATATTAATGTATTGTGTTTTCTTTTCGTTCTTTTGTTTTGTCTGGGACAGCCCAAAATCATATAATGTGTACCAAGCATAAGGCAGGCACCATTTTATACTCATGGGCGCTCCTTGTGACATCAGCTACCATCTACCAATCAATCATAGACAGTATAAGAAGTGGACAGAATCATCACATTGGAACTCAATTGAGACAAGTGAAGCCCATTTTTTGTGATTTTTTAGTACTTCCGTTCCTGACGCGCAGACTCAAACCGACTCAAACTAAGCTTGATGACGTGAGCAACCTGTCTGACAGATGTAAATCTTCTAGTAGCTGTGCGTGCAAACTGCCAACGTTAATCTTGCAGAGACGGCGACAAACAGTTAACACACTGAATTAACAAAATACCACCTATAACACAATACTTAGATGTCTTGAATGATGATCAGAAGTTTCCAAGGTCGAAGTATCACGGCTCTCCAGAAATAAGGGCTCAGACTAGCCAGGTGTATACGTTAAGTGCAAGCAAGCTGAACTCGAACGCTCAATGACGCATCAGAGTAAACTCACATATGTCTGTGTGTGTGTGTTTTGGAAATCAAATCGTATAGTATAGTAATAACATTAGGCGTAGCTTACATCTCAGACATCTTGGCTTTCATTAAACCTATAGGTAAACTGAGTAAATCATTACATTTTACATTACATTTTTTTAATGAGCATATGATGCTGTTGAGTTAATTTTGAGTTTCCAGGATTTTCCTAGGATATAGCTTAGCCTTGGACAAGTCAGAAGAGAGAAAAATGTTACATTTGCAGACAGTTTCTCCCTCAGCATATAGCATATCTATTAAACCCATAGACAGTATATAAACTGGACACAGCGACCCCATAGGTTTCAATGGAGAAAAGTGAAGCAAATTAGAAGCACTCATTTCCTGATTGCCGAGCGAACTGCGCAGACTCAAACTGAGCTTGACGACGTGGATGTGACGTGAGCAGCCTGTCTGACAGTTGTAAGTCTTCTAGGAGCTGTGCCAAGAGAAATCTGAATCATTCCCTTCCGAAACTTGCAGAGACGGAGAGCGTGAGTAGGAGTTGTCCATGAGCTAGGAGCAGGAGAAACTTTATGATTCTCTATGGGCTTCTCCCTTGACTTTATCGGACTTTATGCCTCCACGTCCCCCCGATTGACTGCGAGCTTCTCCTCCTGTCTCTACGGTAATTTCCAGAGAGTCGCGTGGTTATGATGCAATCGTTAGCCTGTTTTTACAAAAACTGCTTCTACGTGGCCATAACGTAAGATACAAGGTAATGGAGCCTTTTATACATTGTCGTGTTTCTTTAGAAATAAATAATGGACAAATGGAGTCTTTAAACGCCTCAGATGTAAAGTTATTCGCTGTCAAAGTGACGCCAAAATGAATGGGAGTCAATGGAATGCTAACGCAAGTGAAGTTCTGCTACAAGATGGCGGCACGCGGCCGGCTTCAACTTCCGGTCGATGGATTACCCGCCTGCAATCAATTGGCGTGTTAAAAAATGCACCAGTTGCTGACATGTTGGATGGGTTAATTATAAGCGAGATGCTCACCTTCGCTCTAGACAGAGTGTTAGCTAATCAATTCATTATTCATGACACATTGGAACACAGCTAAATGTATTCCTAATATGTTGTACCTTTTATTGAAGGTAGCCTACTTTTACCTTTTGAGACATGCCCCCACAAGCACCCACAAGAGCTGTAATTGTGATGTTTGATTTGGGGTAGCCGCGATGCGCGAAAGGGGCGTTTGCAAAATATGTTGTATTTTCATAATTCGGCTAGGTGACACTAGTGTTGCAGAAACTACATCATGTAGATTAACAGGATTTTTCACCCATTGTATCATCCGCCAGGTGAAATCTGCAAGGTATGAGATATCATCCATAGCATGAAAGGAGCTGGACAAGGTCAGGCCCCTAAACTTAGGGGCACTGCTAATGATTGAATTGACTTTTATGAAGGAACAGATAAATAGAGATGAGCAACACACCCTCACCATCATCCTGGCCCAAACGAACAGGAAATGACACCGGACAGACTTCTGCCCATGCAGACTGGTGGCCAGGGGCCAGGCCACAGCAGGCAGATGTGGGAAACAGGAGACAGGGTGATTGACAAGCACAAAAGGCCATAACATAACATAACAGAGGTTTGGATTTAAAAGTGTGTGAGTGAAAGAGGGTGAGGGGGAAAAGCGCTTCTTGTGTCTATCCTCGATTATACATGGTTGTATAACCACTAATGTGGGAATGTGAATGTGGGGGTGTAGAGTTTTTTTTTTTTTTGCCTGCATGTTCATATGTGTGTGTGTGTATGAGGTTGAAGTATGTGTTATTGCTGACACCAGTGCTCTGCTCTGATTGTTGGATGACTGCTAGGTGTTGACAGGCTTGTGTTATATTATGACCCCATGGTGAACGAGCATGATGGAACGGGTTGTGTGTGTTTTGCGAGTCTGTATACGTATGTGGTTGTGTGATAGAATCCTGCTGGCAGGGTATGTTGGGTGAATATCCGCATTTGGGATGGGCTGGCAAGTCTTTCCCATTAAGGGAAAATTCCATTCAAAACTTTTCCTTGGCTAAACTGGGTTCAGGGATAAATTGTGGAACAGCACAAAGAATATCCTGTGTGTGTTGTGTGCGATTGTGAATCTTTCCCATTGTTTCTACCTTGGCATAACAACATTTAATAGTACAGTTTTTTTTTTCATTAAATGTAATGTAAATTCAGTTGCCGTGGCAGCACCAAATGTAATTGCAGATACAGAAAAATATTTACACTTTATGTAGAAAATATGAGTGGTACTTCCCCATAAACTCATTGCCATAATGCTAGTGTTTTTAGCGTGTTGCTATACAGTTGCTAGGGTGTTCTTCTTCTGCGACTAATTTGTGAGTATTACTACTGGACACACTAATTGGTGCATTTAATTACAAGCACATTCACAGACGACAAGTTCAGATGCGCAAATGTAGATGGCATAAGTGCACGGATATAGATGGACAACTACTGCATTTAAACATGGATACGGACTTCATTAGAATTATCATAAAAAATACTTTCATAACCCTGTATTGCTGGTCACCAGCATAAGATATGTTTTTCATGCTAGGACCAGCATGGGGTGCTGGTTTCTGGTTTGAACTACCAGAACTATACTAGCTCTAACCAGGTTAAACCAGGCTGGGCAAACATGGAATTAATGCTGGTCAACTGGATTTTTTTGCAGGGAAACAAATATTGAGTGTTTAATCACACTAAGAGTTAGGGGTTGCATTTAGATATAGTGAGAATTAAGGTCCCAATAATACAACATCCATTTATAATTTTTTAGAAATATACACTGAGTATGTTGTTATTATTACTGTTTTAGAATACATTGAGGCGCAAATACAGTATTTGTATCTCTATATGCAGTATAAATAACATCTAACACTATTGACATGGTGCAAAGAAAATACACTTTTGTTATTTACATTTGTTGTAAATAGCATCTATCACTATTTACACCGATTAGCAACTATTTGCTTTTGCAAATAGTTTCTGCAAAAAAAAAAATATATATTTTATCAGTCTGTTCTTCTCTTTTCAAAATTAAGATGGAAAAAGATGGCAAGATAGAACATCCTAATGACTTGAAATGCTGTGTTAGCATAACAGGCCTTGGAAAAGGAATACTTTTATTCTCACTGGTTTGCAGAAAGTCTGACGAGTTGCTTAGCCACCAGTGGTCATTGTATTGCCTTTTTTTGGCTTATTAACTTGTAATTAACTCCTGAGCTTCTGAGAATCTCATGAATGACACACACACACACACAAGTACACACACACACACACACACACACACACACACACACACAAAAACTCTTTACTTAACAGTGTAGGCTGCTCTCCACATCAGTGTCTCCACCACCCTTGCAGATTTGTCCTCTCCATGACAAGCGATAGTCCCTAAATATAGAGTGCTATCAAGGTCAGCGGCTATTTTCTTCTGCTTAGGGTGGCCGTATAAGACGGTGGTATACGAAAACAGATACTATGCTTTTCAGGTTAAAATTAACAAATAATGGCATTATCTGAAGTTTTATCAAGGTTGTTTGAGACTGGAAGGACAAAGGCTAACTGCGTGTTTTATGTTTATTCGGTTATAGTAGGTTATCTTTGTTCCTGTTCCTGTCACTGCACATTTTCACAGCCTGCAGTTAAAGAACAAAATATAATAATTGTTGATTATTTTTATTAATTTAAACTGTTTATTGAATATTGGTTATCATTTTACTGTTGACTCAGTTTTATAACCCATTTAAGGCCACACATTTACAACAACTGAGGGGATTTTAGAAACCTCCTTTCATGATGAACCTAAATGCCTTGATATTCTTCAAGCTGTTACAGACAGCACTGAGCACAGCGATTGATCCAAATGCAGTTTATTGACAGCACAATTCAAAGCCACAGTCCATAAATCTGGCAGATGGTCAGAGCACGGTTAATCAGTCCAAACAAACATACAGATCCAGAGGGCAAGACAGGAACGATAAATCCAGGACATGGGCAGCTATCAAACACCATGAAAACAAGGAAACACTCAGTAATACTGTGAAACACAAGTCAAGACTTCACGAAGTTACAAACGACTGAACTGGTATAAATAGGCAAAGAGATAATGAGGTTATGAGAAACAGCTGCACATGATTACACTGATGACAGACAAAGAACTATGGGAAACTGAGTCCAAGATGGCGGAAGAGCGAGTGGTAAGAGTGCCCTCTGCTGGCGTACAATATACTGCAGCTGACGGATGAAACGCAAGCGCAATCAAAGAACGAACTGGTGTGACATCCTTTCGAACTAAATCAGGGCAAAACTAAGTTTGTGTGGAGTTATCAGTTTTGGGCGTTTAAAACTTTGCCGAAATGTTTATTGTGGAGCTAGTGCAAACAGATCCAAATCACTATGATCAGATGCTTTCTTAAAGGTGAAGTCTACAAGAGTGACAGCTAGTGGTCGAAATAGGTACTGCAGTCCAAATTCAAAATACTGGAGATTGTTGTTTCCCCCGCCCCCTCCTCCTCAGATTCGACGCTCACGTGGGTTGCCAGTTTGAGGACACACAACAGGAACGAGCGCAATTGGCAATGAAAGCCGAGGAGACTCACACATTGTAAGTTGATGAGTTGATTTATCCGAGTTTTAAAGGTGCTGTAAGCGATGCCACGCGTTTTTTAGGCCAAAATTTTTTTGTCACATACAGCAAACCAGTGGCGGATTTAGCAAATCGGGGGCCTAAGGCGAAGGTAGGCTATGGGCCCCTACCCATTCAATATTTAAAAGAGAACGAAAAAAAAATATGTACCGACTGAATGGTGGATAGGCAGGTAAAGCTAATCTACAGGGAAGTAAAGGTTAGAGAGGAGAAAAAAACGTCCCCTTTAAAGGACAAGTTCGGTATTTTACACTTAAAGCCCTGTTTACAGATCGTATCTGATGAAATAGAACGGTTAAGATTAAAATTTGGACACATGCTGCTGTCCCGAGAATTTTAGGTTTATTTCGCTTTTGTGGACCTATTTTGCCAAACGCGTCACACCCGTGATTCTTACGTTGAGAGCTTGAATAATAGACACTCCAGCCCAGTTGGTGGCGATAATGCACCTTTGCCAATTGCACCGATCTTGTTATAAACGCAGTGGCGGATTTAGCAAATCGGGGGCCCAAGGCGAAGGTAGGCTATGGGCCCCTACCCATTCAATCTTTAAAAGAGAACGAAAAAAATATGTACCGACTGAATGGTGGATAGGCAGGTAAAGCTAATCTACGGGGAAGTAAAGGTTAGAGAGGAGAAAAAAACGTCCCCTTTAAACCCTGCATTGGCTACACTTCTTTACTCCTAAACAGAAACATGTTACAATGTTTACATGGTACAATTTCTGGTAAGCTATGTTTTTTTTTGCTTGGCAAATTTCACCATTTCGATTCAATTCTTGTGATTTGATTCAATATTTACTCATTTGGATAAATATTAGGTAACGTTTCACAAGACAGACGTTACTTTTTCTCTATTAGGTAAAGTTTCACAAGATATGCATTACTTTTTCTCAAGAAAAATAGCCCTATCAGCTGGTATAATTTAAGGTTAAAATAAGTAATATAGTACACATATTTAGCCAAATACTCTCTATAGCTCTTTTTTTCCTAGCCAATTAAATGGCTTTCCTGAGGTAAATGTTATGTGACGATTGTTCTCCACCTGTTTTACCTCTTTCCGCGGTTGAAAAACACTTATTGATCGATATTATGAATGAGGAATATACATTTCGGTAAGTTATACGGTATCTTTCAACATTGTTCATTCGTGTTTATTTACTATTAGGTAGAGATGATCAGTTCACGTGCCGCTATAGGAATCTGTCACGTCACAATAAAACGGCAAAACGGTATATTGTTTGAATTTCGTAATAGAATTGACAGAATCTGAGAGCTGAGATTTTTTTAAATATCATAATTCATAAGTAAACTGCTCAGTTTTGTCTGTCGATCTCCGTGTCCTCTTTGCTTCACGATTTTTCTGTGCGTTGGACGTTGTTGTTCCGATCTGTACCCCAACAGTAGCCATAAAAAAGTGTGTCATCTTTGGCAGCGTTCCCAAATACTTATCAGCGTCTTTTCACTATTTTTCTTTTATTTGAGCCGCTTGGGTAACTTCGAAACTTTAAATTTTCGCGTTAAGACTCGTCTTGCTCTGGGGATCAATTGCTCTATTTCCCAGTCCTCCTGTTACTGCGTGTTGTTTATCTTTCGCGCCGCGCACTTTTTCGGACTTTTTGCTTTCCTCCCGCTTCCTCCTTTTTTCAGCACCGCTTGGGTAGCTAGCTTCGCTTCATTTTTACTCTGTATACCACTCTGTACACTCTGTCTGTCACTCTGTACACTCTGTCTGTCAATCACTTCTTTTTCTCCGTCAGTTTTTTGGCACAGCCTTGTCACTTTCGCAGATGCGCAGTAAGTGAGATAATGGAATAGTCCAATGTAGTGAGGCGGGGGGCCCCCTCTGGGCTCACCCGCACCATGAAACACAACAAACAGTGCTCCAGCCAATCACCGACAAGAAGTATTTGAGGGGTGTGGTTTGGGGGTTAGTGCGCGTGCACATGAAGGGGGTGTGGAGGAGAGAGAAGCATGAAGAGGGAAGTTTGAATTATGGCCGACACACGACCAAAGAGACGACGTTCCTATGAACAAATTGCAAAGAAGAGGGACAAGGATAAGGGACGAGGATAAGGAACGCGCGAAAAACCGAATTTACATCGGAAAAAACTTTGAAAGGTGGCGAGAACTCCGCCGGCAGGAGGGCTTCCGATCCACATTCAGTTGCTCTGTTTTTGCAGAACAGTAAATCCAATTTCTTTCTAAACTGACGTTCATGTTCGCCAAACCAACACAAGGATGTAATTAGCTAGAACTATGCAGTCAGCGTTAACTTTGGTGAATACAACATATAACGGTAACACTTTATAATAACTGCACCCTATTATCATTAGTTAAGCATTAGTAAACAGTTAATTCGTCATTTATAAAGCATTAATAGACATTAATAAGCAGTTTATAAATACAGTTATGAATGCTTTGTTCTTGATTTTTAAGCATATCTATAATGTGTTTAATAATTGTATTTTCATACTTTATTAATGATCAATTTATCATTTCTAAATAAAGTAATGCATTATTTACAAACCGGTTATTTAGGAGTTGTCAGTGGTTCATAAGATCACTTAGTGTAAGTAAATGATTAATATACTGTTTAAATACATATTATTATTCAGACAAATAGTAATAGTTACTTAGTGTGTTAATAAATGCTTTATTAACATGTATTTCTACTGTAATTAATGGTTAATTCAGGGAGTTATAAAGCATTTAGTAGTGGTCAGTTCACTATGTGTGAGCTCATCTAAAGTGAGGACTAGTTATGCCTTGTAAAGCATTTACAAAGGAGATTTAAAGGCTATTAAATATTTCTATGTTCTGTATCTCTGTTGTGTTTGTTTCCTTTTTCTGTTTAGAAGAAAACTGAGTCTTTAAATCTCCTTTATAAATGCTTTACTAGGCATAACTAGTCCTCACTTTAGATGAGCTCACAAAAATAGTTAACTGACCACTACTAAATGCTTTATAACTACCTGCATTTACTACATTTACTTATACTTTCTAAGTGATCTTATTAATCAATGAAAATACCTAAATAACTGGTTTGTAAATAATGCTATACTTCATTTCGAAATGATAAATTGATCATTAATAAAGTATGAAAATACAATTATTAAACACATTATAGATATGCTTATAAATCAAGAATAAAGCATTTATAGCTGTATTTATAAACTGCTTATTAATGTCTATTAAGGCTTTATAATGATGAATTACTGTTTAGTAATGCTTAACTAATGATTAATAGCGTGCAGTTATTATAAAGTGTTACCCATATAACGTTATGTTTCTAGCAGCTAGCGATCAATCTCTATTGTAAATGATCAAGCAAATTCACAGTAGGGCGACAATTTGTGTCAATGATTGTTTTCATCCACTCTTTGTTATGAATTTGAATGTTCATTTATAGGCTGTTGACAACTTGGACTAAATTAGTTTACGACGCCGCCGTTGTTTATGCTGACTGGGAAAATCAAAGCTACGTTATCTTGCTATTATTGCGTCCTTGTATGGGAGCTATAGTTATAGCTTCAGGTGGCGAAACGATTTTAAAATAATGTTTCTCTTTTTCTGCATTCTGTTCTGCAATATATAAAACCCTTTATCTAACTTGGCGACATTAAACATTGAATGAAGTATTCAATGTAAACTTGTAAACAATGTAAACTCAGTAAAACGTAACTTTGTTTGTAGTGACTAGACTTTCCTTTATGCCGGAAGGGAGGGGAGGAGGGAGGAGACGGGATGAGGAGGAGGGAGGGTCTAGCTAGCCTCCGTTTTGTTTGACAACAATTTGAATGTCAACAAGAAGTTACGACTCCCAGCATCGCTTACAGCACCTTTAATATGCTCTCCTTCATAGAGATTCTTAGATGGATACCGAGGTTTTAGGTTGGGTAGAATCTGCAATCTCTGACCCAGTTTGTTTGATGGCTGAAATACGCTGTGTTTCCTGCCAACTGGCATCCCGGGTGTTGGGTGAACTGGCAGTGGGCGAGATCAAACACACCAAAACAAAAACAGACATTCCAACACGGAACACACATTTCAAAGTAAAATAATTGGCTTTAGCAGTGTTTTTCAGAGAAATTAGTATCTGAACTCATCATGTTTCCTAAATATCTGCAAACATATGGTATTTTTGTGCTTAAGTAGAGTGAAAAAGTTACATACAGCACCTTTAACTGCTGTTTTTCTCAGTACTTTCATTTTTGTTGTGTGTTTTTTTGTCATTCGAGAGAAGCATGCAGCACATTTTTACATATTCATCTAAGTATCTAGTATATTGGGGCCATAAAAAAACAAACAACTCTTACTGTGCAAAAAATCTCTGTATCATACAGCCTCTTGTGACTTATGCTACGCAATCTGAAGTTTGGGTATCACCTCGATATGGACTGTTTAAGAGAACCTGTGCAGACAGCTTGTTTGACAGCCCACAAACCATTCCCTTTCTTCAGTCACCCCTCTTTGACTGCTACAGACCTGCTAACGAGAGAACACATGCCCTCTCAAAGCCACATCTGCTTTTCAAGAAATGACACATTGTCATGTCTTTATTATTTGTGAATAATGTCTAAGCCGCTGGAGCTGAAGGTGCTAGTGTGTTTGTGCGTAAATGAGCACTCTTGGCTTCTTGAGTGTTGCGCACACCCTTTTGAGGTTTGGATTAGTTAATCCATCATCACTCTCCAAGCTATATCAACAATGTTTTCTGAAGAAACTGGGTGGGGCAAAGCTTCAGCAGAAATATGATAGAGAATGAAAGAGAAAGCAAGGAATAGACATACTAAACCACGATCGAGACAAACGTGACTACAATAAGATGGCCAAGTAAGTAAATTGGTTTAAAACAAACTGAGGTTTCACAGACTCCCTTCAGATTGGACATTTTGGGGTCAGGTATGCCAGCGTCAGGTCAGAGCCCTCCATACACAACACTGTCCACTAGGACACTACGATCTGTGGGAAGAATCAAAATAGCCATAATAGACAGTACATGATGCAATACTCTGGAGCCTTAATTGAGTTCTTAGTTGTTTCATTTAAGTAGCTCAGATATTTATCCTCAAATTCAATAGAAAGAATGTAAACAAACAACTATTAAACAATCGTTAAGAAACAGCATAGAGCTATAAACTAAAGTGGGTAGCATAGCTCAGGTCAGATCAGTTGGGAAATTATATACATCAGATATCTAAGTATCTTGGCAAATGTGAGCACACTGTGAGACATTGTTGAGATCTTTCTGAAACTCAGGATATACATGTGTATACAATTAAAGAGAAGACAAGTGTGATCATACTTCTTTTCAAATCTGAGGATTCCAAACCTATGCATTTTATTAATAATTTCATAAGACCATGTTATATGTGTGTTTAGAGAAGGCTAATAAAAATGCTAAAGAAGTTATTTATGGCCCCTACACTGTAAAAAATATTCGTAATTTTAATGGTAAAAAACTGTAAAAAAGCAATATGCAGTGAACTATATAGAGTGAAAAACTGTAATAGCTCTCACGGGACATTTCACAGTAAAATTTTACAGTAAAATACTGTTAAATGTACGGACTTTGGAAGTACATTGTAAAAAAACCTTACCGTTGCATTTACCGTACCTTACCGTAAAAAATACGGTAGCAATTTTTGTTTTACATCATTGAACTAAAATTTACGGTAAAAAAACTGGCAGCTGTGGTTGCCAGTACTTTACCGTTAAAAAATATGGTAGAAATATTGATGTTTTACGGCATTTAACTAAAGTTTACGGTTAAAAACTGCCAGCTGGTTTGCAAGTGATTTACTGTAAAAAAATATGGTAGTAATATTTTAGGTTTTACGGCAGTAATCTAAAGATTACGGTAAAAAACTGGCAGCTGTGGTTGCCAGTATTTTACCGTAAAACATATGGTAGAAATATTTTAGTTTTTACGGCATTGAACTAAAGTTTACAGAAAAAACGTGCAGCTGGTTGCAAGTGCTTTACCATAAAAAATACGGTAGAAATATTTTAGGTTTTATGGCACTGAACTCCGGTTTATGGTATAAAAGAAAAACCTGCCAGTTGTGGTTGCCTGTAATTAAAAAATATTGTATAAATATTGTATTATTATTGAGAATTTCCAGAGGTTTAGACGTTGATGTTATATTGAAAATAATAAAGTTTGAAGTCACCATTATGGAGATGAGTATTTGCTGTAGTTGGGCTCTTGACCCAACTTTTCTAACCTTAGATTTTCTCTGACTGTTTTAACTGTGTGTTTATAAACACATTTGTTATGCATGAAAATCAGAGAGAAAATGTGATGTGTTGTTGGCCATTTGTTGATTATGACATGATCGTCATAAAGTGGCCTCACTGATCTCATAAAGAGTATTATCTTTCATTGTATGAGGAATGTTTAATACTTATATATTTCACGTTTTTGAGTATAATAGCTCTGTGACACCACTGCATGTGAGACAGCAGTGACAAACAGATCATCTGAAAAACTTTAAAAACAGTGTAGAAAAAAGGTTTTGAACTACTGTATGATGTAGACAACACAGACATCAAGAATCAACGTATGAATCTCAACAATGGTGACAATCAACAAAATAATCAGATAAAACTCTGAACATCACAAAACAACCTACTAAAAAGTTGCAACAAAAACAATAGTAAAAATAAAAGCAGATAATAATAAAAGAAAATACTAAGGCAAGTCAGCATCATTTATTCATGCTGCAATGCATGCTGGGAGATATTGATGAGTTTTGATTGATGGCTCCCATCATGCACTGCACTTTTATCATCACCGTTGTTGAGATTCATATGCTGATTCTTGATGTCTGTGTGTATATGTAAGATACAGTAGTTCAAACCTTTATTGTGCACAATGTTTTAAAAATTCTTTAGATTATCACAACACTGATGGATCACATGCTGTAGAATCATAGGGCTACTACAACCAATAATGTAAAATGAATAATCCATATAATCAAAGATAAGGCTCTATTTTATGTCGTCATCATCAACACATAACCAACATCACCTGATTCATTTTCTCTCTGGTTTTCAGTTACAGAAGCAAGAGAAAAACAAATGTTAGAAAGTCAAGGGTCAAGAGCCCAACTAAAGCAGTCACTGATCACCATCATGGTAACTTCAAATGAAACAATAAATCATCAACATCTAAACCTCTGTTAATTCTCAAACAGAGCTGTAGACTCCTGGCAGAAATAAAGTCAGTCAGGTTAGTAATAAGTGAAGCTGGTGATGCTGTTTGTGGAGTTGTTTAATCCTCTGTGAGATCTTCAGATTTTAATGTCTTCTTTTATCTTCAGTTCATCTAAGGCTGTGGCTCTTGTGTTTCTGCTCGTCGCTTCTCTTTTTTGTGTTCTTGTTGAAAACTAATGTCGGTGAACATTAAATCATCATGTGGTTTACCGCCTGTATTATTATGGTGGCTATCAGTATATTACAAAAGTATAAAGCAGATTTTAATACTTTAGTGAAATTGAATGATAACGTTTATTGGTTAATGAAATATAAGGGTTGTCCCGTGAGAACTAAAAGGTTACTACCATATTTTTTTACGGTAAAATACTGGCAACCAAACTGACTTTTTTTTTTTTACCGTAAATTTCACAGGTTTTTTTACATTGTGTTTTTTTTGTTTGTTTTTTTTGTTTTTTTTAAGTCCCGTAAAACATAAAAGGTTACCACCATATTTTTACGTTAAAATACTGGCAACCACAGCTGCCGTTTTTTTACCGTAAATTGCACCGTGCCGTTTTTTTTCCCTAAATTTGCCCCTTTTTTTTTTTTTTTTTTTTTTTTTTACAGTGATAACTCCCCTGTACTCTAATGTCTGGTGTGGAGAATTGCCCATTCATGACTCTATTGTCCTCTCTCAATGAATGTTAGCACCTCTGCCGGTTTGAGACTTAATCTACATTATTCTTTTATCATTATTCTTTTGTTTTTATTCAGCCATTATTAGGCTTTATTCTGGCATTAGATGGATTGCCCATCAACACCACTTTCATTCCAGATTCAGTAATCCACCTGTAGTGGTTCCTTGCCACTGTTGCCTTGGCTTTTGGCTTGCTTAGTTGGGGACATTTAATATTCAACAAAGGTGGACGATGACGCAATTTTCTTCTAGAAACAAACTTTGTTGTATTATTTTCATGTTATCACTGAAGATTGATACCCCAAAAGAAAATTCATGACACAAAACAGCCTCAAACTTACAGTTGTAATTAAAGCAAAAGCATATTAAATTATACAATGCTGGAACATCAATTCTGTTGGTTGGTAGTTTTATTTCTCTGATGCTTGATAACACATTTATGACAAATTCATATTTTCATAAAATATGTCATGAAATGGTTTTGACAAGAAATGGTATTGCGTTGAAACTGATACTTTCTGAAATGTTTGTTTTGGAAAAGTGCAACAAAGCGACTGTGGTAAAGGGCCAACCACCGACTGTCATGCAAAAATGAACAATGCAGAAATTACTTTTAATGTGATTCAAACTTTAAAAGTGCATTTAAAATAAAATCAACAGGCAAAGTCCTTAAACATGGAAAACAATAGAAATTACATACAAATTTGGAAGTAAGCCAATTTAATTAGATTTCCCCACAAATATAAATTTTTTGCAGTATATCCCCACGCTTTGAGAGGACTGTGGGACACGAGCAGGACAGAGCCCATCTCATCTCTTGTCTAATATCTATTTTCTCCCAATGTTCCAAAGCAATGGACACTGATTGTAAAAGGTCAGAAGAGCAAATTTTATCTTCCACACAAGCAAGATATGAATAGCTATTTGATGCTGCGCTGGTGAAGAAAACGAAACTGAATTACCTGCGTGTGTGAAATGAGCTAAACTTGACGTGCCTTATCTTGTCCAACAAACAGAAACTGTGTCAACAATGTATTTGACGTGAGATACAGATTGAAACTTACGAGATACAGTGTTTTTCACCTTTGTCATAGTAAAGGATGCGAATACAGGGATTAAAAGTGAACGAAACGGAAAAAAAAGTAACGTTTATAATCCCTTACGAAAGGATACGCGCAAGGATTTAGGAAAAGAAACAAGAGATTCCATGTCCAGAGGAACAGGCTAATTCATGGAATAGGTTATTGTTAATTTGTGAAAAAATCGTAAAACAGAATACTAAACCGACATATGACTTAATTATAATTTATGGGCTCGCACGTAGGCCAACTCGTTAGAGAGGTACTGTCTTTCGGCATGAATTCAAATGAATGGTTGTGATGTAACATTTGGTTGCTAACCTTTCATTCCTTTTGTAAACAAAGCTTTGTACTTATCGTGTCTTTGTACTTCTTCTATATCCTCGTAAAACATATTCACGTGCACAAAAATGTGTTTTAGTGTACCACTGCCGGTGCTACTCGGCCACCGTGGCCAACACCTCGGCCAACACCTCCCTTCACAAAACATTCATTTACTATTCACAGTAAATGCAGATTAATATTTAACATTTAATTTACATATTTTTAATGCAATTACTTTTTTATTTTTAATACAAAATATTCTAGAACTTCTGTGCGGGCCCCCTAACACCATCTAGCGGCCCCCAGTTTGAGAACCACTGCATTAGCTACCATTAGCATCAAGCTACATAACATTTAAAAGACTAATATTACGCTTTTACTCAGAACTCACTTTTAACCACCAATGAGTGTTTGTAATAACTTCCGATTGCAATTTAATGTGGATTTTGGTCAAATAATGTTATTGAAATATGTTATAGTTAGCATTTTATATGGCGCTAAGCGCTACACCTGCTTAGCATGTATACTGTAAACATTCCTTATTCATATGAATATACCCCAAATCGCATGAAAATCACACACAACCCCTATCGCTATCATGAGTTTATTCTCTTCGTTTTTGACGTGTAGAAACGTTTCTTTGGCTTTGTTTATCACGGAGCTCAGAACGAGGAAGTGTACAGGACTGCATCATCCAGAAGGGCAGGAATTATGGTCACATAAGTTGATTGACAGTTGTAGAGATCAAATAAGTGCTCAATGAGATGTGCGATGTGAATAAGAGTGTGATGTTTTAACGTGCAGTGAATGTTGAACAACAATAATCTGGGGCCTTCGGCGATCTTTGAACATAAAGGGTTTACAAATTTAGCATGAACATTACACTCACAACGGGATGCCATAGAACATGCACAGGTACACACATGTTTGGCATGAAGCATACAGTCATTAACTAACAATTTATATATACAAGTTGAAAAGTTGGTCAGACCGAACACCACAACAAACGTCCCAACATCCCAATCAGCAGTATGATGGTGGATGCCTTGGCTTTTGGCTTGCTTAGTTGGGGACTTTAATATTCAACAAAGTGGACGATGACGCAATTTTCTTCTAGAAACAAACTTTGTTGTATTATTTTCATGTTATCACTGAAGATTGATACCCCAAAAGAAAATTCATGACACAAAACAGCTTCAAACTTACAGTTGTAATTAAAGCAAAAGCATATTAAATTATACAATGCTGGAACATCAATTCTGTTGGTCGGTAGTTTTATTGGAGGAGAGAGTGAGCAAGAGGGAGATTTGAAGAAAGACTGTTGAAAGAGAGATGAGTGACAATACAAAAGAGAAAATCTCAGAGGAATATCACTGAAAAAAGCTTTACAGCACTTGAGAGACCTACGCGGGAAGGCCTGAAAACGGACGCAGAGTTTGTGTTGTTGTTGCTCCATACGTGAGTAACATTGGTTTTGCGGTTTCACAGAACCAATATATGCTGTTGTTGTAATGTTAGCCAGAGTAACAGGACAGTTTTAATTGTCATTGTTTGTTTGGAGCTGCTGTGCTGCTGGCGACTAACAACCAACTCTTGCTTGTATTTACTCTTGTGTACTGTACATTTTTTATGCTTCCTTCTCGTTCGGCAATATCTTTGCTTTATTTTTCGTGAAGCAATATTTCGCACCACTTCTAATATGATAAATAGACATCCACGCTTGCAAAGTGTGTAGTAAAGTGTTTGTGAATTTTGGAGGCGGAGCAATGAAGAGAGGGGGTGGGTTTGTTTGGGTTGATTTCAAATATCAACAGTGTTCAACAACAATTCTGGGAGATGGCATACTGCACCTTTAATGCATTTAGCAGTTTAATTTTTTATCCAGAGCATCTTTAGCCTGGTTAAAACCAAACCATTCTCAGTAGTAGCTGAGTTATGGTCTGGCAAAGCTCCATAGACAAATCATTTCCAAAGGGGCGTCACCAACGGACGTCGCTCAAATGCCTCTCGGCGCAATTGGATAGACCTAAAACTCCAAAAACCAATCAGAGCAATCGTCAACTCCAAAAACCAATCAGAGCGATCGTCATGTGTAAAGCCATATGCTGCGTCCCAATTCGCCTTGTTACACTACGCCATAAAAGTATACTCTTTTTGTGAAGAAAATGTATTTACTTTTGAATGTGTAGCAAAAAAGTAGGCAACTTTTGGACATACTACTTCATCATCTTTATCGCACGGATCTGTCGCGTGCATCCCGTCATGTAAACTGCCCTGTCAATCATCTTGTCACAGATAAAATCCTCTATTAAATCAAATTTTATTTCCTACCGTTTCGGAGAGAAATGTAGTAGCATGTTCATCTGCCAGTGGGTCTTTCATGGAGACTGTCCTCATGTGTTTGCAATTTGAATATAATAATGCTGCATTTAAAAGTTGGTGCGCTTCACCAACGGAGTGGATGTCGCTCAAATGCCTCTGGGCACAATTGGATAGGCTAGACCTAAAACCAATCAGAGTGATCGTCATCGTGTAAAGCCCGCCTCAACGTTTCTGATTGGTGCCGCAATTTCCACGGCATGGAAATGGCCTTGAATGAGCTCTTTGCCAGACTACTTGCAGAGCAAATCTAAATTTGCCGGAAGTTGTCTGGGTTTTCCCAGGCTAGAGCATCTTAGCTTGAAGGTGGAAATTGTTACTAGGAGGCCTATGCATGTTCTCCTGAAAATAGAACCCAATCTGCTGATGATTTTTAAGTCAGTGATAAGTCTGAGCTCTCATATACAATCTGTAAATATTTAAAAGTTGAGACCAATGTGTCAGTTGTTTTCAGTCTCTCCATCTGCAGTCATCCATCAGCGGGACTGTCACTTGGGGCGGCTGGGGTGGCCAGAGGATGTGAGTAATCCTCTAAAATGACTCCACAGAATGACTTGGCTGAACTTTCATATAGAAGTTACTCTGAACCCTGCAGACGTTGCCAATACCACAGCCAGGCTGCTATTATTAGTTAGGCTCTACCTGACTGAGTGGAAGGAAATAGGATGAGAAAAAAAGTGTTTTGACTCGATGGTTGCGAGGACAGGTGCATTCTGGGAACTGTGTGAGAGTTGAAGGGCGTGGCCCCTCCTGCTGTGGTTTACAGCTCACTTGTCATTTCTGCAGACACGTTGGCACAGCAACCGGCACTTTCCCTTGGGGCTGGTGTTCGTACAGAACATAATCCTGGTGGAGGCTGTCATTTTGGCAACCTCCATCTTTTTTTAAGCACTTGTTTTAAGTTGTCATTTGGACTGTTTGTGTGACTTTATGGTGCCTGTTCAGTTTCAAGGATGGCCCAAAAACCGCAGCATCTTTTTTTATCTTAGCCTATACCGTTTGTGTGTATATGTGCAAGAGTTTGCATGTTTTCTCAACGATACCCACATGATACTCTCTGGTGTGTCTTTGGGAGTCTGAAAAGTCTTTCGTCAGGCCTGATTCGCTCTCTCTGCCAGAGGCCTATAATGAATCAGTCGAAAAGAGGATTCCAAAGTGTTTTTCTTTGGCTCAGATAAACACGTTTTTTTTCCATTCAGCCTCTCAAGGATGCACAAAGCTTGTGAGTAACTTGACCTGCATTTCAAAGACATTGTTTGTTATATTGTAGTTGGCTGTCAATCGGCATGGAAAGTATTTCTAAACTTCCTTGGGCAAACTCAAAGCCTATTGAAAAGATAACAAGAGGGGGAGAGTGTTTGGAGCTATAAATATTGACATGATAATAAATGGTAATCAAGTGATTTGTGACACTTGAAATTGTGCCAACAATCAAAGATGTTTATTGATGTCTATCTTAATGCTTTCATTACATGAGGACATGGGTTTGTGAACATCAATGTAGCCAGATGTTCTCAGTGATGATGGCTATAGTTATGTAATGTGTGCATGCCGAAATGAATTTTAACATTTTAAAGTTTAGTGTTGACTAACGTGATGGAATTCTTTGAAACGAGTTTAATAAAGCATCTGATATCACAGAACAAAGTTAAACTATTATAATATCAAATTAGGTAAATTAATGTGATATTCTCATCGATGGATAGATATATTGTTTTAACACATGTTAGCATTAATTAGCAAATCTTACATGCGTTAACACATTGCTAGCATGATATAGTTTGTTGCTAGCATGAATTAACACATTGCTTGATTAGCACATTGCTAACATTATTGAGCACGTTGATAGCATGTTGTTAGCATGATTTCACATCTTGCTAAGATGATTTAGCACATTGGTAGCATGTTTTAACACATTGGTAGCATGTTGCTAATGTGATTTAGCACATTGCTAGTATGTTGCTGGCATGATAGAAATAGATAGAAATAGATAGATGATTAGAAAAATAGATAGATGATTAGAAATAATAGATAGATAGATAGATGATTAGAAATATTAGATAGATAGATACACTGTAAAAAGTGCATATGGCTTGTCATTAGTTTAAAGAACTTTTTATACTTGATCTGACTCAATAAATTCACTTTTCTGGCTTGTCGTTGGTCTAATGTAATTGAGTTTAGTTGTCTTGAAGTAAAACAATTGTTTTGGGTGTAATTTAAACTAATTGCTTTAAATCAAATTACAATTTTACGTCCACGTCCACACCACGTGACTACTGACGTCATCAAGCTTGGGTCGAGAATTTTCTGTTCGGCCGCCATCTTGTTTTGCTGTATGAAGACCGTTGCGGAAAGTAGAATTCAATGCATTCATGCATGTGTTTGGTTGAATATCTGTTTTATTTTGGTCAGAGTCATCTGATATTTCAAGTGTACAGTTAATGTTAGCTATAACTGTTAGGCCTAGTAACGATGGATAGCCATTAATAGATACTTAAGTAGTAACGTTAGATAATTTGTGGACTTTTAATTACATTATTTATTTGGGGTTTTCCTGCATCGAGAATTACAAGGCGACCGCCTCCGTCAAATGGCGTGCCCTATCCGGCTGTCCTCAAAACTCAGACAGGCTCAGATTAGGCCTGTCGCGATAAATAATCAGAAATATTGTTACTCAATCATTCACAAATTCTAATATAATGCTTTAAGTGGTGTAAAGCCATTTCATATCTTGTTGTGAGGGCGGAAGAAATTTTACATCGTTAATTAAAGTTTACGCAAACTCGTCTTCCCTCCGCTGCAGCTGTCAATCATTCTCCATTCAGCATTCAAACAGCGCGTCGCGGTAAAACTCCTCGTCTACCAAATTTAATAATCGTGACAGCCCAAGTTCAGATACCTATTTTCCAAGCAGGATTTTACCACCTTCAACTAATTTTGAGCCAGGAAAACCCCTAAAATAGTAGCTATATAATTGTTACTATCGGTAGAGATTGTATATAATAATACATTGCGTATATATATCTGCATTTCGTTCATTGAGTGGATTGCATAAAGTTTCTGACATTTGATTGATGTAGAAACATTGGTGAATGAGAAAAATAAAGTAGCAAGAGTGGTTAATACTTTAAAATTAGTCAAGCAACAGTTAAGTTGGTGTGATGATCATGCTTCAAATCAAATGACAAGTTTGCATTCTGTTTAAGCCACGGACAAAATTCTTATCGACCATCATCTTTTGCTGCAGGATAACCTCATGGTGGACACAAAATTACATATGGTGAGTAATCTTACAAATTATGTTAAATTTGTTTCTACCGTACATTTATAATCACATAAGGATCAGTTAACGGATTAATGCAAGTGTTTTATCAAATAATTCAAAGTTTGTATTCAAAGTGGACATCAGAGAATTTACACTTTATCAATATAGGCCTATTGCACAGCACTGAATTGAGTTTTTTTTAGTGTCATATGGCATTTGAATGGTCATAGATATTTTATTTTAATTGAAAATGTGTACCTTGCCAGGTATTCACTTTAACACATTTGGTTGTGTCTTAAACATTTGCCAAAAAAATCGAGTTTGTCTTTGTTGGTATGTGTGTTAATTCTTAAAGTGACAGTAGCCTCATATATACATACTACTGTATGACCTTAAAATAATAAATATATGGTAAATACTTGATTGATCAATTACATTGTTGACGTTTTAACACACTACAGTAAGTTCTGATTACGTCATAAAAGTTTAAACATGCATAACGCACGCAATGACCTATTACAAATACGTTACACAAAATACATTATTTTATGAAATCTGTATGACATGACATCTTTGCAACTTTGAAAATAATTATTGATAAACGTTCAAATTACACCAACTTATTTAACGTATTATTTATAAATATCTAAACTTGCAAAAAATTTTGGCTCTTGCAAAAATTGTGCAAAAATGGTGCAAAAGCAAATCCATGCATTTTAATTTTCTTTATGAAAGTTGGTGATTGCTGTGTTTGTCTTTTTTTAAGATACAGATGTTGAAAGACAACAGTTTGGAGTCATTGTAGTCCAGTCAGAAGATAACGGTAAGTAATTGGTCTCTTTTTGGTAAGAGCAGTTTAATTTATGAATTAGCTCTCTGAGTAAGAATTGTTTTTTTGTGTGTTTTTTTTTTGTGTGTCTTTCAGATTTTGTGCTCTGTGAAAGTGATGGTCTAAGCACTCCCCTGGACATCAGCATTGTCATTGATGGTACTGAGGTTTTACATGAGTTGTCCTCAGTTGCATCTACTTGTGCCATGATGTTTGGAATCACGTACTGAGAACTTGAGGTATCCTGAAGTACTTAAATATACCTTTGAGGCCTTTCAAAAAATTGTCATGGACATAGCGAAGATGCAAATGGATTTTAAAGGGTTAATTCATCCAAAAATGAAAATTCTGTCAGTATTTACTCACCCTCAAGTTGTTCCATCCCTGTAAGACTTTCGTTCATCTTCT
>FLSR01004885.1:13349264-13359337 GCA_900092035.1 Leuciscus waleckii
CGACTAAGTAATCCTGCAAAACAGAAAGGAAGGTAATTTTAATACATTACTTGCAGTTTATATATAACTGTAGGATATTTTCTTCTGTAAAGAGTGTTGCATAATTAAATGTTAAAAGCATTTTTATGTAATAAGTTCACTGATATGTGGGCATTTCTATGAATAAAAGTATGTCTTTAATAGCAAGCAATAATCATATGAACTTGTTTAAAAATAACATGCTTTACATTCAAAACAGGACAGTTATCAGCAGTGTAACTGATCTGATTATGACAAAATAATCGAGTATCTGATGTCATGTGACAAGTCAGATTAGCTTTTCCACTCTTGCAAACCGAGGTAGGTTATGAGGTGTGGAGAGACATCATGTATCACTGGAACATAAACAGACGGGGACCAATTTATAATTCATTTTTCTAATAAATACAGTGCAATTAATATCAACTTTCTGACAGTGTGTGGGACATCCGACTACTTTCCAAGAAGGGGCGCAACTGATTTACAAATATCGCGATAAATATGTACAGGAATTGAGGCAGTGGCCAATGACAGCACTAGGACTAGGAGTAAAAGCTGCAGGATGATGTACGAGTATACAAATATGTACGAGTATCGTACGAATTTGACAACTTGTTAAATCTTGTGAATTATTAAGACTTTCTGACAGTGTGTGTGAGTATACAAATATGTACGAGTATCGTACGAATTTGACAACTTGTTAAATCTTGTGAATTATTAAGACTTTCAGACTATGTTCGTACTGATTGGGCTATCCTGCAATTGAGAAAGTTGAGATGAGTCCTGCAATTGAGAAAGTTGAGATGAGTCCTGCAATTGAGAAAGTTGAGATGAGTCCTGCAATTGAGAAAGTTGAGATGAGTCCTGCAATTGAGAAAGTTGAGATGAGTCCTGCAATTGAGAAAGTTGAGATGAGTCCTGCAATTGAGAAAGTTGAGATGAGTCCTGCAATTGAGAAAGTTGAGATGAGTCCTGCAATTGAGAAAGTTGAGATGAGTCCTGCAATTGAGAAAGTTGAGATGAGTCCTGCAATTGAGAAAGTTGAGATGAGTCCTGCAATTGAGAAAGTTGAGATGAGTCCTGCAATTGAGAAAGTTGAGATGAGTCCTGCAATTGAGAAAGTTGAGATGAGTCCTGCAATTGAGAAAGTTGAGATGAGTCCTGCAATTGAGAAAGTTGAGATGAGTCCTGCAATTGAGAAAGTTGAGATGAGTCCTGCAATTGAGAAAGTTGAGATGAGTCCTGCAATTGAGAAAGTTGAGATGAGTCCTGCAATTGAGAAAGTTGAGATGAGTCCTGCAATTGAGAAAGTTGAGATGAGTCCTGCAATTGAGAAAGTTGAGATGAGTCCTGCAATTGAGAAAGTTGAGATGAGTCCTGCAATTGAGAAAGTTGAGATGAGTCCTGCAATTGAGAAAGTTGAGATGAGTCCTGCAATTGAGAAAGTTGAGATGAGTCCTGCAATTGAGAAAGTTGAGATGAGTCCTGCAATTGAGAAAGTTGAGATGAGTCCTGCAATTGAGAAAGTTGAGATGAGTCCTGCAATTGAGAAAGTTGAGATGAGTCCTGCAATTGAGAAAGTTGAGATGAGTCCTGCAATTGAGAAAGTTGAGATGAGTCCTGCAATTGAGAAAGTTGAGATGAGTCCTGCAATTGAGAAAGTTGAGATGAGTCCTGCAATTGAGAAAGTTGAGATGAGTCCTGCAATTGAGAAAGTTGAGATGAGTCCTGCAATTGAGAAAGTTGAGATGAGTCCTGCAATTGAGAAAGTTGAGATGAGTCCTGCAATTGAGAAAGTTGAGATGAGTCCTGCAATTGAGAAAGTTGAGATGAGTCCTGCAATTGAGAAAGTTGAGATGAGTCCTGCAATTGAGAAAGTTGAGATGAGTCCTGCAATTGAGAAAGTTGAGATGAGTCCTGCAATTGAGAAAGTTGAGATGAGTCCTGCAATTGAGAAAGTTGAGATGAGTCCTGCAATTGAGAAAGTTGAGATGAGTCCTGCAATTGAGAAAGTTGAGATGAGTCCTGCAATTGAGAAAGTTGAGATGAGTCCTGCAATTGAGAAAGTTGAGATGAGTCCTGCAATTGAGAAAGTTGAGATGAGTCCTGCAATTGAGAAAGTTGAGATGAGTCCTGCAATTGAGAAAGTTGAGATGAGTCCTGCAATTGAGAAAGTTGAGATGAGTCCTGCAATTGAGAAAGTTGAGATGAGTCCTGCAATTGAGAAAGTTGAGATGAGTCCTGCAATTGAGAAAGTTGAGATGAGTCCTGCAATTGAGAAAGTTGAGATGAGTCCTGCAATTGAGAAAGTTGAGATGAGTCCTGCAATTGAGAAAGTTGAGATGAGTCCTGCAATTGAGAAAGTTGAGATGAGTCCTGCAATTGAGAAAGTTGAGATGAGTCCTGCAATTGAGAAAGTTGAGATGAGTCCTGCAATTGAGAAAGTTGAGATGAGTCCTGCAATTGAGAAAGTTGAGATGAGTCCTGCAATTGAGAAAGTTGAGATGAGTCCTGCAATTGAGAAAGTTGAGATGAGTCCTGCAATTGAGAAAGTTGAGATGAGTCCTGCAATTGAGAAAGTTGAGATGAGTCCTGCAATTGAGAAAGTTGAGATGAGTCCTGCAATTGAGAAAGTTGAGATGAGTCCTGCAATTGAGAAAGTTGAGATGAGTCCTGCAATTGAGAAAGTTGAGATGAGTCCTGCAATTGAGAAAGTTGAGATGAGTCCTGCAATTGAGAAAGTTGAGATGAGTCCTGCAATTGAGAAAGTTGAGATGAGTCCTGCAATTGAGAAAGTTGAGATGAGTCCTGCAATTGAGAAAGTTGAGATGAGTCCTGCAATTGAGAAAGTTGAGATGAGTCCTGCAATTGAGAAAGTTGAGATGAGTCCTGCAATTGAGAAAGTTGAGATGAGTCCTGCAATTGAGAAAGTTGAGATGAGTCCTGCAATTGAGAAAGTTGAGATGAGTCCTGCAATTGAGAAAGTTGAGATGAGTCCTGCAATTGAGAAAGTTGAGATGAGTCCTGCAATTGAGAAAGTTGAGATGAGTCCTGCAATTGAGAAAGTTGAGATGAGTCCTGCAATTGAGAAAGTTGAGATGAGTCCTGCAATTGAGAAAGTTGAGATGAGTCCTGCAATTGAGAAAGTTGAGATGAGTCCTGCAATTGAGAAAGTTGAGATGAGTCCTGCAATTGAGAAAGTTGAGATGAGTCCTGCAATTGAGAAAGTTGAGATGAGTCCTGCAATTGAGAAAGTTGAGATGAGTCCTGCAATTGAGAAAGTTGAGATGAGTCCTGCAATTGAGAAAGTTGAGATGAGTCCTGCAATTGAGAAAGTTGAGATGAGTCCTGCAATTGAGAAAGTTGAGATGAGTCCTGCAATTGAGAAAGTTGAGATGAGTCCTGCAATTGAGAAAGTTGAGATGAGTCCTGCAATTGAGAAAGTTGAGATGAGTCCTGCAATTGAGAAAGTTGAGATGAGTCCTGCAATTGAGAAAGTTGAGATGAGTCCTGCAATTGAGAAAGTTGAGATGAGTCCTGCAATTGAGAAAGTTGAGATGAGTCCTGCAATTGAGAAAGTTGAGATGAGTCCTGCAATTGAGAAAGTTGAGATGAGTCCTGCAATTGAGAAAGTTGAGATGAGTCCTGCAATTGAGAAAGTTGAGATGAGTCCTGCAATTGAGAAAGTTGAGATGAGTCCTGCAATTGAGAAAGTTGAGATGAGTCCTGCAATTGAGAAAGTTGAGATGAGTCCTGCAATTGAGAAAGTTGAGATGAGTCCTGCAATTGAGAAAGTTGAGATGAGTCCTGCAATTGAGAAAGTTGAGATGAGTCCTGCAATTGAGAAAGTTGAGATGAGTCCTGCAATTGAGAAAGTTGAGATGAGTCCTGCAATTGAGAAAGTTGAGATGAGTCCTGCAATTGAGAAAGTTGAGATGAGTCCTGCAATTGAGAAAGTTGAGATGAGTCCTGCAATTGAGAAAGTTGAGATGAGTCCTGCAATTGAGAAAGTTGAGATGAGTCCTGCAATTGAGAAAGTTGAGATGAGTCCTGCAATTGAGAAAGTTGAGATGAGTCCTGCAATTGAGAAAGTTGAGATGAGTCCTGCAATTGAGAAAGTTGAGATGAGTCCTGCAATTGAGAAAGTTGAGATGAGTCCTGCAATTGAGAAAGTTGAGATGAGTCCTGCAATTGAGAAAGTTGAGATGAGTCCTGCAATTGAGAAAGTTGAGATGAGTCCTGCAATTGAGAAAGTTGAGATGAGTCCTGCAATTGAGAAAGTTGAGATGAGTCCTGCAATTGAGAAAGTTGAGATGAGTCCTGCAATTGAGAAAGTTGAGATGAGTCCTGCAATTGAGAAAGTTGAGATGAGTCCTGCAATTGAGAAAGTTGAGATGAGTCCTGCAATTGAGAAAGTTGAGATGAGTCCTGCAATTGAGAAAGTTGAGATGAGTCCTGCAATTGAGAAAGTTGAGATGAGTCCTGCAATTGAGAAAGTTGAGATGAGTCCTGCAATTGAGAAAGTTGAGATGAGTCCTGCAATTGAGAAAGTTGAGATGAGTCCTGCAATTGAGAAAGTTGAGATGAGTCCTGCAATTGAGAAAGTTGAGATGAGTCCTGCAATTGAGAAAGTTGAGATGAGTCCTGCAATTGAGAAAGTTGAGATGAGTCCTGCAATTGAGAAAGTTGAGATGAGTCCTGCAATTGAGAAAGTTGAGATGAGTCCTGCAATTGAGAAAGTTGAGATGAGTCCTGCAATTGAGAAAGTTGAGATGAGTCCTGCAATTGAGAAAGTTGAGATGAGTCCTGCAATTGAGAAAGTTGAGATGAGTCCTGCAATTGAGAAAGTTGAGATGAGTCCTGCAATTGAGAAAGTTGAGATGAGTCCTGCAATTGAGAAAGTTGAGATGAGTCCTGCAATTGAGAAAGTTGAGATGAGTCCTGCAATTGAGAAAGTTGAGATGAGTCCTGCAATTGAGAAAGTTGAGATGAGTCCTGCAATTGAGAAAGTTGAGATGAGTCCTGCAATTGAGAAAGTTGAGATGAGTCCTGCAATTGAGAAAGTTGAGATGAGTCCTGCAATTGAAAAAGTTGATGTGAGTCTTGAAATTGAGAAAGATGATGTGGTACAAACCATACCTGAAAAAGAACATGGAGACAAAGAGGAACCTGTGAGGAAAGAAAACCATGATGAACAATCAGAGCAACATGAACCTGAGGATTCGAGTGTGAATGATGTCCAACAACAAGACACAGAAGTGCGAAGATCAGTTAGACAGAGGGTAGAGCCTGACCGGCTGACTTACCAGACGTTAGGAAATCCCTTGACTTTAGTTATGCACTCCTTGTTGAATGGTCTTGACCAGGCTTTTACAAAAGCTTTGGACTTACATCCCACACTTAAGTTTACCACTTTAGGAACAGACCAAATTACTACTATTTAAGTAGGTATAGGTACATGCAGGGACGCATGCACATTCAGGGGGGGAGGATGTAGCCCACATAAATTGCACAGGGCCAAAGTAATTGCTGTTATTCTCCGTTCCCCTAGATGGCGCTGCTTCATGTGTATTGGCTGAGCCACTCGGTTGTGTAGCTAAAGAGGATGAGCGATCTTTTTTTTCCTTTTCCTTTTCTATCCTCTCGTCAAGTGCCTCGTGAGATGAAGACAGTGAGATAAATATAGTGAAGCAGACCATTTAATACACAGGAGAAAAGATTTTTATGTTTATATAATCTTGTAAGAGTGGCAAGAAGCCTTAGTTATTGTAAACTGCCGTTTACACTTTTGTTTTTTCTTTGGATGAGTTTAAGAATCTCCGGTGAGTACAAGAAGGAAACAAAAGAAAACTTTCTGCTAGCATGTCATCTTAAGTTGATTAAAAACGAAACAATAATATATTATGTGCACTTTATGTTACTTTACCAATCCTTGTTATAATATAAAACCAGTCGGAGATAATTGATGTTTATTTTTGCTAATCTACCGTTGCTATTTGAAACGCCATTTTGTTTTATACATGTGCGTTGTTAATGAAGAGATGGCGTAACGTGAATTCATGTATGTTTATTCAGCTACGGGGTTACCCTAATGGGCTAATGTTTTGAGGCTTAGAGCCAGCATAAAGGATGTTTGTAACACCTTTTGCCGCCCTATTCGTGGCTATATGATTTTAATGAGTTCAGTAACTTTCTAGATTAGACATTCTTAAACCTGTAAAATGAGCACTTTGCACTATTCACGCATGTTTTTACTGACTGTGTCCTAAGTCATATTTGAGGTGATATGTTACACAGTGCATTATGTTCATGTTTAAACTTGTATAGATTTGAATTTGAATTACATTGATTTTGAATGTGTCAGTGATAAAGCCATGTGCAGCTAAATAGATATTTTGCATTTGCTGCATGCAGATTGTTTTTTGTTGTTGTTGTTGTGCATATTCTGCCACTGTTGAGCGAGAGAGATGTTCTACAGCGAACCAGTGATTCAGCGATTCAGTGACTCATTGATTCTGGAGTGTGACTGTAACCAGTGGCCATCAACTTGTCAAGCTGGTGGACTGCACGCTTTTGGATACATCATATGTTACCGGTCTCAAACAGGGAAGGATGAGATAGTAACTGTATAAAATGATGAGAAACACACATTAGTGTCTGCAGCGTTCTGGCGCTTTCTTTTAATGACTTTTTTTTTAACCTTTTCAGGTAACAAGTAAGTATAACTCATTCAAAACAGGTCATGCATACATAATTCAACTCACAGCATTTAAATGTATGTCCATTGAGTCAGCTAATGTAATATATTTGACCATTTCTCTTCTATATTATACTTTTAAGCAACTTCAATAAACATCTGGACACAACTTTACATGTGTTTTGTCTTATACCATCACACTGTGTTTCCACTCAACACTTTCAAGTTTTGCTTTATCTATTTATATATTGAAGTTCTGAACAAAGAGAAATCAGAATGGTACATTCCTTGTGGCCAGAGGAAAGTTATTGTTGTTGTTTACAGGCCGGTAAGTTTTGATAAGGAAGTCTCGCATACAGTTCGCTTGACGGACAGATTGCGTGATAACTGAATTTGAATTACATGAAAATTTACCCTGATAATTGATATGATTTTACCGTCCTGTATGAATAATTACTATGAGCAATCGTGTTAATTATTCATATACGGTGAGGTTTAGCCTATTCCCTATTTGGGATCATTTAATTTGTGTATGCGATATATATATATTCATCATCTTATGGATATTACCCCTCATTTGAGTTAGTAATTCCCTAAACAAGTCATTGTTGCTACACCTATGAGAATCTATAAATATTTCTCCAAATCTGCAAATTTTTGAGCTGAAAGCCCTGAGAGACGTTGTTTTGTCAAGCGCTGTCATAACGACAGCACAGGAGTGTTTTTCTGAATGGGAGCGGCTGACGCTCATAATTCATATTAAAGGTATCGACACAATTTTTCATTTCATAACTTGACAGAAATTAAGACATAACTGTCACTATAAGTTTCTCAGAATACAATAGTGGTCAAATACTGAAACTTGAGTCTTATATATTTTTAATGATGTATAGTTTGTCAAGGTATAACATTAAATGATGAGGTCTGAGTGCGTTGTTGTGTTTGGAGCTCCGTCGAATTAATTCAGAAACCTTGATTTTCTTCTTTACACTCTTTTACAAACTCTTTTATAGCGTGTAAACATATCTGGAATACTATTCTCTTTAAAAAACAATCGGATTGCTTTGATATCGCTACTAATATCCAAACTTCCGCTACTAGCCTCAGCCCGCTAGCATTGCACGCGTGGTCGCGCCTATCTATCATCTTATTTCCACCCGTATCACTGAAAGCTATAATTCGCCATTATAGCACATCTGCTATAATGGCGAATATAACGGATGTGTGTCTAACGTTACCTTTGATTGCAGGTGAGGACACCTTCGAGCTGCATTCTGTGCAGTTAGAGCTGGAATCCGTGGAGAAGCAGATCTGCGACCTACTAGAGAGACAGGCCGAACTGCGAGATCGGCGATCCGCGCTTGAAACATCACGCACCGATGCTCACAAGTCAGTGGTTAGTAATCTTTTGACTCCGACCTCGTCTACTCCATGTGTTTCTCTGCCCAGGATGCGATCATCCCTGGTTTCATTCACTCCGGCACTGACACAACACCATGGACCCTGGGTGATTCCACAGCGGAAGACGCGAGCCAGGACCAGAGCAAGGACGTCTCCGCCCCTCCCGGCCTTCGAGATCTCCACCCGGAACCGCTTCTCCCCTCTACGCGAGACGGAACGCGACGCTGTGATCATCGGCAGTTCCATCGTCCGGCATGTCCACGCTACCATAGGTAAAGGTAAGGTGCGCACTCACTGCTTTCCTGGTGCTCGTGTTCTTGATGTCGCTGCGCAGGTTCCCGGGATCCTGAATGGTGACGAGCCCATCGGAGCTGTCGTGCTGCACGCGGGAACGAACGACATCAGGCTTCGGCAGATTTTCCAGCTAAAGTTATTGTTCATTGATTCGCTTCCGTCGGAACGATCATTTGTTATTAAATTAGGGGCCGCTAAGACGACACCATTCTCTCTACACAGACTTTAAACGCGAAACTAAATGAAATACTTGAAATACTTCAAAACAACTGCAACACGGTCTTTAACCAAGGTAACAGTTAACGTACGTAGCCAGAAATATGTAAAAAAAAAAGGCAGGCAACGCTGGTTGACCACTACTATAAACATTAAATACTAGCAGATTTTTATCTTTTAAAAAAATAAAATTACTGTAACTACAAACACATACTACATTCACATATCAGTGTATTATATACATATTGTTAATCAATTAATTTATTGACTACAAACTACCAAAAATCAAAGTTCTGCTCTCTAACTCCATCGATTTGAATTGGCGCTGAAGCACTTCCTGGAACTATCTGAGGTCTACGCGAATCACGTGACAACTAAGCAGTTTGAACTTCCGTTGTCGCAACTCTCTCTCTCTATGGCTCGGTCTAGCTAGCCTCCGTTTTGTTTGACAACAATTCAAATGTCAACAAGCAGTTACATCTCCCGGCATCGCTTAGAGCACCTTTAAAAAATATTATTATTATTATTATTATTATGAGAAATTGACTCCACCTAGAACTTTAATGCTTCACCAAACTCAGCTCAGACCTTCAGACTGGTCTGACTCGCTTATATCTTTTCTAACTGGTCTTGCTTTCCCAAAAAAATCCATTGACTTGCGTTATCTGAGCAATGAAGGCTGTAATACTTAATGCTGTCCACTAGAGGGGGCGACAGGATAATAAGTGTTTTCTACTCTCTTTCCCTGTTTGCACAAGTTTAAATGACAAATAAATGCACACATTACATTAATAAATAGGCCATATCTGTGTGTCCGCTCTCTAGTTTATTTTAAAGGGGTCATATAATGGTACATGCACTTTTACAAGTTGATTGTACTGAAATGTGTGTTGGCAGTGCCTGTACACAACCATCATGATAAAAATATATTTTTTAATCTGCTTATATGTTTTCCCTCGTCTCAAATCGAGCCGTCTGACAGACGCCCCTCCCACGATTGTTAATTGACAGCAGCGTTTCAACACAGACCCGCCCTAAACGAGCTGTCATCATAGTCTGCGGTCATTGTTGATACGCTGGAGGAGAATGGTCTAATCGATTGTGGTGTTCTGTTCTTGGGTGCAATAAGGAACACAGCAGTCATTTTGATGTTCCTAAATCCGAACCGCCAAAGACACAGTGGCTGAGTTTTGTTCAGCATTTCAACGTCAATGCTTTCATGTTTGCGCGAATCATTTCTCACCAGACTGCTTTATAAAGGAGGGTCAGTATAAAGCTGGGTTTGCTAAGAAGCTGCTCCTGAAAAACGGATTGGTACCAACTAGGGATGCACCGATTGGGAAATTCTGGGCCGATACCGATGTTTAACATAACAACTTGGCCGATGGCCGATGCCGATGTTTTTTCTTTTTGTTATTTATTCCTTCTTTTGTGCCACGGAAACATA
>FLSR01004885.1:13359518-13384520 GCA_900092035.1 Leuciscus waleckii
GTGTCTCACGCAGGCAGTGTGCAAACTCCAACCTGTTAACATGGGAGCCTAAATAAAAACGGACATGCCACGCAGCTGAGACGCTCACGCTACGCAGCCAGTGTGTCGCCGGCCTTATTCAAGCGCGAGTGAGAACAGTATCGCGGGAGATGCCAGGTTGTTAAATGACTTTTTAATTGACTGCTGCACCTCCAGAAGAAGTGAGTGTAACGTTTTATTAACCTTTATATTAATCTTTGCAAATCGCTTGCACGCTTCACGATGAATGCGGCTGTTTACACTCAGGGTACATTACAGCATGTTTTCTATGTACAACGTTCTCAATATAATTCATAATTTTTGTTTATAATGAACAACGCGTTATGGTTATTGTGTTATTACAAACTGTGTACGCACAGAACAGAGGGGCGGGGTGAGCAAAGCTGATTATCATTTAAAGACGCATGCACTTAAACGGCGTGCTGAAAACAGCTGTTTTTGACCAGGTAAAATGAGTGTTTTCTTACAATACTAATGAGAATTTTTAATTAAAGTTTATTACAAACTTTTCATTTAGACCCTAAAGAATCATAATTAGCCTACTTGTACAAAAATGGCATTATATGATCCCTTTAAGATTGAATAATTGTTATTCACACTGGTTTTTGCATTTAATGTTTGTCCATCTGGAACTTTTATTTGTCAGCTCTGTATTTTAAAGGGGTGGTTGATTATGATTTTTCTTTTCTAAATTTAGTTAGTGTGTAATGTTGATGTTTGAGCATAAATAACATCTGCAAAGTTACAAACCTCAAAGTTCAAAGCAAAGGAAGATATTTGCTTTTAAAGAAATCGTTTTTTAAGGACTACAACAAACAGCTGGTAGGGACTACAGGAGCTTCCTCCAGGGTTAGTGACATCACTAACCCTAGAATTTACATTAACCCCGCCCCCGGGAACGAGATTTATAGATTATCATGACAGAATATGCTGTGAGATAAATTATAGGCTAATACATTTTAATTAAACACAAGGCCTACATCATAAAACTATTTTAATATCTCTAATGTTCTCTCTCCGGTTGTTAGATAGTCCGTCTGAATGACAGTTCATGCGTGAACGTTAGGCCTATATAGTCCATTAGGCCTATTTTAGGCAATTATTCTTTCCTTTTTGTATTAGTGTTTAATATTTAATTTACAACTAATTATAATGATTTATATTTTAATTTATTATTATTTTAAACGTAGCCTACTGGGCGAGGGCGACCATGGTAGGTTATAACAGCCGTCATTTACCCTGCCATACCCAGCTGATGCAAAGTGTTGCGGAAAATTCAGTGTTTCTTATAATCATTCGTTTCCAAACTGTTTAATCATATGTTTCTGTGAGGTTTTCTAGCAGCTGAGGGAGGACAGGGAAGCGAGAGGCAATTTAGGTCGTAGATGAAGAAGGACTGGTGAAGAGGAGCAGGCGAAGGACTGGTGAAGAGGAGTAGGCGAAGGATTGGTGAAGAGGAGTAGGTGAAGGACTGGTGAAGAGGAGCAGGCGAAGGACTGGTGAAGAGGAGCAGGTGGAGGGCTGGTAATAACAGGCAGGTAGAATAGCAGAGAACCCACAGAGGAGCAGATGGTGGGAGCATCCAGGTGGTCATGGGAGGAGTGGTCAGATGTTGCAGATCCAGTTAGGACGACAGCCCATGGCAGAGTTGATGGAGGGAGGAGCCAAGGTGTTGACATGGCAGATGACATCCGTGGGACGGCCGATGGAGACGGAGACGAGCTGATGGGCATGAGTGACACCGCTGGCTCCGGAGACCAAGGCGAGGGTGCTGCGACAAGCGCTCAAGGTGTAACCGGAGCATCCGAGGACAGAGGCGGAGCCGGTGAGACAGAGGACACAGGTGCAGCCGGAGGGAGGACGGAGCTCGCTGGAGCCAAAGGGGTGGAGAGTCAGAGCACCGCGAATAGCTCGTAAGTCCGCAGCGCAGGCATGGTGACGGCTGACAGAGGTGAAGCCGGAGGGACGAGGATCTCAGGAGGAGTCAAGGGTGGGATAAGCCAAGGCGATGTTGACAGGTCGATGGGCCGAGGCGGAGCGCAGGCAATAGCCGCTGGAGGTGGAGGCGAGGGATCCTTAAGCTGCGTTCACACTACAAGCGACAAAGCGACACGATCCCATTCAATTCAATGAGAGCGGGCGATTTCTGGTGACACGACAAAGTTGAGATCTGTTCAACTTTATGCAAATGAAGAGCGACTTTCGGGAGCGACAACCAATAGAAGTGAAGTCAGTGGAGCGCACGTGATCCTTCACTCTTCTATGCCGAGTCCGACTGAGGCAAGTTGAATGAGAAGCTAATTTTAGCAGTCAGAAACTGTCCTATAATTTATGATATGTCTCCGTGTACATACAGTGGTATTCGCCGTGCTGAAATTCTAATGGTTTCGTCAACCCAGATAGACCAGCATTTGCCAGTTAAATAGCCGCTATGGCAAAGAGCACTCGCTGTTTCTGGTTCATCTTTAATATTATGCATTTTACGTACTGATTCCATTTATACTTAGACTTTTCATTCCAAAATGTTTATTTATATGGGCAAGAAAACAGATTTGTTGTCTACAACATTGAGTAACATCCGTGAATTAGGCGAAGTTGGTGAGTGCAGGCCTTAGGCTTGACAACGCCGCAAGGTGTCACGGGGGAAGACGGAGGACTGCGGGAAACCAATTAAGGCAGGGCTGAGGGACTGGCTGAGATCTGTAGTAGAGGTGGGAGAGGGAGGCTGGGCGGGATCACCTTGCCAGAGGTCCTGGACATCTTGTTCTGGATTCAATCAAATACCAACAGATAAAAAATCTAAATCTGACTGCCTCTGCTAGAAATCTTATAATAGGCCATGTTTGAATCTTCCATCAGGACAACGGTCCAAAACAAACATCAAAATCAACACAAAAATGGGTCGCTGAGCACAAAACCAAGCTTCTACAATGACCATCCCAGTCCCTGACCTGAACCCTATAGAAGATGAGCGGGCTGAACTGAAGAGAAGAAGCACCAACATGGATCTGGGAATCTGAAAGATCTGGAGAGATTCTGTATGGAGGAATGGTCTCTGGATCTCCAAACTCATCAGGCATTATAGGAGAAGACTCAGAGCTGTTATCTTAGCAAAAGGAGGTTGCAAAATGTATTTAATAAAAGGGGGCAAATCTAAACTACTGAAAGAAGTGTTATCTGTAGTGGAAGAGCCTCTTCTCAATATTATTAACTCGTCTTTATCTTTAGGTCATGTTCCAAGAACATTTAAACTGGCAGTTATAAAACCTCTCATTAAGAAACCACAATTAGATCATAATAACCTAGCAAATTACAGACCCATTTCAAATCTTCCATTTATGTCTAAAATACTAGAAAAAGTGGTGTCCGCTCAATTGTGCTCTTTCTTGCAAGAAAATGATATCTATAAAAAATTTCAGTCAGGATTCAGACTGCATCATATCACTGAAACTGCGCTCGTTGAAATTACAAATGATTTACTTTTAGCTTCTGACCAAGGCTGTTCTCAATAGTAGTTTTACTCGATCTTAGTGCTGCGTTCGACACTGTAGATCACAAAATACTCTTAGATAGACTACAAAACTACACTGGTGTTCAGGGACAGGCATTAAACTGGTTCAGATCATACTTATCAGACCGTTACCATTTTGTCTGTTTAAATGGGGAAAAATCGAAGATAACGTCAGTAAACTATAGAGTGCCGCAAGGATCTGTGTTAGGCCCTCTGCTATTCTCAATATATATGCTGCCACTTGGTAACATTATAAGAAAACATGGAATTAATTTCCACTGTTATGCTGATGACACTCAATTATATATTTCATCACGACCAGATGAAAACAATAAATTATCTAAATTGACAGAATGTGTTAAAGATATAAAATACTGTATGACGTGTAATTTTCTGCTATTAAATTCAGATAAAACGGAGGTACTTATTAGTCCAAAAAACTACCCACAAAACCTCTTACAATACAACTTTAATTTAGAAGGGTGTCCTGTTACTTTATCCTCTACAGTAAAAGACCTGGGTGTTATATTAGACTGCAACTTGTCTTTTGAAAATCATATTTCATATGTTACAAGAACAGCCTTTTTCCACCTTAGAAACATTGCTAAGCTACGTAATATGCTATCGGTTTCTGATGCAGAAAAGTTAGTTCATGCGTTCATGACCTCGAGACTAGATTACTGTAATGCTTTATTAGCCGGTTGTCCTGGATCCTCAATAAACAAGCTACAGTTAGTCCAAAATGCAGCCGCTAGAGTTCTTACTAGATCAAGAAAATATGATCATATAACACCAATTCTATCGTCTCTACCATAAAGTTCCGTATCAATTACAAAGTATTACTAATGACCTATAAAGCCCTAAATGGTTTAGCTCCCGTGTATTTAACGGAACTTCTATCGCCCTACAATCCATCGCGCTCTTTAAGATCACTAAATTCAAGGCTTCTGGTCATTCCAAGGATATCTAAATCCACTAAAGGAGGGAGGGCGTTTTCACATTTAGCTCCTAAACCTGGAATGGCCTTCCTGATATTGTTCGAGGCTCAGACTCGCTGTCCCAGTTTAAAACTAGATCAGTGAGAGTTAGGAATTGTTGGGAACCAGTATTGTACAATTTTAGAAAATCATTTTAGGGACAAAAACCACATAAACCTGAAAAATGTTTATGGAGTAAAGAAATTTCTCTAAACTGTATAATTATTGAAAATTTATTTTTCAGTAATTCAATGACCCATTACCAATGATTCCTCTATTATACTATGCAGTGGCATTCAGTTACACTGTACTATTTATTTTCCCTTGCAGGAAAGTTGAGATGTGCATTCCCTGATTTGGACTTGCAACAAACTCTCAAATGAGCGAAAACTTAGCAGCAGTGACATATACAGATTTTTTACTAATTTAAACTAATAAAAGTATTGTCTACATAATTATATAGTTGCCATTTCATTCTTTGTGTTATTGTGCTTTTACCCTAGTTTGTAGGGTATAGAGATGTTTGTGAACAGTCATGGTATGTGTTGTGAATAAATGTTAAAATGTAATACAAGTGTTTTTGATGCACATAACATGACTGACTGTAGCAATTTACCTTGTATATCAATGTCACCACTAAAGCCTCGTCTTGCATGTGTACTATATCTTCAGATTATGTATGCAAGTGATATCACAGGTTTATCATGGACAAACAACTTTTCTAGCAGGAATACTATAGAATGTTGGGGTTTCAGCCAGCCCTGCAGGGGGCGCAATGCAGCAGAGCCACAGAAGTACTGTCGATGTCGAGGCCATGAGGCCTAGCATTCTTTGAAGGTTCTGAGAGGGCAACGGGCCCCTACTCTGAACGAAGTCAAAAGCCGTTGAATGCTCTGAGCGCGCTCTGGTGTCAGCCAAACCTTCATTCGGCTGAGTCTATTACGTCACCCAGGAAGAGATTCTCTGACTGGGAGCAGTGAGCTCTTGGTTACGTTGATTCTGAGTCCTAGGCATTCCAAATGGCTGAGGAGCACAGATCTGAGAGAGTTTAATTCCTCCTCTGACTGGGCCAGAATGAGCCAGTTATCGAGGTAGTTGAGGATGTGCATTCCCTTGTGTCTCAGGGGAAAAACACCGCACCCATGCACATCTTAAACATGTGTGGTGCCAGAGACAGTCCAATGGTAAGACTGTATACTGGTATGCTACCCCTTCGAATGCAAACCTCAAGAACGGTTTGTGAAGGGGGACAATTTGGATATGAATGTATGCATCTTTCAGATCCAATGAGAAAAACAAGCCCCTGGGCAGACTAGCATGAGCATTCGATTCAAAGTTATCATCTTGAACAGTCATTTCGGTGAGGGCATAGTTGAGATGTCTAAGGTCTGTGATGGACCTGATGCCGCCATCCTACTTGGGAACGAGGAAGTAACGGCCATGGAAGCCTAACAGCATTTTCGCCAGTAAGCTCAGTACTTCAGTGCGGAGGACGTGAGCCACGTTGCTCTTCACTGAAGCATTGACTTTACCCGCGAAGTGGGGTGGTCTGTGAGCGAATTGGAGTGAGTAACCTCATGTCATCATGTCCAGAACCTATTTTGACAACCGGGGATAGCTTTCCAAGCCTCGGCCCGGGTGGCTAAGGGCTGAATTAGCTCAGACGGCAGCTCGCCACGCTGGGTCAGGGACTGGTGTTCATAGAAGTAGTCTTTGGCTGGGCGGAGGCGCGGCTTACGTCTTTGCTTCGGGGCCTGGGTCGCTGCTGAGCTGCAGAACGCAAACATAGAGATGCGAGACTTGCGCTTTGCATGAGTGTTCATCCTTGATGAATGGGCTTGCGTGGGAACAGCCCTGGCAAGTGACACGCACATTGGCGCGGGGCTGTAAAACAACCACTGGCTAAAAATGCTCTTTAGAGAGTGATATGCTCAATAATTGTCCCTGATAGCCACAGGGGAGAGAAATATTTTTCAGTTGCAGACCCTTAAGCACTGTGCTTGCTCCAGCATGAGAGTGAGACATGCGGGACATAGGCTGGCATGGGCTCACTTAGCCCCTAGTGGTCCGCAAATGCAGCTAGGCGGAGCTCGCGCGCTCCCAGCAAGAAGGCTAGTCTTTGATGGATGTGGCTCACATGGGCGCAACCCTAGCAAGTGACACACTCAGAGGCCCGCCGCTTTAAGAATAAACGGCGGCGAAAGACGTTCTAATGAGTCTCAACTGATAATCACAGCGGAGAACATCACACTTAGCACTGTGCTCAGCTGAGCGTAGTCAGCGTTGTGCTCGCTTTCACTGTTTTTGGAATTTTCCTGATACAGAGATACAGTGAGACGCATGGGAAATCCTTAGAATTATATTGAAAATGCTGGATCCTATGCTGTAGAATCACAGGGCAGCTGTAATCAATAAGATAAATCAAACTCAGAGATTAGACTATAAATTAGTTCAGTCATTCAGGTCAAATGATAATTATGTCGAAACAAAACCAACACCACCTGATCACCTTTTCTCTTGTCTGGTTGTTACAACCCAGTTATTCTTAAAACGGAGAAGTCTTTCCTTTGAGTTTTCGGCGTACAGACGACACCGTTGTCTAAACGATCCCCATTCACACGGATCCGCAAAACGACTAAAAATGCTGTATTCTGCTGCCAGGCCATCAGATGGCGATGATACACTATAGACTGAACACGTAATACTTCGTATAAAGAACGCCTCGGTTACGACTGTAACCTCGGTTCCCTGAAGAGGGAACTCGCGTTGCGTCGGAATTGACGCTATGGGGAACGCTTTGCGTGATGACGTCTTGAAGCACATGTAAAATCAGAGAATCAAAACATGTCAAAAAGTGGAGGGCTCAAGAAGACCTGCACAGCATGCAACAATAAAATTTTTAATGGCTTCAAAATGTGCCCTATTTGCAAGGCCCCACAGCCTAAAAATGTGCGCCTAAAAAAAAAGATTGAAAAATTTGAGCAAAAAAAAAAGACATGGGTTGCCAACACTAAAAAAAACCAGGTGACCTCACACTTATGGGACGATGCCGTCATTTTGGTAAGTAACTTTTGTTGTTCTATGTCACCATAGTCCAGTTATTTTGGGGTACTTGAGGGGACTTTCTGATTCTTAGACAAGATAATGCATTAACATCTTTATGTGGGCTATTTATTCAACAGTTTCAGCATCTTAACTACTCTACTGTCATTGAAAAACATTGCAAACAGACCAAAGACTCTCAGGATCACTTTGGTCATAGCCTGCACTGCAGTACTGTAAGATGTTTCACAGTGCTCTTCATATGAAGAACATTTGACTTTCCCCTTTGCACAACAAGCACCAGTATGTAAGCACATGGCGCTCTGTTGACATCACATTTTGTGAGCTATTTGACACGTGAACTGAACTTGGCCAATAAGACACAGGTGCATTAGATATCAGACTGAAATCTAATGGTGCTACCATCTGACCTTGTTAGTGAGTGAGACTGCATTTCATACGAAATGGCATTTAGTTTTCACCAAAAGTAATACTACTAACACTGTTCTTGATATGAAGCGACATTGCTACTTACATTGCTACAGGCTACTTGCCTGACGTCGTCATACTCAGAGTCTGATACTGCTCCACTGAGCTTTGATTATGGGGCGTTTCAACTGAACCAGGAAGGAAAATGCCTCTCCACTCAATTGGATAGTCAACGGCTCTGCCTACAACCAATCAGAGCAACGGAGTAAGTGACGTATGTTTTTCATTCATGTTTCTGATCTACAAATGCCTTGATCGTGGTTCTCTGTTCCTCTTTTTTAAAACGAATGCGCTGTCGATATCATCTATAACTGTCGCGATGGCGGAATCTACACATAATGTTTTATAAACAAAGTTCGAGAGGAGTACGTTCAAATAATCAATCCAATCAACTTGTCATCAAACAATGACCGTCTACGGTCTACACTATCAGCATGAGAGGAAGCATATATTTATTCACTCAGTCAACTCACCTCATTCCTTGACATTTTTCAGCATGCCTCCACTCACTCTCGGTTTGTTCTTCCACAGCCTGGAATACGGGGGGAGTACTTTGGGTTCGGGCCGAATACCGAGCCCTGAGCCTCTCCTCGGACAGCACGCCAAACATGCATTTATTCTATCTGACTTATTTGTAAGTGTGAACTCGTGAAATAACAATTCTTCAGAGGCAGTCATCTTTGTTGTAAACGAATTCAACCCAAGCGCTCTTAGATGACGTGGATGATTACGTTGCTCATCTGTCCATCATCGTATAAAGCCCGCCCTGACCATTTGATTGGTCAGAACAATTTTTGTTCGAGCATAATAGCTCCTCAACGGATCGAGTCCAGACCGAACTTCCCGACCTAAAAATTTTGTGGACCGGGCTAAGTTCGGCTGGCATCCAGGCTAACTTACATGTTTATGAAGGATGAACACGACACATGCATGTGCATACTCTTACTATTTTGGTATTTTGTTCTTGTCTTGTAGTTTTGTCATGTGCTTGGGTTTCCTTGGGTTTCCTTTGTCCACTGCTCTGTCATTGTGATTTGTCAATATACTAGCTGCATTTAAGATCACAGAAGATCTGGCAGGGCTTGTTCGACTTGGCTGGCTGGCTGGCTAAGTGGGTGAGACTTGTTGGGCAAAAGCCCATGCAAATTCAGCAATATCACTTTTGCCCAACGAAAAAAGTCCCACCCACCTAGCCAGCCAGCCAAGTCGAACAAGCCCTGCCAGATCTTCTGTGATCTTAAATGCAGCTAGTATATTGACAAATCACAATGACAGAGCAGTGGACAAAGGAAACCCAAGGAAACCCAAGCACATGACAAAACTACAAGACAAGAACAAAAGACCAAAATAGTAAGAGTATGCACATGCATGTGTCGTGTTCATCCTTCATAAACATGTAAGTTAGCCTGGATGCCAGCCGAACTTAGCCCGGTCCACAAAATTTTTAGGTCGGGAAGTTCGGTCTGGACTCGATCCGTTGAGGAGCTATTATGCTCGAACAAAAATTGTTCTGACCAATCAAATGGTCAGGGCGCATCTTTAGATAGAGAAGCTGCACTCAGTCGGCTGGAGGCCTTTGCTCCTTCTGGAATATCCACACAAGAAGGCCAAAATGATCTTGCCTAAAGATCTGGTGTTGGGCAAGAATGCACAGACGTGTGTGCAAAACATACATGAGATTTTTAAAATGATGGTTGAAGGTAAGATTATATTTGTATACTATACAATTTATCTGTGTATTTTTTTTTAGATTATTATGTATGTAGGGGTAGATGGTGTTGAGTAATTACTGGAAATAGTAAGGGCAACTTTGCTTCTCTGAGTATCTGAGGCTTGTGGGTGTTGTTTTATTTTGCCTTAGCTTTCACATTTTGACCTAATTGCATATTGTAAATGTTTTTGTATTTGTACTCTTCTAGCAAATACAAACCAGGCAACAGACAGTAGCCATGAGTCTGAGGAGGCTACTGTCACTCTGCATTTTGAGACAATAGCCAACCCATCAACAGGAGTACAAGGTGCGTTTGGCCCAGATTTGGTGCCTTCGCTTTGTGTTCTCCTTGAGATTTTTGTGAGAATGTGCTTTAGCAGCAGATGTCTTTTCACTGCACCTAACTAAACTTTTATGAGGCACAATGCTATCTCTCCACTCATCCTCAGATTCAGTAGCCACCATATGCATGGACCAGGGGGCTGGGACTATGGCTGATCAGGAACAGGATTTTAACCAACCTCCTACAGCACAAGGTCTTAAGCTCTTCAGCTTTATTTCTGTTCTTTATCTTTGAAAGAATATGCTTAAGCTTCAAATATCTGTACTGTACTGAACCAAGTCTATTTGTTTATATAGGGACAAGACAAAATCAGAGAAAGAAAGGTGAATTAAAATCTGACATCTGATATTCTGCCCTTTTTTACCTTATCAACACAGAGTATGAATTGATTTGTTGTGCAGGTCTTCCTAATATTATTGGTTTAATTAATTTCCATATGAATTGTATGCAGTCTTCATGTTGTAGATACGTAAAGTTTTTCAAGTATCAAGTATTTTTCAAGGCTACATTTGCATTTGGATTATCATTTATCATTCACTACTCTATGTACTTATGTTGTACAGTGAGAACAAAACAGAAAGATTGCCCCCACAACAATCGGGATGTGCACCCATACCGTGGCATAATCCGGACAAGGCAGAGAAAGGTAGGATTGGAGAGGTAGTTAGATTGTGTTATCTGATATGATGCCTTCCCTACAGAAAATACATCTTGGCTGCTAAGCATGTTTTGAAGCTGGTTTGATCAGCCATTTTTTTACCAGTTCATGTTTTTGCATGAGATTTGATGGTTTAGTTGGTTAGGTTTGACCATCTTATGATGTCCATTCTTAGCCTGATGCACCAAACGCTTTCACATTATTTCACTTTGTGCAAAGCGCCTGGAACCTATCCATTGGGATATTTGCTTCCCGGTAGGTAGATACTTTCTGCTTCAACCAATCGCTACTGCTTGGTCGTGACGTATGTTACGCGCTGGAATGCACCGTTTTCTCTTTCAGCCCGCCCTAAAACTGCCTTCTTGGGCACACTACTCAAGGCCCAGGTACCCCAGCGGGTTAAGTGATAAGTTACTCAGCATCATAAATTAAACTAAAGCGAACCATAATTGGTGGGACCCGCATCATCTGCTTAGATGTCAGCAAAGCTAACACTGAATCTCCTGTAGTCACAGTGGAGTGTGTCCTATTGCTAAATTTCGAATGCATGTCCATAGCAATAGTGCCAATTGTATCACCAGAGAATTCTTTGTTGTCACTTCGATAAGATTACGCCTTGTCTCTATGTCTCTAAACATTTTCATTTTAAAAGTGTAGAATTATCCTTGAAAGGTCCTTAAATTTGATGCTTAGAAAGGGTGGGAACCCTCTTCCCTGTTAACTATATGATGGTTGCTATCCTGACAGACTATTGCTTGCAAGTAATCAGAATATGGACCTGATTGGTGTTGTTCTGGGGAATATTCATGTTCCTATTATCTTTAATCGTGTAAGACAAAAAAAATTGAAAAACTGGTTGAAGAACGACCACTGCTCAATAAGACAAAGGATCTTGCTGGAAATTAACATTTGACCTCCCCCTCATGCAGTCTCACCTAATCTGCATTTCATTCTCTCTCTCATGCACACCAAAAAGTCACACAAGAATACATATGGTTCATTATTGCAAAATTAAGGATAATTTTTGGCTTCATATCTCGAGGAAAAGAGGTTTTCCCCTAGCGTAAGATATCTTACGCAAGTACGAGAGACCTCTCGTAAGAGAACACTTTTTTTTATTTTTTTTGGCTAGGATGAAATGGTTTATCAACGGGCAGAAATGAAAACTTTCACGGTGACCGCGGAACGAACTTTCACGAGCTGTGAAGCGCTTTCCCATGATGAAGCTCGCGGAGCTGCGCGCGCTGGCCGCGCTGAAAGTGTATTCATCCGCAGTGCGCGACCAAGGGACTACTTTACGGACAACGCGACCCGCTTTTGCACGTATACAGTGCCTTTAACAGCGAGCGTTGAATTATAAACCTTAAACAAGATTAATTGGATACAATTATTGTGTGAGTCGTGGTAAAACTGAGTTTTTGTTCTGTGTTTCAGAGAAGCTGTAGGGGCGTGACGTCACGTCCACCTGCTGCTGAGCGCAATGATGACGTGTCACAATGACAAGATAAACATGAGCGGGCGGTAAAATAAAAATCCATAGAGCTTCTACAAATCTGGTGAAATGTGAATTAACTAAATGCAGACAAGTGAAGACGTTAAATTGCGTTTGACGGGTGTGCAGCGCCACCTTGTGGTGAATAAATTGTGCACAATTACAGGATTCTAAATTCATTGCAGACTACTTGCATAAAGTACTTCATTAGTGCGTGCAGTTGAAATAAAATACACAATTTTATGTTGAAAATAACCACAGTACTCATACTTAGAATTCTGCTTCATATTTATTCAATATTTCAAAACCAATAAGCAAAAGAAAAGAAAAGAAAAGAAAGAAAAAACTAGAACATATACCTGATTAAACACATAGAGAAAAACAAAACATTCTCTGAGTGAAACCCTGGGAGAACACAAGGCACCATTTCCAGAAGATTGACAATCAGTTTGAGGTTTCAGATCCTGATTGGGAGCCTGGAAAACCCACATATGCTCCAAAAAAGGAATCCAAAAATGTAGTAATAAGTATTGAAGCAATTCAAAATATGCGAGTGCACTTTCTTTATACATTTGAACTCCGGAAAAAGTGGCTGGTAAAACTGGGCATCCACCGCCACACAGCTCTGCATGTGTGCAATATGTGTAGGCTAAATGTATGTGTACCTGTTATGAGTTCCTTGATCAGGCTAGCCTAAACCATATTAAGGATGGGGTGAAGAATAGCCACCTTGAAATGTATACCTGATAATTCGGATAGTCCGGCACCCGCGTTGATCTAGTCGGTCAGACCCTTTTCTTCTACTGTTTATGGTCAGACCTCGGTTAGTTTATGCAGAAGGAGAACAACATTTGTACAGATTGAGGCAGAACAATAACAGCCTAAAACAACATTTGTACAGATTGAGTTTCTAACAACAGCAGAAGTTGCTTTCTCTCTTTTAGATGTTTGGAGTGAATCCAGTGTCTTAAAACTGTATCATAAATGAACCAGGACAAAGTCGTGTTTGTGACACTGGTATACACCAGAGAAGGCGACTGATAAAAGCATAAAACTTAAAGATAAGTTCAACTAAAGCATATTAACCCTTGTATGGTGTTCGGGTCTGTAGGACCTGTTTTAATTTTTTATCAAAAGAAAAATGATACGATTAATTATTTTTTCAAACTCAGACTCATTGGCCTTGGCTCATTTTCTGTGAAGAATATATATCGGAACACATTTTCAATGACCACACACTGTACATATATCTGAACACATTTTCAATGACCCCCCACTGTACCCCCCCCCCCCCCTCTAAAATGGAGAGTGACTCACAGGGCTCGCAAGATGACGTAAAGTATATGCATCTGATGAGTTTTATTGAGTTCATGTCAATAGCGCGCGCTCTATGCATATTCATATTTTGCCGCTGTGAAAAAATCCAGCAAAATATCTTGTTTGCCTTTTTGTCGACCCCAGAGGATTAACTTTAGCCTAACCATAAATTGTGATTACAATATGATCACTCACATCAAGACGCTTTTCAGCGCGAGCTGTGTGGAGAAGCCCATGTCCACCTCTTGTGTTGGAGAAGCAATCCCTCGAAAATGCAGGTTGCACACTCCAGCTCTAGGCGGCAACCACGGTCTTCCAGGCCAAGTGCATGCAACCACTGGCGCCTAATTTCCAAGTCTGCTGGAAAGCTATGCACTTATAATGCCCCATTCTTACAGATCATTAACTAAAAAAGTTGGTTTAGTTACCCTTTAAAGTATGTACGTTTTTTCTCCAACAGTCTTCTCTTGCTTTGGCAGCAGAGACCGTATTGCTTCGAGCTTAAAATACATGTTTAAATTCATCGTAATTCTGAATGATTATCCCTTGCTCCTCCACGGCAAAATATACCGCTCTTGCTCCATACATATCGAACGCGATTGGTTGTTCGGTGCCAAAGTCACTTTGGTATGTGCACGCGCTCGTGGAGTAGGCTAATCATAGCTTAAAAAAGCCAAGGGTAAAAGCCTGAGTTGACAGAGAAAGTTGATGAGCTGCATCATGGTACCAACCAATAGAGCCTGATTGCATCGGTTTGGTTTTGTCAACTCAAACTAATCCTGTAACCCCGAGTTTGTTCAGCTACCTTCATGGTACGGCCTCCAAGCTGGGAGACTGCTTGATACTCTCAGACGCGCACACACTCACTCCGGCTCTGTCGTAAAGCCTACACAAAAGTGCAATGCTCTTATATGCAACTTGAGCCTTGTCACAAGTGTCCTTCTCACATGCTCTCGGAAAACTTTCAGACACTCATTTCTGTCAAAATACTTAACGCTCATGCTCACGCTCATGCCCACACAAACACATACAATGTTGAGTTTTGTTTTTTATGTTATTTGTTCAATAATTTTTGTATGGATTTAATAAAGATTTGTATTTACTAAGCTTTTCCATGTCATGTCTAACAGACATCACTCACACTCATGTACTGTAAGTGATACCTAGCAAAGATTGTTGTCATTTGTATACTAGGATGTACATGAAGACTTGAATGAATATACTAAGCTTTTCCTTTAGTAGGCATCATACTAACAGCATTTGGGCTTGTCGGTAAGTAGGACTGGGGACCATTTTTTATTACACATGCCAGTTTTTTTCTAATCTCTGTATGTTGACAGTTTGTACTGTGTCTGTAGTCAGTACTGGAACTCCTTTTCATTTCATTCCTTCCTCTTGCTGTCAATGACTGGTACACACTCACTATATAAGTTCCCTTTCAAGTCGCACACCAGTCTTCATTGTGGTACCAATAGCCACGTTTCCACTGTCGAACCAGTGCGAGCCAGGGCCAACAGCGAGCCGAGCCGAGCCGGGCCAGTGGCTTCGGGCCTCAAGCTTGCGTTTCCACTGCCGGGCCAGTAGCCCCGCCCTAAGCCCCGCCCTAAGCCCCGCCCTTAACACGCCTTCCTGGATCAAACATCATACAACCCCACCCATTTCAGCGGGAATTATGAAGTTCATTCAGGAAGGACACTAGCTTGCTAAAATCACAGAACGATCAAGATGGAGAGCACCGAAGCGTCTGTTTGTTTGCTCTTTTTGGTGTTTGCTTGGTGGAAGATGAGGCAGCAAAGCCAAGATAAGAAGATGGAGGTTCAGCGGCGACAACGCCGAAAGCTTATGTTGGCTGCAAAGCGAAAGAGAACTATATTCTATAGTTGAATTCACAGATGAGCTGTGGCTTGGCGACTTCAGAGTTTCCCAAGAAACATTCACATACATTTGTACAACTCTGAAGCCTGCACTACAGCGACAAGATACAACATATCGATTATGCATTCCTCTGGAGAAACGGGTAGCCATTGCATTGTACAAACTAGCATCAACAACAGAGTACAGGACGGAAGCCAACCTGTTTGCTGTCAGTCGGACTTCTGTTTGCCGCTGTGTGCATGACTTTTGTAAGGCTGATTGTAAAACTTCGGCCCAAGTTCATCAAAACACCAGACCAGGACAAACTATCTGAGGTGGCAGACTACTTCGAAGAGAGGTTTGGAATTCCACAGTGCGTGGGTGCTATTGATAGTTCTCACATCCCTATATTAAAACCTCCACAATACCAATCAGATTTCCACAACAGAAAAGGTTGCACTCCATAATGTTACAAGCAACTGTGGATGGCAAAGGGTGTTCTGGGAGCTGAATGTTGGACAGCCAGGGAGAGAACTCGACGCTAGTGTCCTCAGAAAGTCACGCCTATGGGCTTGGGCCACAGACAGTAATGGTGTTTCTGGCAGAGTAAAAAACATATGATGAACTAATGTTGGCTACTTCATTCTTGGTGATTATGCTTACCCATGGCAGAAATGGTTGCTAAAACCATATCCTGATACTGGCAGGCTTACAGAGGGCCAAGAACTACACAACATGTGAACAAGTCGAGCCCGTTGTGTGGTTGAACATGCGTTTGGGAGGTTGAAAGGAAGGTGGAAGTGTCTCAGCAAGCAAAATGACTGCAATGTAAATGTTGTTGTTGATATGGTTGAGACATGCTGTACACTGCACAACTTGTGTGAGTTGTACATGGACAGATTTATACCAGAGTGAAGTGTGATCGTGATAAAGATGCTGAACGTTCACCTTGCAGTGTTGGTGATGAGCGTTCAGATGCAAGAAGTGCTCTGCAACAGTTGTTCATGCAGCAGCAATAATTGTAAGTTGTTGTTATATTGTGTTTGTTACAAATGGGTTTGGTTGATTTGGATTGGGTTTGTCAATTTTTTACCCAAACATGAGTTGAAACAAATCAGCATTTTTTAGAGTGAACAACATTTCTGAGTGAGCAACATTTCTGTTCGAAAATGTTGACCTAACCCCTATCCATAAGTTATCCCTGTGTCCGGTGAAAAGGGTGAATAACACTGATATAGAAGCACCTAACCCTGGTTTCTAAGCCTAACTTGACATAAACTGTAAACTTGTCCCTCAAATCTGATTGGTTGATTGGAAAGTTGTTCCAGAATCAACAAAGATGTTGATCCAGGAACATGTGGTCTTGGTGAAATCACGTTCACCCTATACCAATACCTGCCTTATGGCTTATCTGAGTCACAAAGTCTTTATATTTTAGTTTATTATCATGTATGTAACTTTTACAATAGGTTTTCATAAGTTAACATTAGTTAAATACTTTATGAACTAATAGTGAACATTTATTCCACAGCATGTATTAATCTTAGTTAATGTAAATGCCAAACATTACTAATTATTTAAATCTAAAGTTTTTTTTTGCTAAAATATATGCAGTGTGAACTAACATGAACCAACAATGAATTACTAATAAAGAATGTATTTACGTAACATTCATTTTACATGCCTTATAATATGTGTATAATATTTTACTATAATAATGTGTATTTTGCTTTTGATAATGTGCCCCTTAATAAGCATGATTTCCATTTGCCTCAGTTATAATAGCACAGCTATTACTTTATTTATTAAGTTCACATCAGGGTGCAAAAATACAAATGTGCTTATAAAATGTGCATACATACACATACAAATGAAACAAAACAGGTGCTTTTGAGAAGTACTATTACAAATGTGCACACAAACGAAATGGCAGGTGATTTTAAGTAGCCGCCTACTATTTACACAAAAACTTTTAAGGCATTAAGGCAAACAGAAAGATTGATGTTTTGTCCATCTACTTCCTCTGGAGAAGGGCTGCGGTCAAATTACTGAAGACTGATGCAAAAGACTCAGATTCTTTCTGTCTTTGTCTGAGTTGTGCATCATAGTCCGATTCCTCTCGTCTCATCATCATTTCTTTCTTCATTTCTTCTCTTCTCAGCTCCCGCTCTTCTTCCATCTGTTGCTGTGTTATGTCCCGCATACACTGCAAAAACTCCCTTGATGCCAAATTTGCAGCTTTGCGTTTGCGACTCTCTGTAAAAGCAGACACAAACATAAGCAGGATATCTGGGATGTCTTCTGATAGATTATAGATTGTGGTATAGCACATACAGTATGCCAAACTGTAAAGTTTGTTACATATATTTAGCAGGTACATTAACGTAAAAATACCTGGTCTAGTCCTTTGTGGAATGTGATGTGTCCTCCTCTTATTATGGTTAGATCTTCAGGGCCGTCATGTCTCTCTGTAATAAGCATATATTTAGACATAATTACATACTGACAAGAAACTAACAAAATATTGAATACTTCTGTGGTGTATTTTGTATATTTATTTGCATACCGGGTGTCGACGTTAGCAGTGGAAGTGTAGTAGATGGTCCCTGCTCCACTTCTGAGTCAAATAAAGCACTCTGGGATGAGGATTCTAGCACACAAAACATAAACACGCATGTGAGCCACTTATGCAATATTTTAAGTTAGAAAACGTAGAAGTTAGGAAGATAGCATGTATATTAACTCACCGTCCGCGGCTGCCATAGTGTCCCGACTTGTCTCTCCACTAACAGGGGGACGGTGACCCAGCACACCGTCCATCAAGTCGAACCATGGAAAGTTCCTTCTCTGGGCACCGCTTTGTCCATTGTGCATTTTAATCGCCTTGTACTACGCCCGCAACTTTTACAATTTTTCCCGAACTTGAAGCGTTGTTATTATAGGTCCATATTAACATAGACTGATACAGACTGACAGGCGCCAAGATGCAAATATGGGGAAAGAGTTGGAGAAACACACAAATATAGAGGAAGTAAAATATGAAATTGGGGTTTTCAGAGAAATAAACAAATGACGTGATGAGCTGAATGAGGGATGAGAGCAGATATAATAATAATAGCGTAGTGTAAATCTGCAGACAGAAACATCAGACTCAGCACAGAAACACACGACCTCTAAAGTAAGAACATGTTCATTCTTCAAACACAATTACACTTTCAGATGTTAATATTGTCTGAATGATTAGGCCTATGTACAGTGAATTCATGCGGCTGTTAAGACACTAACTGAAACTGTCATATTTTACACGCAAATGAATCAGGGAATGTTTGATGTCTGAGTTTTTTTATGTGTTTCTTCCTCAGAAATGGACCAAAGTCTATATTTGATTCTTCTTCTCATTGGTGGTGTGTTTGTTGTATTATTTATGGTTTATAGTTTCATCAGGTTGACCCTGTTATGAAAAGCATTAAATCAAACGCTCTCTTTCACAGCTCTCTGCTCCGTATCTGAATGTGTTCAGCGTCAGTATCACTTTATAGACGAGAGTAAGACCTGGACTGAAGCTCAGAGATTCTGCAGAGAGAATTACACAGATCTGGCCACCGTTGACAACATGAACGACATGAACGAGCTGAAGAAGAGTGTGAATGATGAAGGTGTTCGGGATATCTGGATTGGGCTGAAGAGGACGAGTGTTGATAAATGGCAGTGGTCTTCAGGTGAACCTGCGCTCTATCTGAACTGGGGAACTGGACAACCTGATGGCAGAGATGAGTGTGTTATGATGAGAAATGGAGAATGGAATGATGAGTCATGTAGTGACAGCCTGACTTTCATCTGCAGTTCATCTAACAACAGTAAGTGCAGCTCCAATCAGAACAAACATTAATTTATAAAAAAAGATGCAGAATATACTGTACAAAATCAATGTAGAACTAAATGCTGCTACTTTTTAATGTGCTCATAAATATAGAGGAGACTGTGGATATTTGTCACAGTTTCAACTTCTGGAAAGAATGATAACTCTGGGAATCTGACATTAGAGAGCAGATTTATTTTTTTCAGCAACAATATATACTGTAAATTATAAATTCAAAATAAACTGTAATGAATTAATGAATGCATATAATGTCAACATATAATAGACATACAATAACTTTACACATCTTGAATGATATATATGAACAAAACTCTTGTATCGAGGTACAAATTTCAGTATGATAATATGTACAAAAGTAAATATGATATAATAATTTTGTTTTGATGATTGGAATAACTGGAATTTAATTTGGAACAATAATCATTTGAATAGGCTAAATTATAAGTCTACAATCCAACTATGTATTATTAGACTACAATTCAACCTTTTGAATATTTTTTTTTTTTTTACTGACACATTTCTATGGACTAGTTAACAAACATTAATATGCAGTTTAACTCTTCATCTGTTTGTGTCTCTCATTCAGCTCTTTGTGTCTGAAACAGTATTCCACAGAAATGTGTAAGGACACATAATGGAGAAATATAAAGTTGCAATAAAATTGTCATGAAAATTCACTAAATGGTACTCAATGTTATTGTCAAGTGATTCCTCAATATTTTGCACGGTTCTCAGTGTGCAGAACTCTGCCACTCTCCAATAGCCTACAATAATAATAAAACTGGACTTCACTCTTTGACCACACTTTTGCTCTCTTTCTTTTTTTATTTTGAAAGTTTGATGCAGTCAATCAGTCAGGTGAAAAACTTTTAAACACAAACACAAACACCACTTTAAGAGCATACAAAGATTTTGCACACACCACTACAAATGGCTGTTTCCTCAAAAAGTGCCCTATTTAAGGGTGTATGGGTGATTTCGTACACAGCCTGTGTCTACCCTGCTAATGAGCAGATCAACTCCTCCTCTGGCTGGGCCAGCAGTTTGTCACAACAGTTATCAGCAAAATCAGTCTATGAATGACACATATTTCTGATAGGGATGGAGAAATGAAGCCTCATGAAGCACTGAGAATTTCCCCTGATTGTTCCGGGAAAAGATTGGAAGCATCAAGAGTGTCGAAAACAGCGCCATCTTGTGGCAGGTCAAATTTATAGCAGCCATAAACCCGAGTGCGCAGCGCTGTTGTTTTATCTATTAAGCAGAAATAAAAGCCTGACTACGCTAAATGTTTAGTTTTCTGATAATATTAATCACATATTAAAGTGTAGCAATGAATTAAATCTAACAATTATATTAATACTATTTATAAAAATACCAACAAAGTTGCTTGATGCAAGTAAATGGTGGTCTAATTATATTATGTTTATATGATGTATATATGGCAGAATATAGGCTATAGGTCTATTTATATAAAAAAAATAAAAAAAAATAGTAAATGGACTTAAACTTTCAAAAGCCTGTAGAGTTGTGGTCTGTGTTCAAACATTCCTTTTGTGTGTCATGAAGGTGAGCAGATCCTCACAAACACACACAATCCATCCATCACCTCCAGATATCTTAAAGTTCACGCTACATGTCTGACATGACAGATTCCTCCACAGTGTTTGTTCTGCATGTTGTTTTTGATCAGTCTCTCTCTAGTTTTTGCTTGTGGTTTGTTTTGTGTCCAGATAAACTGATTCTGATCACAGAGACTCTGACGTGGCCTGAAGCTCTGAGACACTGCAGACAGAATTATACGGATCTGGTCTCGGTTCATTCAGAAGAGATGCAGCGTCGTGTGATGAATGTGGTTAAACGTGCGTCTACTGAGGCGGTGTGGTTGGGTTTACACAACTACTGCCAAATGAACATGTGGCTCTGGTTGAGCGGAGAGATCGTGTGCTATCAGAACTGGGCTCCAGGGAACGGAACGACACCGGAAAACTGCAGCCTTACGAAGAGAAAAGGAGCAGTTCAGTCTGGAGGAGATCAGCGCTGGATCAGCCTTCCTGAGACTCACAAACTCAACTTCATCTGCAGCAGATCTTAGGAGTGAGAAGACATCAATGTTTGTGTTCATTATTCATTATTTTTCTTATTTACTTTCATTTGTTTAATTTGTTCTTTAGTAATTTCTGAGTGAATCTATAACTGTTTTAAAAGTCTGTTTTATTTCTCTATGTTAATTGTCATATATAATGTGATTTTATCAAAGATTTCTAACACCAATGATTATTCTTTAAATGTCTAAAATATTAACACAATATATGTGTGTTTTAAGAATCTCTTTGCATATCTGGTGTGTTTATGTGTCTTTAGGTTTTTCACTAATCTTATCTGTAGAAATGTGCACTGCATTGTTTATAATTTACTGATATGAAAATAAAATGATGTTGCTTGAAAAACAATATACAAGCACAAACAATACATAGTCGCAATCATGTGTTTGTTGGATTCATTTGTCCATATAAGGGACTTCCTGGAACTTCATAATTGTATGAGTCCGTTTTGTATTTTCTGGGAGAGATTACCCTCCGGCTTTTGAATGAAACATACATTTCATTTAATTTAATTTTCATTCAGAATTTTTACAAAGTGTATATATATAATTTTTTTATATTTTTTTTCTGAAAATGGTGAATCTTTTCATTAGAGAAGACTCTTATTCGCCAGCTGGGTGTTTGAAGCCCTAAATATGGATTTTGTACAGTCAAAAATGGCCCAGGTTGGGCGCCATTCACTTGGAAACAATTCATCTTTGAGTGTTTTTCATCCAAAACTAACTTCTCTTCTGCTGAGGCAAGAAGATACATATACATGGCTTTGGTGTGAGTAAATAATCAGGAATTTTTCATTTTTTTGGATGAACTATCTTCCTTTTAAGAGAGTTTTATTCTCAACCTTTTGTCATATTTGATGCCCTTGATGAGGAACTGGTGTTTTCTTACGTTCATCTAAGCCTTATTTTGGTTTGATTGAGTTTGGATTGTATGATGTCCTGAGTCAAGCGATGCAACTAAGATAGACACACCAAATCCTTCAGAAATCATTGGATGCCCAAATTTGGTTTTAACACAATCAAAAAAAGCTTGCTGTGACCTTATTGTTGTGATCTCGATAGGGCTAATTTAACTTTTATCTTATGTACAAGATGGTTAAATGTAGATATATAAAAGGGCTGGTGCCTTTATCTTCAAGCCACACTGTATGAATTTTGGCCTCAGTGAATAAATCAAAATGGTCACCCTCAGTTTAAAGGGCCCCTATTATGGATTTTTTAAAATGACCTTTCATGTAGTGTGTAACAGCTCTAAGTGAATGAAAACATCCTGCAAAGTTTTAAATCTGAAAGTGCACCGTATATAAAGTAATTGTCTTTCAAAAAGAAAGTGAAAGTTGACTCTGAGTCGACTAAATTAATCGTTTTTCAAATGAGTCATAAGCTGTTTCGTTGTGACGTCAAGATGAAACATTAGCATATTGCCCGCCCACTTATTGCGTGCGCAGACACCAGGGAAACACTACATCGAGACCCATCTTCTCAGTTCTCGCGCATGCGTCGTGACGCTCTCGTGAACTCACTCAGAGAAACAAATTGAATCAACACTCAGAGAAATCAATAGTTGAATAAAGTCATTATTTTTATTTATTTTTGCGCACAAAAAGTATTCTCGTCACTTGATAAACTTAAGGTTGAGCCACTGTAGTCACCTGGACTATTTGAACAATGTTTTTACTAACTTTTCTGGGCCAGCAGAATGAAATTACAGAGAAGCCTATGGAGGAGGGAGACTGCTCTCAGATTTCATCAAAAATATCTTAATTTGTGTTTCGAAGATGAACGAAAGTCTTACGGGTTTGGAACAACATGAGGGAGAGTAATTACTGACAGAACTTTCATTTTTGGGTGAACTAACCCTTTAAGATATCATTAAGAACGCTAAAGAGGGCAGTTTCAGTGCTATGAAACGATTTGAACCCAGATTGAATTTTTTTTCAAAGATGTAATTATTGGTTAAGAAAGATTGAAGCTGTGCAATTTTTTCCTTCACCTTCGAGATAAATGTTAAATTTAAAAAAAAAAATTTGCTAAGACAGAAGCATCCGGTGAAGGTTTCTTTAGAACTGGAGTGACTGTGGCCATGAACAGGAATGGACCCTGATTGCAAACATTAGTTTATCCAGCCCCGACTGGTGCTTATCTTCAGCTGGTGCTTATCTTCAGCTGGTGCTTATCCCAATGGATCTCATTTATTTGCTTCAAATAGCGACAGTGTATTATATCGTAGGGACAAAAAGAAGGTTTAGGTTTTGTGACTACCTCCTTTACTGATTCTAAGGAGACAAGAACAAAAGTAGTCCAAGAGGCTGATGGATTCAAGAACATCAACTCTTCATGATCTGTTACCTGTACCTGGGCCCTCAGATTGGTGACTTTATCACAAAAGTATGTCAAGAAATCTTCAGAGTGCAGAGGTAAGATTTAGGAAGGAATATACAGGAGGATTTAGTACTGAGTTTATAACAGATGTAACCCCCTTGAGTTTTACACTGGTCTACACTTTTGTTAGTTATATGCAGTACCGTAGTTTCCCTGTAGGGGCCGCTATATGAACTGGTTGACTGAGACATAGATATTGAGAGAAGAAGATTGTTCTTAGCTGATACCAGAGCCCGTCTACGGAGATCCTGCGCACTCCCTATTAAGTCCTAATGTACCGAATTTTGGTTGTAGTTCCACCAGAGTTCCACTGGGGGCGATCGCCCATGAGAGCAAAATGAATGGGAGTCTATGGAGCTAGACGGCTAAATTTGTCTCTTTCACCCGATTGCCGTTGAGAAATCTCAGATTTGATTGTAGGTTTTGCAAGTTCAACATGGGTTATAGGTCGCAAGTTGAATGAACGAGTACTTATGTCCTTTCGATTTCTTACAGGTTGAGATGTTGTTGCCCATAACACGCTAGCATTCTGCTAATGAACGCTGATTGGTCTGTGAAGGACTGATTACGACCAGAGATACCGCTTGATGGCATAGTGGCATCCGAAGCGGGACCAGAAACAAAAACTCTTCTAGCACGTGTATTTACCCGAGTCAGCTGTGTTGTGTGTTTACCTGTGTCAGCTGTGTTGTGTAGTTACCTGTGTCAGCTGTGTTGTGTGTTTTCCTGTGTCAGCTGTGTTGTGTGTTTACCTGTGTCAGCTGTGTTGTTGTTTACCTGTGTCAGCTGTGTTGTGTGTTTACCTGTGTCAGCTGTGTTGTGTGTTTACCTGTGCCAGCTGTGTTGTGTGTTTACCTGTGCCAGCTGTGTTGTGTGTTTACCTGTGCCAGCTGTGTTGTGTGTTTACCTGTGCCAGCTGTGTTGTGTGTTTACCTGTGCCAGCTGTGTTGTGTGTTTACCTGTGCCAGCTGTGTTGTGTGTTTACCTGTGCCAGCTGTGTTGTGTGTTTACCTGTGCCAGCTGTGTTGTGTGTTTACCTGTGCCAGCTGTGTTGTGTGTTTACCTGTGTCAGCTGTGTTGTATATTTACCTGTGTCAGCTGTGTTGTGTAGTTACCTGTGTCAGCTGTGTTGTCGATGCCTCGAGAGAAAAGAAAGTGCAGAGCGCGAAAGCACCAAAGTGACTGAAGGATTGCCGTAAAGCA
>FLSR01004885.1:13395496-13448254 GCA_900092035.1 Leuciscus waleckii
TCTCTCTCTCTCTTCTCTCTCTCTCTCTCTCTCTCTCTCTCTCTCTCTCTCATCTCTCCGACAGCAAGTTACACACAAACCGCCTCTCCTCACATAAAACCACCTTGAGTTCGTTTTTTTCCCTGCTTATTGCACTTAAACAGTCAAATGGCGGTCTTGGTGAGTATTCACATAATCACAGTCAGTTATGTTTTAAGCGAAAGTAAACAGTTGAGACAAAAAACACATGTGTGTTTGGATAAAGTGACAGCAGCCTATATACCTGCTGCCAAATTATGAGATATTAAAAAAAATATCTATATGGCAGTTTTTTCTCCATGATATGGTATGGTCAAAATTGTGGCCAGTGAAAATGCTGAGTAGCTTGTAACTTTGGAAAACCACTAGCCACAGTGGCCGGTGAGCAAAAAAGTGAATGTCAAGCCCTGCTCCTACGTGTTCACATTATTAAAAGACTCTTTATTCATCTTTATTTTGTGCGTGTTCGTCTACACGTTACAGCTACATGTACTAGACTAACTGGGTCTAGACCCAGCACTTGCTGGGTTGGTTTGATTGCTTCTGTTTGAAGTTGGTTTGATTGCTTCTGTTATTCTCCCCATTTGAAAATCGCTTTGGATAATAAGGGGGTGCATTCCAGTGATTTATTAATAGGATGCATCACAAATTAAATCAGGAGAGCAGACCAATAATGCGCAGTATATGTTGTCCTCGTTCATACTGTTACAGTGGAATACTACGGAGCCCCTGAGGGGACCTTTGCAACAAAAAAATATATATATATAAATACAGACTTTTGCGTGCTCATGAGAAACTTTCACGTGTAGTAATGACAGTATAACGCAAACCGGAAATATTTACGCGTGAGCACGCGATCATTTTCTCGTGCTCACGCAAAAATTCCTCGTGCGCACGCGAAGTCTGTATATTTTTTATTTTTGCAAAGGTTCCCTCTGGGGCTCCTTACAACTAAGAAAAACGAAGAAAAAAATTCAGTTGGAAAAGAACGCAACTGATAGAAGCGCTTGCTCTAGAATTTTTGTTATACCACGTCACATTAAAGGTGAACTAAGCAAGTTTTTTACCTTAACCGAACAGCATCAGAGTCATTGGAATAGATATATGACTTTTTCGGTTGAACGGTGGTCGTCTCGTTCCCCCCAAGCGCCTGTTAGCCGAAAAACCACCCTTGCAACTTTGAGCCGGCGGGCCGCAGCGTCAGGAAGTATCGCGTGATATCAGGTCTCGCGATGTAACGAATTGCTTTACGGCAAAAAAAAATCTGCTAAAATTCTGTCATAATTGCACTCCCTCACGCTGTTCGAACCCGAATGAAGAAGACGTTTTAAAGAATGTCCCATCTGCTTTGATGTCGTTGATCTACTAGCCTCTGGTATCTGAGAGTCGCCAACGAGTTTTTCGACAGTGTTGTTAAATATCTAATCCGAAGCTGTGTAGGGGGAGCTCTATAGAGAAACCTGCGAGCAAAAAGCGAGAATACAGCGAAGAAATTCCCGAAACTGCATAGCCCTGCTTTAAAATACCAAGCATTAAGTTATTCTCTTGAAGGCTGAACATAAGAACATGAACAAAGTGTTACACCCCATTCAGTCAAACTGACGGAAAAGGATTATGTGTAACACAACTTTATGATTTGAATGATTTATTTCAGTCTTTTTGAGTAGAATTTCCCCAAACCAGAAGTGTGCCTCATAAACGCAGCAGGGAAAAAGGTGGATAGAGAAACCTGTTCCAGTTTTTGTTCTGGTAAACAGTTAGTTCCAGTCCTTGATTCTGATTGGTCAACAGCTGTGTTTTATTCACGATAAAACACGGCTATGACGGTGTGGTGAACAAATGAGTCTTCCTGAAGAGATGAGTCCGAGCTTAGGACCCCATTACCCCGAGCTTGCGCTGATTATTACGATAAAAGATAATGAATAATTAAAATTGCTGTGAATACGGTAAGGCAGTATCAGGGCAGTATAAGCTCAGGTAAAGGTCATCGGATCATCGGATAACGTTAGCTGTATGCTATGCTACTATCTAAGCTAACTAAAAACACACTACCACCGAGAAATGTTTAATTTCACAATCTATAGCTTTGGTTACATATGAAACGTATAAGTTAAAATACATTAATGACTCGTTATAACGTAGTACAAACGTCTTCTATGATAAAGTGATTTTGTATGATTTGTAACCAGGCACTAAACCGATTACCCATAAAACGTGCTTTGAACCAATCGGATTGCTTGGGTCCTAAGCTCGGACTCATCTCTTCAGTAGGACTCATTCACCACACCGGATTCACCCAACGGTTCTATGTCTCACTACACAACACCGCTAGCAACCACTCTTAGCAACGTAAACATACGTTTGTTCTCATTGATACTGTAGTAATGTATTTCAAAAATGTACATATACAAAATCACAGTTAACTAAAAATTTATTAATTTAAACAATTTAATTTAAGGCAGAAACAATGAGCTCATTGAAGTAATTTATAACAATGTCTGTTGGCCAAAACAATTGTTTTAAAGCAACACTATGTAACTTTTCCTTTGTGATTTCCCCTACAGTTTGGAAGCGGAATTGTCCATTACCTCTGCCGTAAATCATTTAGCCTAACATAGTCTACTGTCGCACGCACGCTCGCTGTTTATCCAGCTTTGGAATGAACGATGTCCACAGACAAGGTAGAGTATGTTGCATGATTTTATGAAAGTATGATGTATTGTGACAACAGAAACGAAGAAAAACGAAATAATGACTATTGTAACGCTTGCCGTAAAGCAAGTCAAATTTGTAGTTTTGTAGTCTCATTAGAACTACAGAAATGTTTTTTCCGTATTATCAATAAACACTGGTTCTCATCATGTCAATTAAACTCATATACTGTATTATGACAACATGCCCCACAAATACTGTAAACCGGACTGAAGAGGCGCAATAAAGGACCCATCAGGAGTCATAAATGTGCTTTCTAACAATCATAAGTTCGGCCTACATGACATAAGAGACTTATCAATATGGAAAGAGATTAAAATGTATGTTTGTTGAAAACCTTGGCCAGTCCGCTGAGAGTCTGTTGAATCAATTACTGTACAGATATTTCACACTACAGTTTAAATCCATCCAGCTCAAAAGATCTTGAGCAAATTTGCAGTCTTCCTACAGTAAATATAAACTCTAGGTTAACTGCATTCAATTATATTTTTAAATGATTATTTCAAATAAAAGGGAGATCGGGGCTAGTTGTCACGTACATTCAATCTTGCTGTATGTATTTGGTATTCTGTCACATTAAATAAGAAGGCTTGAAAATTCTGTCATTAATTACTCGCCCTCGTGTCGTTCCAGAACCGTAAGACTTTCGTTCATCTTCTGAACACAAATGAAGATCTTTTTGATGAAATCTGAGAGCTCTCTTTCCCTCCATTGACAGCTACGCAACTACCACTTTGACGCTACAAAAAGTTCATAAAGAGATCATAAAACTAATCCATGTGAATTGAGTGGTTTAGTCCACATTTTCTGAAGAGACTCGATCACTTTATACGATGAACAGATTTAATTTAGGCTTTTAGTCAGATATTGTTCAGCGAACATAAACAGAAACTCAACCGAACTTGCTTGATGTGTGAGAACATCTGGACTAAACCACTCAATGGATTAGTTTTACGATCTCTTCATGAACTTTTTGAAGCGTCAAAGTGGTAGATGCTTAGCTGTCGATGGAGGGGCAGAAATCGCTCACATTTTATCAAAAAGATCTTCATTTGTGTTCTGAAGATGAACGAAAGTCTTGAGATGAGGGCGAGTAATTAATGACAGCATTTTAATTTTGGGGTGAACTATCAATTTAACCCAAAGCACTGTCTGTGGGACAGATCTCTGTATGTAAAGAGACTGTTAGGACGTCCCACTGGAGACCCTGTAAATCAGGGGTCTCCAACCTTTTTTCATTTGAGAGCTACTTTTAAAAATGAAAGTGGCTGAGAACTACTCATGTAAAACAATACTTAAATCTCTTAAATAATGTATCATAATACTCTCATATTAACAACTATCCAAACTGTTTTAGAGCTAAAATAGTTTTGTAGGAGTTTTGTAGGAGTACGAGTTTTGCGGTAAAATTAGCATCAATATGCACTTTTTGTTTACATAAACATTAAAGGGGTGGTATAATGCCCTTTTCACAAGATGTAAAATAAGTCTCTGATGTCCCCAGAGTGTGTATGTGAAGTTTTATCTCAAAATATCCCACAGATATTTTTATATAGCATGTTAAAATTGTCCATTTTTGAGAGTGAGCAAAAATGCACTGTTTTGTATCTGTCCCTTTAAATGCAAATGAGCCGCTGCTCCCAGCACAGGGGGCGGAGCTACAACAGCTTGTGTCCTTTTACCTCACACACGCATGCACTGAAAACTTAAAAAACGTTTAGCCTTTTATGTTCAAACCGGAGTCAGACAATGATGGAGAGACTCAAGAAGAAGAGACAACATGTAGAAGCAACAGGACATTTCTGAATGGTTAGTTGATGAATTTATGTAGCTAATGTGAGTTATCTTCTAGTCATTGATTAGCATATTCTGTCTTGATAAGCTATAATCGTGTTCAGGGGGCGGGGTTTATATAAATGTTAGGGTTGGTGATGTCACTAACCCGGGAGGAATGTGGTGTAGTCTCTACCAGCCGTTTGTTGTAGTCCTTAAAAAGCAATTTCTTTAAAAGCAAATATCTCCCTTTGCTTTGAACTTTGAGCGTCGTAACTTTGCAGATGTTGTTTATGCTCAAACAGCAACATTACACACTAACTAAAGTTAGAAAAGTCAAATCATAATCAACCACCCCTTTAAAATAATAACGTTAAAAATTATGGACAGTTTTTAGAAGAGTGTCTTGCAACTGTCATCTACTAACATTTACAAGTGCAAAAAAAGTTTTGACAAAAAAAAGTTTTATAAAACGGGGACTGGAAGCTCGCGAGCGACGTGTTGGAGACCCCTGCTGTAAATAATCCCTTTGAAATTCTAATAGCATTGGTTGTTTCCCTGTGTGTTGGGCTGTATGGGCCATTTGGCAATGTCAATGTGACTGTAATCAGTAACTGTACGGTTTTAAGCATGAATGCTAGTTTTCTCTGGCTTGTTGGTATCTAGCTCAAACTGGTTTTAAAAAAAAGTGTTATCAGGATAATGTTTTTATATATATATAAATTAACTAGATTTTACTAGTCCATGCCAGCTTGAGTGACCCAGGGACGGGCAGTATTTCAGATACATGTATTTAAAATACGTATTTGAAATACAAAATACTATTTTGTATTTTAAAGCCTTTGGAAAAAAAATCTAATGTAATTTGTATTTAAATACATTTAAGATGAGTATTTTTGTATTTTCAAAATAAATAAAATACTTTTTGCCAGTCAAGCTCTTTATCAGGGTATTGATTTTGTGCATCAACCAGTTCAGACATTCACTATCTCAACATTGGATCAGCGATTTTTCTTTCTTTTTTTTATAAGGTGAGAATGTCATGATCAATTCTACTACTTGTTGATTAAATTTAAAATAGTGCATTATTCACTTCAGTTAACATGAAAGAATAAAAGAAAGAATAGTTGATTTTTATCAACTAGCTTGTCAAATGTGTTTAAAGCATTATTACTGCATGTTAGGGCTGACACTACATCATAGCGATGATATAAAGTGTGAATTGATGGACCTTTTTCTAAATGATTTACATAGATGGGCCTATTTGTGTGGTAAGTAAATACCGTGCAGCTTTTAGTGGGCAGGAATTACTGGACCGTTGGAGTGGAGAAAGAAGCACTGATGAATGATACTCCACAAACATCCTCAGCTTTTAGTTTTATTGTACATAAAAAAATAATAATCAAAAAGGGGTAAATAGTGTCAAATGAATCTAATTAATTCTAATTTTAAATTTTAGATACACTTTCTAATTTTAATAAACTTATAGCAACAAATAAATTTTACATAAAAATTTACATAAAATTACTTAAAAATCATTGGACTACCTGCAAAAATAAAAAGAGTTTGAAATTCAGTTTATGCTGTGGAATCAAAACTGATATTAAGACTTGTGAAACCATGATATTGTTACTGTGAAGTAAAATTGAGATTTTGATCATATCGCCCATCCATATTCTTTGCTAGATAGCAGAAAAGGTTCCCACAGTTTTACAAACAGTATGGATTTTTTAATAGTGTTCACCACAAGTAATAAAATCCATTGTAACCAGATATTTATATGAATGGCTGCTATTTTGCATACGTTTATTTGTAATTGTCAGAAAGAAAGAAAGAAAGAAAGGGCAGAGATGTGGTTAGGAATAAGGCCTGTGTAGTTTCTTCATTCACTGGGACCTATCCCTGCACTGGATGGACAATTTCACATGTATTTTGTGTATTTTTAAAATACAAAATACTGTATTTGTATTTAAATAAAAAATTTCACAGAGTATTTTGTATTTGTATTTAAATACACTTTTTTTTCACACAGTATTTTGTATTTGTATTTTAAATACATTTCCATGTATTAATGCCCATCTCTGTAGCTACCGTCATTAAAACAAAACATGAACATCCAAAATACTAGGAAACTCTCACATTCATGTATTTTTCATTTCAAAAATATATCCTTTTCATAAAAATGTTACACTAATTAAAGATGAACAATACTTCTACAGCAATTTATTAATCTTATAATATCAACAGACATTAACTAATACACTTTTAAGATCAGAAGTTGTATAATAATATTTCTTAATGCATATGAAACCGACATGAACATTTTAATTAACTAACATTAACAAAGGTTGCAAAAATATATCACTCATTGTTAGTTTCTTAACAAATAAGAGCTTATTGCAAAGTATTACCAATAGATCATCATGGGTCTAAAATAAAAACAGACAAAAGACAATCGGGTTGGAAGAGCAAATTCATGTTTTGTTTTCATTTTTGTATAAAATACTGCAGGATATGAGATGTGTGAGGTTGTATCGGCAAGCTTCTAAATATGAGAATTCACAGAAACACGTTTTTCTTTGTTTTTTTGAAAATTAGAATTTGCATGACAAATTTCATGAATTGCATTTGTTTCTGTCCATCCTCAGAGTGGCCGCTAGAGGCGCTGTGGGGCGAGGAGTGAAGAGGGGAAACAAGGAAACAGCACAGAACACATAAAAGTCCTTTCAGTCGAGCTTTGCTATTTCCATGGTTTTTGCTACAAAAACGTGCTACTGATATCATTTTTATTTTCTATAAATCAAGGCATTAATATTTCCCTCACTGCATGTTTGTGCATCTCTGTAAAGCATTATGACAAAAATGTGTCTCTAGTTAAAATTCAGGCAAAAAAACATGAAACAAGTAACTTGTGGGTCTAACAGAAGAGTTTTTTTTTTTGGCAAAAGAAAAAGAAGTTTGGTCATAAATGTAAAGAATTAAAATAAAAAATAAAAACTTGGACAAATTTACTACTGCATTGAAACCCACAGGTAAATGATTTTGCTTTTTTAACCCAAATGCCGGGCCAGCTGACGTGATATCAGCTTCATAAAGGCATTGTGTGAAATTAATGCATTTGCAAACTGAGAAGAACCTGCCCTAGCATGATGGCGGATGAGTGTGTCCGTGGGGCAGACCGCAACATTTCTATTGCACCGAGACATCAGGAAGAGAAGAAGCAAATTCACTGAAAACAATTTCTGAAGCTCTGTTTCTCGAGGAGAGAGAGAGAGAGAGGGGGAGAAAGAGAGAGAGAGAAAAAAATGCCCCGGAAAGACCCGCCGTTTCGTCATTTTGAGACCCGAAGGGGAGGATTTCTTCATTCCCAGAAAATTTCTCCGCATGACCCGCATCATTTTGGGAGGAAACAAAGTGGCGCGCGCGTCTTTCCTCATTCACAAATGATACAATGTAACGGGCGCTTTGATCACAATCATCGGAGCTCGTGTTTGTGCGCGCGGTAAGATCGAATCCCAATTCTCTCTCAGATGTGATCTGAATGTGTCGTGCACTGCATGGATCTGGCGAATTTTTTTTCTCCGTGCACTGCAAGGATCTGGGGAATTTTTTTTTTCTTTTTTTTTTTTTTTCTCTTTTTGCGGATCTGCTTTCGAAATAAAGTTTTGCAGCGAGTTAGTGTTGCAGTGAATTGTTGCATGTGTCCTGCAGTGTGTGTGCTCGTATCGAGCCGAGGCTTTTGCAGCAGATTTGTGGAGTTGAAATCAGACGGGGTAGGGTAGAATCTGAAAACACAAAAAGCACACGCAGCAGCCATGTTTGCTGAATTTTCCTGTGAATTTTTGGAGCCCTACTCTTCTCTGGCGACGGGAAGGAAAGCGTGTCTCGAGCTGCTCGCTCGCGCACTAAACAACTCCACGCGCTGAACTTTGATGCAGGTGAAAGTGATGGAAGTGTGATTACTGAAAGACAGGTTTATTTTCGATGAAAGCAGAGTGTAAATGTCGTTTTCGTTTTTGCAGCGAAATTAGCGCCCTCTGTCGGGAGATATTTCGAGAAATTAAGAAATTGCAATTAATTTTGCTTGCAGGCATATTTATTTTTTTCTACATATTCGACACTTCCTGTTATCTTTGTGAATTAGACTGATTCGTTTGTTGTTGTTTCAGACAAACTTCTTCATGCTGTTTTGTATTAATTTTTGTATTTAAATATTTTTATTTTTTATTTTTGTAACGCAGCAAATTTTCTCAATGTGTTAAGAAAACAAAACGTCTTCAAATGACAAGCCACTCTTTCCATCTGGCATTTTTTCTTTCACACACATTGATTTTTCTGTTTTCTTTTTGCACAGTCCAACTGCAAATCTAGTACTGCTCATGAGAGCTGAGAGAGGGAGCAGAATGGACGAGATTTTGTTCGTGTGTCATGAACAGAAAGCAGGCAAATGTAATGTTCACACGTGTTGGTGTCGGAATGATTTTTTGCTAGTTACACGAGGGAAGTGAGAATATTTTTAACTTCCTTTTAAATGCATGGAAAGCAGCACTGCATGTAACAGTTAAAATACATTTTTAAACATATTCAAGTATATTGTGAAAATTGAAGGAGAAAAAAAGTCATCCGTTTTTTTCTTTCTGTTATTAAAATAAAGCCATTTTAGTTCGCTGTTTGCATTAAATAGCAATTTCCTGTTCTGTGCAGCAGTCTTTTATTTTCTGTAATTTTCTGTCAGCGGCTGAAATTTGATGACAGGGTCTGTTTTTAATTTCATCTGTCTGGAGAAAAAAAAAAAAAATCAAAACAAAGATGTCAGTGTACATTTTCAATACTTGTGCCCGAAAACAAAATGTATAAATGCGCCACTGATAATAATTCAACAGTCACTGCAATCATTGACAGACTTGCTATTATAGCTTTTTTATATATGGAAATATAGTTTCCCTTACTTGTACTGAATACACATGAGACAAATGCAGTATGCTTTATGACCTGCTGTTTTCATCATCATCTCATTTTAGAAAAAGGGGCCCAGCATGTAAGAGGCTTTAAAGGGATAGTTAAAAAATGAAAAATTCTATCATTTACTCATCCTCATGTCGTTCCTGTATGGCTGACTGACTTCTGTGCGACACGAAACATGCTCTGAAAAATGCTGGGGTGCAAAACGGCTTTGGACCCCATTGACATTCACTGTATGGACAAATGCATTACAAAAGAAAGTTAGTCATGCAGGTTTGGAACAACATGAGGTTGAGTAAACTGCTGAATTTGTTATTTTTAGGTGATCTATTCCTTTGATGCAAATGAACAAAATGTCAAAAAAATTATAATTTGCAATTCATCTTTAGTGGGCTCAGAGTCTGAGAGCACTAGTGAAAATGCGTCTCTTTTATAGTTTATGCAACATTAATTCCAAATTCAGGCAAGTTCATTTACAAATGTTATTATCAGCATAACAATTTTAGAGAGGTTGAATTGGAATATGTAGATGAATTTGTGAATTTTTTTTGTATTTGTTGTTTCGCCCTTTTCTTTAATGACATTATGAACTCTGCAGTTTTTGCAAAACCATGTTGCGTATCGTTTCAGAATGATTTTGAGGAACATGCTGACCTTTTGTACAGAGAATCATGATTTGTATGCATGAATCATCATGTTTTCAAGGCTTATGTCACAAATGTGAGCTAGAATTTTTTCTTTTGACATTTTAAGAATCCTAAAACTTTTATTGTTAAGTTTACAACTGAAATAAAATCCCAGGTTTCAATGTGTCCTTAGAACTTTGGAACCACATAAATTCCATTTGTTCCCCCCCCCCCTCTGCTTCCCTAAGGAAAACAACATCGCAGCATGAATGTCAAAGCATGATTTTTTAATGCTTTTTATGCTGCGGTTTAATTTGAGCTGTAAATGGTTATGGTCGGAAGTCGTATTCAGCTCTACATTGGTGGATCAGGCCTGTTTAGGTCAGGATTTTTTGCTCAAACACCAAACCCACACTCTGCCCTCCAACTGTTACTAATCTAAGAATAGAATTTTCATGGAAATTTTCAGAAGCATGCCTTTCCCCCTTTTGTGTAATAAATTTAGGGATTTTCCATGCAAGGCGTCCGAGCTCTGTAATTTTCCACTGCATTTCAATGTCAGTTGATGTAACTTGGAACAAGTGGCTAATTTTTAACCCTTTTGTTTTCAGATCTTCCTCTTGTTTGGCTGATTTCAGGAGAGAGGGCAATAGAAGAGAGCGGTTGACGACTCGAGCTCTACACCTCAAGGTAAACTGCCTTTACTCACGACGTTTCCATCAACGTTTCAAACGGTGGCCTTTCTGTTTTACTCGCAGTACTTTATGATGACTTGAGCTTTGAAGCTGCTAAAGGACCACCGTAGAAGTGTGGTAAAGTAGTCTGTACCTCTTGGTGGAGCGTTCTGAAGCCGTTTGTCTTTGTTTGAAAAACAGACCCAAATTAAAGTCATATTTCCTTTCCTGCTGTTTTCAAAATATCATTCCCCAATTGAACAGCTGCAATTTTTTGTTCTTAGTGCAAGTCATTTCTCAGTGATTTCACAGCTTTGAGGAAGGTTATCAGCCGAATACATTTTTTTATCAACTTTTTTTCTGTTCTTCACACAAAGCAATTGTTTGGTTTCAAAGGACTTGAAATATGGGAAAGGGTTTTTTTTGGTTCGGTTCAATTTATTCAAAAATGCATAAAAATGCAATTCATTAACATACTGAATTTAATGCTGCTCTGATGTTAGTTTTTTTCCATTTTATTTCTGAATACAAATGAATTTTAATAGGCCCCTCCACACCCCAGAAAATAAAAGATGCATGTTCTCATATCATAATGAAGAATAGCCTCATTAAATGAAAGAAAATCTTTTAGATTTGCATAATCACCGAAGATGCGGTAGCATTTGCAGTTGTTTTTCTTTTATCCCGAATGGGAGTCTATGGCATCCCTATGATCCGTGAATAGGAAAATGATGCACACTTGAGTCCTAAATAATAATCTGACGAATTCTATACCTCCACCAGCAGTTAAAAAATTATAATTGATATAACTTTTGAATGCCTTTTTGCCTTTTATGCTGAGAACAAAAAATGCCTTGCGTATAGACTCCGCCCCTTTACAGTAGTCGCTGTTTTTAAATGTACTGTAATCCATTTTTTCTTCACCACTACTATTTAACTTTTTGTCAGATTCTTACCCAAATTGACTCAGATGATCCCTGGGCCAAGCCACGCTGAAATGACTGAACAAAATGTTAATATTCATTTTTGTTCAAAAGTTATGATGATGTGAAGCTAACCGCGTGTCAACCCAAATTAGATTATATGCCATATCTTGGCAAAACTTTGATCTATTGAAATGAAATTTGGTGTACTTCATCAGCACCTTGATCTGAGGGAATGTTCCAAATTTGGGAACAGCGCACCTACAGGCCATGAGATTTGAAAAATGTTGCTCATAACTTTTGAAATGTTGATCAGAAAATCTTGTCTACGGGTTAAATCTTGATCTTGGTGTCTATGGGTTTCTTGGGTCATGCAGAATCCACCAATACCAATTTTGCTAGGACCATTTTGAAATTGATAAATTTTTGCTTACACGGGTGTTACCAAAGTCTGTTCACTTGGCGGCATATTTCAGAATGTTGTAAATGTATATTGAGGATCACTGTAGACATGTACGACTGTGTGTTAAGGTCAATTAAGACTCTTAAAATCATAATATGATGATTTGATGACCATTTCAAACTTACTTCAGGTTGTAAAATGTGGCGTGACTTTAATAATTCATGTATAACGGTTAAAAATAAATGTTTACCTTAAATATATTTTAAAATGTCTTTGAAAATAATGAATTAGAAGTGTTCAACGTGACACTGAGTGAATGATGACAGTATATATTTTTGGTGTACTATTCCTTGAAATTCTTCATAAAATGAAGCAACTAAGCTATAAATTAACACAGATGATGCATGCTGTGTTTTCCTTTAAATCCTTTAGAAACTCCATTAATGTCCTGCTTTTTCCCAAAAGCAATGAATACAAAATGACTCTCTGATATTGCGGCTCTGTAGGATAATGCTAAGCCCAACTGCCTTTATGTAAATTTGTGCCTTATTTTTTATTCTGGTAATTATTAACGTTACATCACTCTGGAAACGTAGATTTCATAATATGCTACATTGACTCCATACTGTCTGTTGCTCATATCAAACTCTTCCACTCTCGCTGCTAAACCGCCACAGTTCAGAGGGTCTCCGAGAGGAAATTAGGACCAAATTATGGATGTGTGAAGGGATACATTTTTTCTTCTTTTTTTTCTTCTTCTGGGGAGTCTGTATTGATTTGGAAATTAAATGGCAAAAATTTGTTGAATGAGTTATATTTCTGTATACATTTATATAATTTCTATTGCTGAAATATTTAGCCCCAAAAAGTTGAAGTATGTCTTTTTTTTTCATTTAGCCCCAAAAAGTTGAAGTAATGTCTTTTTTTTTCTTTTTTTTTTTACATAGTTTTTATTATTAACTAAAACTAAAACCATAAAAAACATTACTTCAATAAAACAACAACTTTATTACATAATAAAATGTATATATACAGGTGCTGGTCATAAAATTAGCATTCATAAAATTCTTCATTCTGTTGGTATAACAGATAAAGGCTTGAAATATCTCACTTTGCATGTAATGAGTCTATATAATATATTAGTTTCACCTGTTAAGTTGAATTCTTGAAATAAATCAACTTTTTGATGATATTCTAATTTTATGACCAGCACCTGTATATATATCACCACTAATAATAACAATAATAATGTTGATATAGTTTGACGACTGACGGCCAACACATTCAATAAATGATATTACACAATTTAATTTAAAGACTGTAAATGACACAAGCATAAAAAATGCTGAAATTCAATATATATTTTACATAATATTTATTAAAATAAATGTGTGTTCTGGAATGCCTGCATTTAGTAGCTGTGTTCACGGCACTGTCAAAATAAAAGTCCCTCGTACAACACTTATTGGCCAAACAGAAAACGGATTGGCTGATGCCAATATATAAATAACCACTAATTACAACATTTATAATAATAACAACACTGGAAAACAAATCATGCTAGTAGCTGTGTTATGGATCATACTAGCTGGTTTCTAAAAACAAACCAGCCACTACCTATTGTCTTTCTTGGTTTTAAAAACTCAAGAATATGTCTGTCATTAGTCTGGAGTTATGGTATTATGTTTTTTTTATTGGTTGAGCTGCTCGAGGTAACTTTGCTCCAGTGACTCCTCACACACACTAAATGTCTGGACATACGTAAAGCTAAGCTATCTCACGCCGGTCTGACACCTCCTGCTTAAACCCAGAGTCTGAAAGATCACTTTCATGATGTTATTCTCAGTACAGAAACAGTCCAAGCCCTTCTGCAACGTGGGAAACGTCTCATCTGCCCAACCTCGCCTCAGGACAAACTGCCACCTAATAAACATTATTCATTTAATTATTCTTCATTCATGTTGGTAGAAACTTGTGACATCCTTTCCTCTGTGGAACATAACACAAGTACTATCGAAGTCCTTGGAGTCCAAAACCACCCTTTTATTGTCTAGACCAAAAACAAACAATCAAAAAAAAAACATTTAGCCATTTTCCATGAAAATCATATTTTGTGTTCCACATTTAGCCATTTTCCTGAAAATCATATTTTGTGTTCCACAGAAGACAGAAATGCAGACAGGGTCGGAGCCACTGAGAAAATGACAGGAATTTCAGTTTTGAGTTAACAATCCCTTTAAGCCATGGTGATTATTTGACAGATTTATTTTAATATTTAACCTTTTAACGGCCACCTCCTGTTTTGAACATCTGAATTTAAAATGAATGCATTGGATCACAGAGCTTCGGTTGAGCTCTTTCTGAAGACACTCGGCAGATTATTGCTGACGTTAAAGCAGTTCTACAAAGTTTACTGTGAAGCAAATCTACTGAACTAAACATTTATTTTACATAAAATGTATATTTTACAATATAATTTGGACTCAAATTAAAGCCATGTGTCTAACCAAGTTGTGTTCAAAGATTTGAAGTTGATATCACGGAAAAATGAGCTCGCTAAAAGCTTTTAATGAAACATTTTCCTGGTTACACAACAGCCAATTTCAGGAACGGTTTTCACAGGATTAATTTAAACGTTTAATCTTTCGAATAATACATAATTTAGGATGAGATTACTAAGCAATAAAGGCCTGGTTTCACAGACAGGGCTTAGATTAAGCCAGGATTAGGCCTTAGTTCAATTAGGACATTTAAGTAGCTTTTATAAATGTGCCTTAAAACAGTACTGGTGTGCATCTTGAGATAATATTAAGTGCATATTTTAAGATATGTAAGTGCAAGTTGCTTTCAGTTAAAACAGCTCAAACAAGCATTTTAGTCTGAGACTAGGCTTAAGCCTGGTCTGTGAAACCGGGGGAATGTGTCTTGAAACCAGTAATCTATTTTGTTTTAAAATTTTTATATTTCTTTACATTTTTTGGTTGTTTTTCGTTTGTCTTATAACTTTTGTTTCTTACTATTAAAATGCTATTTTATAAGTTTTTTCTTTAAGTTCAAAAGGCCAATTTGTTGTTCATACAAGTCATTATCAAGTTATATTGTATTGTGTATAATATGCATATTTTGTCATTATTTGGCATGTCCTGGTTTTGCTTTGGGATGGCAGATCTCACTCAAACGGACATGCGATTGTTCACAACTGATGATCCATGTTATCCCAGCATGATTTGTGAAATTTCCAAAGAGCATCTAGTGTGCTTGAGTGGAAGCAAGAAAATCTGACCTTTTGCACAAACATGGCCAGTGTCGCAAATGTGCTTGCATTTGGTTAGAGACTCAGACGTACTCTAGAATCTGAAAGCAATAGTTCACCCAAAAAAATGAAATTTCACTCATTCACGGCATTAAATGTTCTGTGGAATACAAAAGATATTTTTTTTCCCATTCAAAGAAAATCAATAGGTTGCAGGACTTTCAAGCTCTAAAAATACATAATGTATACTATTTCACTAAATATAATGTCATTTTGCAGTGTGTGGCATTTTTAGCTTGAAAATGAACTTAAGCATTGGTGATTGGATCAGCATCGGTTGGTCATAGTCTCAAATATATTGGTAATCAGCATTACTTTTTACACGTTGTCGGCCAGTGTTGTTGTTAATAGCAGAACATTTACATCTGCGTCTGCTCTGTGGAATATGTTTTTGTCCTTTACATTTTTGGTATCACTTTATCTGACAGTCCCGTTCCCCATGTACATGTATGTACTTGTTCTAGCCATTACAGTAACTGGGTAATACCTAGGTACTAACCCTGACCCATGTAGTTACCTTATATTAACCAGTACTCTCTTAGGTAAGCACACTGTAAGTACACATACTGTAAAATAAAGTGCAGCCACATTTTTCATGTAGTAATTAGTCGTGTACATGTTATGTCACGGTGGACTGTGAGTTGCCGTCGGCTTCTTGATGGCCTCTTTTGGTACGGGTCTTTTTGCTCGGATACTTTGGAGGGTGCCAGTTCTGGGCAGATTTATAATAATTGTGCTACATTTCCTCACCCTTTTATTATTAGTGGCGCTTGCTAAATCCCATGCATTTACGCTCCAAACGCCCTTGAAATTTGGATAAAAATTTAGCATGAAGCGCCACTTGCATGCTTTTTAAATTTAGTCTTAGCGTAGTGCTGTCAAATGTAGTTTTTATCATATTTAGTCAAGCTTATACTGCTTTTGTTGCATGAAGCCGGTTTCAGTTGCTGCCTGTTTTTTCATGTTTATCACCATGATAACTTGCGTAACACGGTTCTGGAGCAGGTTTATTCTGGCTTAGAGATTGCTTACCAAAACTGTGCCAGTCAGTTGTGAGCAAAGTGACAGATATCTGATGTGCATTGTTTCTAGTGCAACCTTATGTTTTTTAAATGATTTGTTTGTCTGTTTGAGTGGAACACACAGTATAGGCTTGTTAGGAGAAAGGTGGATAGCGAGCGTTTGTGAGCCCGCTGAACCAGATCTAAACCAGGCTGGGTTTTATGGTTTTGTCACCGGCATTTAAGTCTAGTTTTTGCAAACACATTTTCGTCATGCTGCATTATGGTTGAATTGATGATCACGATTTCATGGCTGAAATTATTTTTACATTTCATTCATTTTTGCACTTTCACCTATAAGCACAAATCAAGAGAATGTCTATCGAAAGCATGGTTTATTTGACCTCACCTAGTTCCCTGGTTTATTATAGGCTATCAAATTAACATACTCTATATTATGAAAACGGGTAAAGCTTTTCTCATAATATAAAACAGTGAAATTCCTAATAGTAATTCCAAATTACTTTAATGTTTTCCTGTTAAAACAGCAGCAAAAAAGACTTGACAAAATGAGGAAGTGCATTCACTCAGCAACCACGATCGCAAAAAGTCGAGATTCATGTTTGTATTTCTTACAGTTGATCACTGAGAAGCTTAGATGGCAGGTTTAGTGTCAAACAAACAGTGCAATCGTCTCGTGACAGAACACAGACTGGCTCAAAGACCTTTTATTTAACCAGAATATCTCGATTTGAGATCGCTGAACTCCAGCGTACATGTTTGTCAGTGTTTTCAGATCATCAGTATAGAGAGTGTGTGTGTGTGTGTGTGTGTGTGTGTGTGTGTGTGTGGACAGGGTTGCCAGATTGCAAAGACAAAGTAAAACACCGTCAGAAAATGAATCCATTTAAGAGAAAATCTCTGATTGGGGGATTTAAACTCTTGACGTAATGAAAGCTCGAAGAGGCTTGTAAAAACTCTCTGTAATATTTTGTCTCCTCTAGTTTCTATTTTTAACTACATTTTATTCTTGTCTTTTTTACGATATTGCCTTGATATAGTCACAGTTATTCTTTAACGACATTGGTGTCTCGTCTTAGTCATTTGCTAAGCACTATATAAATGAAGGTGACTTGACTTGACATGGGGAAAAAGCTTGTAAACAAACATTTTTTTTGTCTTTGTTTTCACTAAATAAAGTAATTTAGCTGATGGCTCTTACTCTTAGAAGAACAGGTTCTATGTAGAACCTTGAATGGTTCTTTTAGGCGCTTCATATATAGAAACTTTTAGGGGTTTCCTTCATGGGATCAGTTTCTTGGTTTAGTTTTATTAATTTTGTTTTAGTTCTATGATTTAAACCATTCATAAACACACTATCACTAGAAAAATATTAAATAAGCATTAAACATGAAAGGTTTATGCAACAATATTGTTATTTCCAATCGCGTAAACCGATAACATGTTGATGACGCAAAAGAATAGATCATGTAACCCATATTTGTAGTGTATGGCTTGTCTCAGTCTTCATCGGGTAAAATAATAACTGCAGGTTATAATAATAACACCCCACCGCAAATGTGCTCTTCCTCCTCTGATCTCTGAGAAACACTCGGACGATTAAATCTCTGGGGGAAAAATAATAAAACATCCAATAAAACGAAAAGGTGGAGAATGTCATTTTGAATACAGTCATTTTAAAAATGTATACTTCATATATTATAATAAACAACCCTAATATGAATTAAATATATACAAGTAATAAAAACAACACACAAAATTGTAGGAATGTAATGATTTTATATAAATGTATTGGTGTGTCTGTTTTTTATATATATATATATATATATATATATATATATATATATAAAATATATGAAATATACATGCATATCCCTCCATCCCAGACCAGTTCAGTCTTTTCATCTCCTGCTTGTTTTGCAATTTTGATTTCCATCAAAAATTTAATCAGGGCTCAGCGCTGGCCTGTGTGCTGCCCTGAATTTCTAATTTTAGTCTATTCTTTCAGGATTTATTTTTTGTATAATTCAAGAGCGCTTTTCAATATCTCCCAGTTATTAAATTTTAATTCGGAGATCATTAGCATATAAATTGAAAAGGCGAATATTTTGAAATAAAATTAAAAAGGTTTTTTTTTTTTTTTTTTTTTTTAGGTGCCCACTCTTTCAGATGAAATTTAAGAGGCAATATTTCTTTTTTCACCACTTCCATTTAAATGTAAAATAGTAAAAAGAAAAAGAAAAAAACAAATAAACAAAAAAGGAAATTATTCATTTTTTTCACATGATTCATTTTTATGAAAGTGGTACAGGCGTGCCAGGGTTTTTCATGATGGGAACGTGTCAGTGTATTCTGGTTCAAGGAAACTAGGGCTGTCGGTCTAATCTCTTCCAGTCATCTCCTGAAATAGCCTGAGAGTAATAAATTCTCATTAGGTGACAGTGTTGAAATTCTCTTACCACAGTTTGGAGTTGGTTTTGAAAATGAATTGGTGAAAGAGTGCACCTGTGCACACTAATAATGCCTCCTGGCTCTTTTTGTGAAGGACATGTAATTAAGAGGTGCTATCTGCACTGTACCATAGTGTGTGCTGGCTTTTTATTTTATTTTTATTTTTTTGTGAAGAAAAGTAAATAAAAAAATTATTGCTTTGTATTTGTTTAAAATTTTAGCATTTTAGTCATGACAGAAACGTTTCAGTCAAGGCATGTTAATTTGGTGTTTTATTTATTTTATTTATTTATTTATTTATTTATTTATTTATTTATTTATTTATTTTTTATTTATTTACCTTATTTTGTTTATTTAGATTGCTCTTTCTATTAATAAAAGGTCTGTAGCACACGACTGAGAATCCAGCTTAGCCTGGAACCACGTTTCAAAAACCAAGAAAGACGTAAGCTAGTGGCTGGTTTGTTTTTAGAAACCAGCTAGTATGATCCATACACAGCTACTAGCATGATTTGATTTCCAGTGTTGTTATTATTATAAATGTTGTAATTAGTGGTCATTTATATATTGGCATCAGCCAATCCGTTTTCTGTTTGGCCAATAAGTGTTGTAAGGGACTTTTATTTTGACAGTGCCGAGAACACCGCTACTAAATGCAGGCATACCGGAACACATTTATTTGAATAAATATTATGTAAAGTATATACCGGTATTTAATTGCAGCAATTGTTATGCTTGTGTTATTTACAGTCTTTAAATTAAACTGTGTAATATAATTTATTGAATGTGTTGTCCGTCAGTCATCAAAAACGATATCAACATTATTGTTGTTATTATTAGTGGGGATATACAATTATTTTAATTTTTTTGCATTTACCAATAAGTTGTTCTGTTTGGCCGATAAGTGTCGGAAGCAGGACTTTTATTTTGACAGCGCAGACAACTTGGCGCCTAAATGCAGTATCATTCATAAATCCTCTCCCGTGGCCTCATGGGATAGTAAAGTGTCCATTGAATACTCACCACAGAGTCTCGGTGGAAGTAGTAGGTCATCCGGGGACTTTTCACTACTGTTTTTTGAATACTATGCATTCAGACGTACTACTTGTTTTTTTGCTGTGCTGTTTCTTGTATACTATGTAGTAGGGAAGTACTCGATTCCAGACACAGCCATGGTTGTAGACCTGAAAAAGAAGGCTGGTTGTAAAATAATTCATATCTAATATCCGTTATGTCGTCCCCCTCACAATCACAAGCAATTTTATCAGCTAATGATGTTGATGAACCAAAAATAGTAATTTATGCATAACTCAATTTCATGTTTTGTGATATTTAGCTTTTTATTTTTAGTTTTTGCATTATATTTTCTCTTTCCTCCTCCAAGAAAACTCTGGTAGATATAGATAGAGCTGTAGATTGCAGACACATGTATCAAGTTGATTGTATTTCTCTGCAGAGAGTTCTGGGTAATGCATATACAGTTGTAGTTCTCTAAAACATAAATCTCCGCTATTCGAACTGTTATGAATGTCTCCCACACAGAAGGGAAATATTGTATGCTTCAAAACAGTTCCTCTGCATTACAAAATTCAATGTTAAATTAGATAATGCTACTGTATAGAGTTTCTGAATTTGATTGCTTCTAGACTAGTTCTTCTCTGATCTTGTTCTTATTGTATTTTAATAGTTTACAAGATATGGATTGCCCCAAATTCACATTTGGGCACTTAAAGAGGACACATTATGCTTTTTAACATGTTCATCTTTCTTTAGTGTGTAATGTTGCTGTATGAGCATGAAAAAGCTCTGCAAAGCTCCAGTTATTCTCTATATCAGTGTTTCTGAACTCCTGAAACGCCTCCATTGTAGTCTTGAGTTTCTTCCGGGAACGAACACGTCACAATATTCCTCATTTAAATAATTAATGCGCAGAATAAAGGGGCGGGGCCTGGTTGAGTTAGTTAGTAGTGTTAAACTGGAGGTTATGGTAAGGGGCGGGACATTTCCCAAACACACTCGAAGCGCTTGACCAATCACAACACACTGCTCCAGCCGACCAATCAGAGCACAGTGTGCTTTTCAGAAGGAGGGGCTTCATAGAGACAGCAAGTAAACAGAGCGTTACTGACAGACTGCGAAGAGAGGAGCCGCAACAATGGAGAATATGAGGAAAATAATCAACATTCAAGCAGGAAAACCTGTTCTAGTAGAGAAACAACATCAAGACTGGCGTAACAGATCCTCTTTAAGAGGGTATCAGGGATTTAATGTGCATAATAAGAAGCCGAATCGTAAATATTTATATTTAAACACTCATGTAGAAGTTTAATGTGCATCATATGAGTGTTTGTGAGTCGGTCTGTCTGCTGTCGACATGTTCTAACACACCGAAGCCGTTTTGCATGATCGTGATCTCTCCGCCTGTCTTTGTGATTGAAGTGGTCAGTGATTCAGTGTCGTGACTCACTCGTTCCTGAGAGACGCGAGGCTGAGCGTTTCATTCATTCACATCACACACACTTCCACACCTCAGGAATTCTGGATTCCACCGGCTCACGCTTCAAAACATGAGCTTCCTCCTCAGCGTTTCTGTCTCGTTCTCCAGCACACACATCTAAACATTCTCAAATCAAGATACATTTACTGGAGAAGAAGCAAAATGACTGAAGATATTAAGTCAAAAAAGTATCAAAATGAAGTGAGTTTGTGTTTAAAAACAAGATCAAAGATACTGAATAAGGCAATCCAGTCTCAAAAACACGCTTTGAAATCGCTGGTGTTTCTGACGTCACAAACTACCTTGTAACCAATCAGATCACATGTGATCGTCAACCAGTGGATCTCTGAGCTGAGTGAGTGAGTGGAGGCGGGGCTCATTTGCATATTCATAGAACCGCGTATACTAAATGAAGCAAGGGTGTCGAGTTACATTCGAGATATTTTAAGATGGGAAGAAAAAACTTAAATATGTCATTTTGGTGATCAAAATGAGTTTTAAGGGATAAAATTATTGACTACAGGGGAACTTTACATTTTTTATTAAAGTGTCATGAAGCACTACATTTTCTGAGATATTAACATGTTTTCAGTGGCGTCAAAATAAGGTACTTGCAAAACAGGAACACTTATCGGCCGATGTGATCATTAATAAATGCCAAATATCGGCCATGGCAATAAATATTGGTTGACTGTGATTTTATATAGTGAGCAAATCAGAACTGAGAAGTGGATATTTGCTGAAGTATCTGAATGAAATCTGTTTATTTCTCTCTCCAAGGAACACCTTGTAGTTTCACAGCTTGTGTTAAAGTGTAAGCCGTGTGACCGGCCCGATGGTGTAATCACACCTTACTAACACTTGAAACACATTTGTCTGTTCTCTCTCTTACAGGCTCTTACATCTGTGGAGTATGTGGCAAGAAGTACAAATACTACAACTGCTTTCAGACGCATGTCCGAGCTCACACAGGTGCCGTCCCGTTCTTGACCTACTGAATTTGATTTAGGATAGTTGTAAGTTCTCAGAACTGCAAATGAAGTTTACAGTAAACAGACTAAACACGTCTTTCTATCATATTGATGGTTTCTCACCACAGCAAACATCTGACTCACAAACAAATGACTCTTTTGAGACGGTTAATAAAATATATAGAGTATTTTTCTTCCACACACATATTGTTTTGCTTCGGAAGACATTGATTCATCCGCTTGGGTCGTATGGATCGCCGTCACAATCGCTTTGTGTGCTTTTTAAGCGTCAACTGAGCGTCAGCCATTCGATAGCATTATATGGGCTCACAGAGATGCATTATTTCCTAAAAATATCCATTTGTGTTTATTGAAGACAGAAAGTCAAATACATTAGGGATGTCATGAGGGTTAGTAAATGATGAGAGATTTTTCAATTTTGGGTGAAATATCCTATTTCCAGAATCATAAAATTCCTTATTACATAACCAGTTTATAAATCTGTCTGTATTTGTGTGGTTTTATTTAGAGGCCGAGGGCAGGCTTCAGGAGAAGGAGCATCTCTGGGAATCAATAGTGAGTTGCACATTTTCTTATTCGTGGGACAGATATTTGGGTAATTGTCCTGGTATTTTCTAAATAAAGTGGATAAAACTGTGACAGAGAGAGTTTTGTCTAAACATCTTGTCACACAATGATATCTAAAGTTTCTATTCATAGAAGTCTGTTTTTTTTTTCCCTAATCCAGGTTCTTTCCGTTATACATGTGACGTATGTGGGAAAAAATACAAGTACTACAGCTGTTTTCAGGAGCACCGAGACCTCCATGCTGTTGATGGTGAGATGTGGATTCCCTCTTTTCATTTGTAATATATAGCTCTTGGTTTATGACAGGTGCTGGTCATAAAATTTGAATATCATCAAAAAGTTGATTTATTTCAAGAATTCAGGTTAACAGGTGAAACTAATATATTATATAGACTCATTACATGCAAAGTGAGATATTTCAAGCCTTTATTTGTTATAATTGTGATGATTATGGCTTAAAGCTTATGAAACCCTCAAAATCCCAGAAAATTAGAATATTACATGAAATCACACAGTAATTACACAGTAATACCATGGTCATTGAACCAGGTTTTGGTTCTTCTGGCAGTGTGGGCAGGTGCAAATCCTGCTGGAAAATGAAGGAAGCATGAAGTGCTCTGGAAATGTCCTGGTAGACGCTGCGTTGACTCTGGATTTAATAAAGCACAGTGGACCAAAGTCCTCTTTTCTGATGACAGCAAATTTTGCATCTCATTTGGAAACCAAGGTCCCAGAGTCTGGAGGAAGAATGGAGACGCACACAATCCAAGATGCTTGAAGTCCAGTGTGAAGTTTCCACAGTCTTGTTGGTTTGGGGAGCACATGTCATCGGCTGGTGTTGGTCCACTGTGCTGTCCACTCAACACAGCCGTCTCTACCAGGACATTTCCAGAGCACTTCATGCTTCCTTCAGCAGACAAGCTTTATGGAGATGCTGACTTCATTTTCCAGCAGGATTTGCTCCTGCCCACACTGCAGAAGAACCAAAACCTGGTTCAATGACCATGGTATTACTGTGTAATTACTGTGTGATTTCATGTAATATTCTAATTTTCTGGGATTTTTATTTCGTGGGTTTCATAAGCTGTAAGCCATAATCATCAAAACTATAACAAATAAAGGCTTGAAATATCTCACTTTGCATGTAATGAGTCTATATAATATATTAGTTTCACCTGTTAAGTTGAATTCTTGAAATAAATCAACTTTTTGATGATATTCAAATTTTATGACCAGCACCTGTAATATGTCAGGAAGCACATGGCTGCTGTCACAGCTGTTTGAAATGTCTCAGTATTCAGTTAATCCATGTGCGGGTAATTTGGTTTTTACATTGTAAAACCTATGAGAAATATCTGTTAGAAAGGGCAGAGTGTCAAGACCATATAGACCGAGAACAAAACCAGACCATCTGACATTTCAACCTCAAACCTTTCAGTTCAGGCGCTTTAATGAACCGATGAATGAAATTTAAATAACTTAATAGTCTTTCAAGGTACTTTCCACAAATATGATAATTACTTATTTTGTAATCGCAAATCCCATGTTTTTTTGTTGGTTTAACTATTATATAAAATACACCCCAAAATATAGACAAAATATTACCCTGTTGCTGCTTTGCCATAAAAAAAATAAAAATAAATTATGACCAGGATCAATCCAATGCTTTTCTTTAAAGGGATAGTTCACCCAAAAATGAAAATTAGCCCATGATTTACTCACCCTGACATCATCTTAGGTGTATATGACATTCTTCTTTCAGACGAATACAATCGGAGTTATATATAAAAAAATTCCTGGCTCTTCCAAGAGGCAGTGAATGGCTGATGACTTTGGAAGTTCATTAAAGGCAGTCGGCCGTCCGTATCGACTTACGCCTGAGAGAAACACCTGAACTTGACACACAACGAAATGACGGCAATTGACGCCTCTCGCGGTTCAAACACACAGGGCTGGGCAACCGCGTTCGTCATTACGTTGTGCGTCAAGTTCAGGTGTTCTCTTTTGGCGTAAGTCGATGTGTACGGCCGTCTGCCGGAAGCTAGTTATTTTAATCGATAAAGTTTTAAATATAGATATTTTTCTTTATTAACCTATTTCATCCCTATTCCCACATTTTGTAGTAATGACACTATAACGCAAACCGGAAATTGTAATGCGTGAGCACGCAAAAGTTTCTCGTGAGCATTCGCAAATCTGTATATTTTTTTTTCTTTTTGCAAAGGTCCCTTCAGGGTCTCCATACTAACCTCATATAAAATGCAGAAAAAATAAAACGGCTCAATGTATTTAGTTTCATCTCCAACATATTACATTTTGGTTGACGGTCAACATTTTCTGAAGGTTGACTACTGATAATTTCCCAAGTGTTTTGGGTCCTATTTTGGACTATATTTGTGGAAAATGTCTCAATTTAAAGAGGAAAATATGAAGAAAGCTGTCTTTTTTCCCCTTTTCTTTTTAAGCTGTCAATAGAACTTTTACCTAAACCATTCCTAATTAACAGAACCAAACTTTGTTGATCTTGATCCTACACACACAAAAAATTCCCCCATAAAAGCTGATGGTAAATATGTATAAACATCTTGACATTAATTGCTGATCATAAATTCTTTGTCTTTTATTATTTTCTTTCTCTAATGAAGCGAGGGCTGTAACTCCAGTGGCAATAAAACCGTTGACATTTTCATGAAAGATGAATTGTGACCCATGCTGGCAAAATGAGTGGGAATGCACACAGGATAATGTCGAGATAGAGGCAAAACAAGTGAAATATGTCAATTTTGGTTGAATTTGAGCTTTTTTAAGAGCATTAAGCCCTCGTCTAACGATCCCAATGCTCCACAGGCAATTAAACATCTAAAATGATCTTTATTTGTACGTTTTCTGAGGGGAGTACCTTTCCTTTGTTTTAATAATCCATGAACATTTTTTTTTCTCTGCTCGCTTCTCGACAGCTGGTGCACAAGTTTGGTATCGTTGTAATTCCAACTTTGTGAATCTTCTCAGTGAATTCTCGTGGCATGAATCTGAACCAGTGGAACCAGTGAAATGTGATGTTCAAACCCAAGCTGATGTAAACAAAACCAGCTTGTTACTAACCAGTCACAATAACGAAACACCCGGTGGTGCATTGTCATATCGGTGAACCTGATTTCAACAAGTGAAACATTATCCTGGATCAATGATCTTGGAACAACATTCCAATCAACCAATCAGATTTGAGGGACAAGTTTACAGTTTATGTCAAGTTTAGGCTTACAATCAGGGTTTGGTGCTTTTACATCAGTGTTATTCATTCATGTTATTCATGTGTAGGGTTAGTGATAGGGATAGGACTCAATTTACGGACAGGAATGTTGTTCCAGGATCAATAAAATATGTTGCACTTGGCAAAATCAGGGTGACCTTGTGATATCTTGGAAGCGTCCATCCTCTGAAAAGACGAAAAGTACGGCAGAAATTTCTAATTTTCAAGCTTTTAATTCAATATTTCATTGATAATATGCCTGTTTTGTAATGGATATGGTAGCGAGAGTGCTCAGTCGGTCTGCGAATCTTGTCGGAGCAATTGAAATGGAGCATTTTGCTCAACTTATTAATGACTACTTCAGTGATAATGTGCCACCACCAAAACAAGATGATTGTGGACGTTAATGTAGCAAATCTTGAACAATGGTTAGGCATGGACACAATATGAAACTGTCATATTAAAAAGGACTTTTTTTTTAACTATTAACTGTTCGATCACTATTAATCTGGCCACACATCCATGAAGGAAAAATCATGAGAATTTAGTCTTTTAAAAAAAAAATTTATAAACTTGTTAACATGAGATGGGCAATTTGTTATATATTGTTATTATTGTATTTTATTGCATAATTTTTCTACACGGGTAGCCCTCAACCAGTGACACGCTTCTCAGTCTGACTGTTTGCATAACAATGTTAAATATTCTTCACATAATTATTTTCATATTATTTTCAATTTGGTGTTATTACCAGTGATTTTAAGGTATGTTTGCTAGGTGATTTTTGTTTTGTACCTTCAGAAAACTTTAACTAGATTTTTCTCAATACTGACTTTGCTGACTCTATCGATTTCAAACAGGTATAGCTCATTCATTTTTGTCAGATTCTTACAAATATACATAATTGTGAAGTGTTTTTTTTTTTTTTTTTAATGGAGAATGTGAAAATAACTAGAATTAATTTGTGAAAATCTGCTCATTCTTACTCCTTTTGCCAGCATGGGTCACAATTTTCTAAGATGGTGTTTGAGATGCTTTTGATGCATTATCATCTTCATTAAAGTCTCATCTTCCTCTGCTCTTGTTCACTGTTTCACTATTTGTGATGTCAAAATGCTAGGTTTTAACATTGGTATGAGTCTGCTAAAAGGTGAAAAGGCTTACCTACACTAACTTTGCATCCTCTTTTTGTTGTCGTTCAGATCCATATGACCATGTGATACCTGTAGAAGACCTAAAAGAGGAGACTGAATCATACCAGAAAATGGGACCAAGTAAGAGTGCTCTAAATCTCTCTGACTCGTGGTTCCCTTACATGTTGGTCAGTTTGATGCCGCGTCAGTAGCTGATATTATGAACTCAACCCAGGAGGAGTGATGACTTCGGATGACCAAATACACTGCAAAAATCTGAAAAGTTGAGAAAACATGATGCAGCTTCAAAGTTTGCTCAGCTTATGGAAAAATTGTGGTTTCAATTTATACACTGCAAAAAATATTTGTTGGTTTAACTTCGTTAATCTGGTTGCCTTAACTTTGGGTTAATTTAAATGAGAAACCTTTAAATTGCAGTTTGTTTGATGGATTTTTTTTACAGTGTAGAATCATGCAAATTCATTTTCATATACCGTTTAAGCCCAGTGTCCATATAACCAGGATTGGGCCATGTGCATGAAAACTGCTCCACTGCAGTCAAAACACCTTTTCGTGCATATCAATGTTGTTGTTTTTTACGTGGGTATTAAGTACACGAGTGACGGATGAAAGTTTGTTTGCAAAATAAATGATTAGTTAGTAGCCAAATGTTACATCACACCATGGAAACATCAGGATTCTGAGTGAAACGGCTTCTGGAACAAGAACAAATGAAGGGCGGGGCTTAATTTTGTCTGTGGGGAATTGATTGGATGGTTGTGGTTTGCTATTGGTGGATCTCATGTGATTGACAGGTTGCCCCGCCCTCGTCATCAGAGAAGAGAAGAGATGCTGCAAGAGGGAGGGGAAGTTATTCTGATTCAAGATTACGAGGCACATGAAAAATAATAATGATGTGCACGGATAAATCATTTATAATAAATACTGCAATATTCCATAAAAATAAGAATTGTCAATTATGATTTCATGGGGACTTTAATGGATAAGCTGCTGAATGATGCTGCGTTGAAGTGGTTTAACCCCAGTTCCCTGAAAGAAGTAATGTTATGCTGTAGAATGATTCGAGTAGCTTCTTCTGATGAACATGACACTGATCCCTCAGTTATATGTGCATATGGGCGGAGCTTAAGCACAATCAGCCATTAAATTGCTGTGATTCTATTCAGGTCGACAGAAGTCATCACTCCTGGGCGGAGTTTCCTCCGCATCAGTTCCCACATACAGGGAACCGGGTTATATTTAAAACCCAGACTTTCTAATTGTGACTTATAAGATTGATTTGTTTCCGAAGTGATAAAATATGCTGCAATCAAGAAAATGAATGTAGGATTATGGTTGTGAAATTGCAGCTTAAAGCAGTGGCTCTCAACCTTTTTGACTCCAAGGCCCCACATCGTCCACAACAATATTTGAAGGCCCGACACGGCTACTCTCTGTAAATTTAATTCCATGATTGCAGAAGTATTAAGAGCTGAATGCTTTTCAAGGTTCACACTCTCTTTAATAATGAATTTACATGACTTTTCTAGTCGTATGCGATTTATGGATAATGATTTTAAAAATATATATTGTACTCACAATTTCTATACCCGATAAAGTATTTTAGAGCTTGGCATAAATATAAAACTGTATATTCAATATAAAAATGCCCATGAAGTTTTAAGATTGTAGTAATTGCATGCTTTTCCAGGTCTACTAGAAATCACACTCTTATAATTAGATGAGTAAAGTTTGATAACACACTTTGATGTTGGCTTGACAAAGCCAGTTTGAACGTTTTACTCAGAAAGTAATAAATAAATAAATGATTAGCATGTTGTAACATGTTGTTAGCATGATTAACATGTTGTTAGCATTATTAACATGTTGCTAGCATGCTTTAACATGTCACAAACGTGATTTAGCACATTGCTAGCATGTTTTAACATGTTGCCAACAAGTTTGAACATGTTGATAGCATGATTTAACACATTGCTAGAATGAATTAGCATGCTGCTAACATAATTTAGCACATTGCTAACATGATTGAGCACATTGCTAGCATGATTAGCATGTTACTTGAATGAATTTGCATGTTGTTAGAATGAATCAGGCAAGTAACATGTTGCTAGCATGATTAAGCACATTGCTAGCATGAATATTATGAAATGCACGTCTTTTCCAGGTCATATTTTTTAAAATTCACGTCTTTTCCAGGATAAAAAAAAAAAAAAAAAAAACTCTTAAAACTTTGTAAAGTTTGATGACAAACTTTGATGTTGGCTTGACAAAAACAGGTCTGAAAGTTTAAGAGAACTTTGAACAGGTTGAAGTCTGAAGGTTTTACTCAGAGGAAGTAAAAAAAAGCATGTTGTTAGCACGATTTAACACGTTGTTAGCATGTCCTAACATGCTGATAACATGATCAGCATGTTGTTAACATGATTACATTTTTTTGCTAACATGATTAACAGGTTGTTAACATGATTATCATTTTTGCTAGAATGTTGCTAGCATTATTTAAAATGTTGCTTGCATGATTTAACATGTTGTTAACATGAATTAGCATGTTGTAGCACGTGCTAGCATGATTAGAATTTTGTTACATTATGATTTAACACTTTGCTAGCATTTTTTAACACGTTGATAACATGTTTTATCATGTTGTTAACATGATCAGCATGTAGTTAACATGATTAGAATGTTGGTAGCATGATGCTAGCATGATTAGCATGTTGTTAACATGATTAGAATGTTCTAGAAAGTTGCTAGCCATATTGTTAGTATGATTTAGCACATTTCTAGCATGTTTTAACATTGCTAGTATGTTTTAACATGATAGCATGATTTAGCATGTTGTTAGAAGGATTTAACACATTGCAAGCATGAATTGTCATGTTGCTAGCATGATTTAACACATTGCTAGCATGAATTAGCATATTTCTAGCATGAATTAGCATGTTGTTGATGATAAAGATAAGTTACTGTTTAAATTTTGGCTCAGAAGAAGAAGCTTAAATAGTAGATCAGTATGTTGGCTTTGTCAAACCAACATAATCAGGCTATCGCACACATCCAGGTTTTCCAAGACAACCCTGGTTCTTCAAATACAGTTTTGGTTTTTGTTCTTTTAGCTTATTTTAACGTTTGTTTTAAAGCTTTGTTTTTAATGCCTTGTTTTAAATCATTAAGCTATGTTGAGGTCCGCCTGGTTGAGAACCACTGGCTTAAAGGGACAGTGCACCAAAAATATTATATTTCTGTCATTATATTCTCACCCTCATGTCATTGCAGAGCTGAATACAGTTCTCTTTGTTATTTGAATACGATTTTGTTTTTTCTCCAATGGGTTCCAATGTAGATTTGGACCCTATTGACTTTCATAGTATGGACAAACACAGTTGAAACTACAGAAGTAAGTCATACATGTTTGGATTGACATGAGGGTGAGTAAATGATGACAGATTATCATGGTTTAAGTGGAAAGTTTGTGGTAAAGCGTCTGTGGCTAATCACTGCATGTTGACTAATTACTGTATTTTGTGTCCTGAAGAAACCGGAAGTTACACGTGTGAGTATTGTGGGAAACAGTACAAATACTCAACCCCTATCAGGAGCATGTGGCTCTTCACGCTCCGATGAGTAAGTCCTCACCTCACTTCAGTGTTTTGTGGGGTTTATCTGCGAATGGATGAAATAAAGCAGCGTAGACCTTATAGATTAGACACTCGCTGTAAATGATCTATAGCTCTAATCATTAAATATGGAGATTGTGGAAGTTTTTCACGAAACTACTAGGAAACGTAATAACCAAGATCATAATTCCTGTTGTAAAAATGCCCAATCTGTCTGCAATGAACCTCAAATTGTTCCTGCACTCGCTGCAAAGCCTCTCCTATTATCTTCGTCCTTCGTCTCTCCTCTCATTTTTCTCTCAGTCCTGCGTTCAGTTTGACATTGAAAGCTATTTAAAGTGTGGTGAAAATATAGAAGTGGGTCAGAGAGACTGTAGTGATGCTACCAGAATTAAATTTCAATTTGTTTCGAAATTTGAAAGAGTCATGGTTTTGCAGGGAGATGCGAATTGTTGTTTGGTAAAGCACGTTCTTTTTTATTATCAATAATTGATAAATGCCTGTGATTTATTGTCAGTGAAACATGTTTGGTGATTATATGCATAGAAAACATTTCAGACTCTCTATTATTGGCAGTAAATGTATAAATAATGGGAATTTAACACTTTTCTGTGATGCTTTTACTTCGCGCATCAGCATTTATCAAATAAGTTTCCACTTATCACTCTCAAATATGTTTTGTTGGAATGAGTTTGTTGTGTGTCACTTTCCATGAATAAGGTACCATTATTTGGGCTGAAGTAAATAATGATTTTAAACCATTTAGCAGCATTTTGATTGTAATCCAAGTTCAGCAATCATTATTAAATGATATAAGCTTAAATAGAAATATAGGTACTGGATGTGCGTTTTAATGACAAGATTTCTTGACTCGTGATTAAGTTGCTATGGAAGTTTGTTTCCACCACAGAATAAAACATGATAATTGCAACTTTTTATCTCACAAATCTGACTCTATAACTCGCAATTGCAAGTTTACATCTCTCATTCTGACTTTATATCTCACAATTCTTAGAATTCATTTAATAAAGTCAGATTTGTGAGATTAAAAAAAAAAAAGTCGCAATTACAATTATTTTTTACATTTTTTTTAAATCATGTGCTGATGTCAAACAATAGCGTTTTTTTCTAAACTGCCAAGATAATTCTCACTTATCATCCCCATTTCAGTTAAAACATCTGGATATCCTAATATTTACCTCAGAAGAAAAATTGCATGCATTTGATTTCTGATACTTGATGAACTCGTAAACATATTTTGTCTTCGCCTTTTAGTGATTTTTCTCCACTTTTGATGCCAAAAAGATGTCATTTATGTGATAAGTGCAGATGAGTTTTTGCGTGGGTGTTTGGGGGAATCGGTCCAAAAAAACAAACAAACAATTAATTTGTAAACAACCCAACCTAAGAGCTTTATCATTTGACTTTGAAGAGTCCATATAAGGATTGATTCAAAATAAGAAATCGGTGATCCACGTTGCGTAAACGCTAGGGGTGTAACGATACCCTCATGTCACGATTCGATACATATCACGATACTGAACTCACGATACAATATTATTGCGATACTCCAACAAAAAATGAACTGTTGATTTAAAATGCTAAATTTGGTGTTACATTGTGTGTGTAAATGAATAGGATTGGACTTGGTGCTGGAAACCCAAAGCACAGGACAATAGAGACGCCAGAATAACAATATTCATAATTCTGAAGCTGAAAATACAGAATTATTTTAGACGAATATGCTTGTTCTCTGTCACTGACGAGATATATGTAAAATAATGTAGGCCACTTTTTACTGGTAACATCAGACATTTGGCATCAGAACCCACAAATATTCCCCCATTGCATTATTATACATTATGTTCAACATTATATATAGTTTAATGTAGTACTGACACCAAATCTCTGAAAACTAAAAAAAAATGTATATACAATATATATATATATTGTCACAATCCATGATACACATTTTTGTATTGCGATATATTGTTACACCCCTAGTAATAAACATCACTGTTTTGGGCAATGATTTCGGCCCTTCCAATTTTTTTTTAATTAAATCTGTGCACATCTCAATGGCATTTCCATCTTTGTTATGGGTACTCAGTTCTGGACGTCGATCTGTATTTGTTTCTCTGAGCCAGACACCTGAGGAGCAATTGTCATGTGACTTGATCGCTCTAGACTGTAGGAAAATGTATATTAATATTTGTAGGAAAGAGTTGCAAAACCTTCGACTATCATGAAATCTGAAAGGCAACAGACAGGAGAAAAAAAAAGAAAAAAAAATCTATTTCAGTTTTGTAGGAGCCCTCCATAAATCAAGCACTGGTAAAACATCTAGTATATTATAATGAAATATTTTGAGATTTACAATTTGCTTGCCAAAAAAAAAGAAAAAAAAAAAGTTATTGATCAACTTACAATTCCCATAAATCAAAGAGAAATTGCTTTAGTTCCCTATTCATGGAAAGTGCCTGTTTTATTTTGAGCGATGCACTAAGGACGACAAAACTAGCATTTAGTTGTTATTTCTCAACTTTGACTGATTTGATTTTTGCACTGCAGAAGGAACTTATGGCCTTAAAATGGAAGGGAAAATGTCTAGCCAGTCAGGCCAGTCCAGTCGTGCAGACGTCAACAATTCCCAGAACTCCAGTGGTAAGTGACTTTGAAATCTTTGAAATCTTTGACCTTTGATATTTGAATCTCGTAAAGTGTTTGCACTTTGCTCAGAGTGATATTTTACTGTCATAATCTGCAGGTCTGCAGTGTCTCTCTCCACAGTCACATTGCTTCCCCTTTAAATGAACCATATCTTTTGCGGCTTCATGCACGTATGGATGCTTTCACTGGAAAATTAGTTTGATCCTTGTATTCACTATAATGTCTCTTAAAGGGCACATAATATTTAACACTTTTTCTTTTTCTCGTTTCTCAAGGTTGATTGCTTCAAAACAGTCGAATTACATTTTCAAAGTACATTTTCCAATAATTTTCTGACTCTTTAACAGGCGGTTTTCTATCTACATTTCAATTATTTCTATATCTACAGTATGTGACCCCTGTTATGATTGGGTAACCTTTTTCACTTGTGAATTGTGTAACATCATTTGCTCACCGGTTGTGGGTTTGCCGCGCTGTCCAATATAATTTGTGCGGCTCCACTATTCATTTGCCAGGGCTGTATTGCATTGCTGCAGATTCTAAAACAAACTGCTTTGCCATTAAAATCAGACTAAAAGATCAGAAGACGGCACACCATTTGGCAGATTTTCAACTGGAGCTACATCTCTACAAACTAGGAAATTAAATTATATAAACATGAGCTTCAACTGTTCAAATACGAGTGTCAAACAAAATGGGTTTGATCAAAGCTGGAAAAGCCTCCAGTACATCGCAGCAGTGAATCACAAAAATCATGAGTGAACTACAGTAGAGAAGAACGTACACCAACCACTCCCGCTTAATATCCTGCCCTGTTTTCAAATGGAAGAGTTTATTGAAAATTTAGACTTCAAAAGGAATAATTTATTGAAAATTTAGGCAAACCCCCCCCCCCCCAAAAAAAAGTGCATGTTTAATGCATCAGGCTTTTATGACTCGTATTGTATGATATAGTGAGAATATGCAACTCATGCAGGAAAAAACACCCTGAATTTGTTTAGTCTCAAACAGAGCAAAAATGTGCAATTTTGTGCAGTTGCTGATATTCCGATGTTTGTAATATAAATAAATCCGTGAGATCTTAATAACAGTACAGCTGATACTTGCATAAACACATATAAATGTCATTCGTCACTCTATATCAGCCGATGATAATCTTAGTAAATTGATATTTAAATGCTGTTTTATGATCAAAGCTCTGTAGTTTCAAAACATATAATGCACCTCTAATAATATAATATAATAATCCTCTAAAGCCTGATGATAATATTTGAGACTCACGATTGAACGTGATTTTCTAAAAACAAATGTAATGTATTGACAATCAATTAGTTATACTACATATTGAAATATTACTGGCAATACGTTATTCTTATTACATTTACTTTATAAAAAGGCGTGCACGGTGCACCTAGACTCGTTTCCATAGCGCGCGCTCTCTGTAGGCGCAGATGAGTTGCCATATGAGAACAACTTACATCTCTATCTTTTCATACGGATTACATAAACAGAGAATATTTGTTTTCGTTTTGAATTAGATAATTTAATAGCAGAGACTTGAATGTTTATAAAGATATTGCTTATGCCTGTGTGACAGTATTCGCTGAGTTTTAAGTGTAGAGACGTGCTCCAGAAAAAAGGTTCACGGAGATGCAGAGGCAGAAAGCACACCCTGTCTATTTTCTTTATTTTACAAAAGCACAATGTTTTGTTTCGATTGTAAGTGGACACATAAAAAAATAGACATTTAACAGTTTATTTTTTCATATTTCTTAATTCTGTATGACCATAAATGAGTATTGTAAGTCTATTTTGCTGCTATGTGAAAAAAAAAAACGCGCCGGCGCGTTTGTCAACCTGAGGATTAACTTTACCCTAATAGGAAGGAACATAAATTGTGACTAAAAATATATGCTCACTCACATCAAGACGCCGCGGCAGTGATGGAGTCCATGCAGGAGGAGCAGCGTTTGACACTGTGTCGCTTTTCAGCGCGAGCTGTTTGGAGAAGCTAAATAACTATATAAATGCTATGGTAACTAGATGCTAATATACGCTATACTGATCATTTTCAATACTCGCAATTCCAACTCCTGACTCGCTACAGTGGTTTTGACGAATCAAGATGTTTTTATACCAGGGGCTGCCAATGGCGTGTTGAGCTCGTACCTGCTTACGTCACGCAGTACCACAACATCCAATAGGAAAATTCAACTGCAGTAGCCACCGTTCAACCTGAAGAGGGCAGCACTTAGATGTTTTTACACCATATATTGTAGAATTAAAACACTTTATACCCAAATGTCAAAAAATGTACTTGAATCAATGAACAGCACTAATAAAGCCCCAGTCCTACAAATAATTAACAAAAAAAAGTTGTTTTAGGGTTTAGTTACCCTGTAATGTCCGACTTAAGTGTCCTTATAATTTTTGGCCATGATATTATTGAACCCAGTCCCAGTGTTGCACTTTGCATGGAAGTGTACTCATCATAAAAAAAGAAAAAAAATGACATGAATTATTTGTATTCCAGATACTCCAAACAGCCGGACCTATGCTTCCCTCCCCAGCCCTCAGAGTATGTATTGTGGAAATCAGTTTTACCTTTTTCATTTTCCTTGATATCACTCATTTCATGCTCCATATAGTCTGTTTTTTGTTTTTGTAAATCATGACTGACCTCACTCATGCCCATTTTTATGCCATTTGCATGGCTTTCAAACCTTGCAGGTTTCTTAACCTTTAAGTAAAAGCGTTTTTCCTGAATGCCTGATGCTGACCTACATTTGTTAGCTGTATGTAGTGCTCTGATGTGAGGCTCTGTTATGAGAACATTGAGAGAAACTGGACGTTTCGTTCCAGAAACCTACACGTGTGGAGCCTGTGGAATTCAGTTCCAGTTTTACAACAACCTCCTGGAGCACATGCAGTCCCATGCTGGTGAGTGAGCCCAGAAAATGAAAACATTTTCAGCTGTGAGCTCATCCAAATTTGGACTCGCTCTGTTCTGTGTACATTATTTTCTTTGCATCACCACTCAATGCAAAGGGCACATTTTTACAGACTGTACAGTGTGTGCACTGCATATTGAGTTTGTTTCCATCATGTGCTTTTTACATCTGTAAACTATCTTAACATCTTTACTCATCACTTATTCATAAGCATGCATGTAACTCCATAAAAACTCCACACAGTTTTATTTCTCGGCATTCATTTGTTCAAGCTCACACTCCCGACATTGCCATTTTGTTTAACACTGTCATCACAAAATATTTCAACCCAAATAAATCATTTATCATTTACACACTGTTGTGTCATACCAAACTTCTATGATGTTTTCTTCAGCGGAACACAGAGGATATATTATCATATATTAAAGAATGTTTCAGCTGTTTTTGTTATAATGAATCCATGGACCCCTAAAATGTTCAAGCTTTCAAGCCAAACAGACATGTTGCCTTTATTAATAAATCAAAACACTGATCATCACAAACGCACTCAATACACCGACAAATATGGCAACCTCAAATCTCAGCTAATGTCAAACCTGGTTCTCGCACATCACACGGCACACAAGGTCTTTTGTCACCATTGATTGTATGCATGCATTGATCAAGGATTTGATTCGGGAGTGAATAAAGCTTACATTTCTGTTTAAAAATCTGTTAAAGTGATTGTCACTTCAGAAGACTACGTGGATCAATTTCACACTACCTTTATTTTGATTTCGGAGATGAACGTTCAGTCACGTTGAGTTATAACATGGACAAAAACAGCTGAAACAATTTTCAAAATATCTTCTTTTGTGTTCAACAGAAGAAAAGAAAAGAATAAGTTTGGAACGGCATGAGGGTGAGTAAATGATGACAACATTTTCATTTCTAGGTGAAAATTGTGTTTCCAGGCCAGGAAAAGTCTTGGAAATGTCTGCAGTGAAAAGAAAGAAAATGTGGTTTACCACTAAAATATTTAGCGGGCTTAAGATGGTTATTTGCACACTGAATTTCTTTGAAATTAATTGGTTTCAAACAAAAATCTATGGAAAATCTATATATCTATGAAATGTGTTGGTTAATTGTATAATGCTCTGGTCAATTATGCAGATTTTCTGTCAAAATCAACTCTATTCTTTGTGGACCTTGATCAATTAATCATTCTAATTTCTGATTTCTAAGTTGTTTTCACCCCAGTGTATTTCTCTTGTTGGTTTTCATTGAATACCTTCACTTTTTCCAAGAATGAGTACATAACGTGTTGTCTTTATTCCCCTTTTAGCTGATAATGAGAACCATGTTAAAGATGATTCTCCGAAGCCTTCCCAAGCGCCTGTGGCCACACAGGAGCAGATGTGGAAATCTCCTCAGCAGGCACAACAGAGGAACCACGTACCACCGTCTTTTCGTGAGTTATTTCTTACCACCAGTACCAGAATCCATTCGCTCTCATTTCATTCAGGAAAACGTTTCAGTAAAAAGTTTGATGTTAAAGTTTGTTTGTTCCAAAGTAAATTAAAGGTGCAGTAAGCAATTTATGAGAAATGCTGTGGAAAGTGGATCGGACCAAGCACCAAAACACACTTGTAGCCAATCAGGAGTAGGGGGCGTATCCACTCATGATGGGGGAGGAGAGAAATTGAGCCAATCAGCAGTAGGGGGCGTGTCACTCATGATGGGGGAGGAAGAGAGAGTGAGCCAATCAGCAGACAGGGGCATGTCCACTCACGGTTGGGGAGGAGAGAGAGTGAGCCAATCAGCAGTAGGGGGTGTGTCCACTCATAGTTGGGGAGGGGAGAGAGTGAGCCAATCAGCAGTAGGGGGCGTGTCCACTCATGGTTGGGGAGGAGAGAGAGTGAGCCAATCAGCGTAGGGGGCATGTCCACTCATGATGGGGGTGGAGAGAGAGTGAGCAAGTGGGAGATTTGAAGAAAGACTGTAGAAAGAGAGATGGTTGAGAGACATTACAAAAGAGTAAAGATCAGATCAATATCACTGGAAAAGAAGGTTTATGAACAGCCAAGAGCTTTAGGAACCGCGTTAATGTATTAGAAAGCTTTCCAACGCTTGAGCGACCTAAGCAGGAAGGCCTGTAAAAAGATGCTGAGGTTGTGTTATATCTGCTCTGTACATGAGTACCGAACCAAGATATGCTGTTGTTGTAATGTTAGCTATAGTAACAGGACAGTTTTGAATGTCATTAGCTGGGTTTTCATCCAAACGTGAAGTGAATCTTTTCAAAGTTCGCAAAAAAACAAATGCGAATTAGGCTGTTCCCATCAAGTTGTTCAAGTGGATGATGGTGGTATTGGTAACCTAGTAACCAACAGTAAATTAAACCCCATCAGCGGAAACAGTAGTGATGTGTCGTTCCACTCTATGAGCCGGCTCCTTTAAGTGAACGTGAGAGTCGGTTCCCGTCTGAATAATATGATTATCCTTTCGTACACTGCTCAGCCATATGTCAAGTAGTCACTAGATGAATGTTATTTTGATGTGTATGTGCGTGCGATCGCATGTGATGACATTTCCCCGGCGCTCTCGATTCGTCTCACGCACAATACAGTTGGTTACAGATTAACATAACACACACTAAAGTCACTGCATGGAGTGCGTGTGGTCGAGCAGTTTGGTGAAAAAATCATCCTTAATATCGGGTGAGAAAACAAGATGAGTAACAAATGCAAATGAAGTAGCATTTGGATGCATTTTAATAGACAAGATAAAGGCAGAATGTCGAATTTGTAACGTACAACGATATAGGTCTAAATGTTTTCTGTTTTAAGTGTGATTTGCTTGGAATGGTTTTATTTAGAATAGTTCAATATAAATAAAATGTTCTGTACACGTGTTTGATAGTTTTACATTAGCCTATACGTTTCCCCCCCTCTATTACTGGTCAAATGATCCGGTTCCCTAAAATGAGCCGGAATTCCCATCATGAGGAAACAACCTATTAGTCACGTGGGTTTAATGTTCGCTACGTCAGAATTTATTCAGCAAATGCATTTCCATCTCCCATTATTCACATGAACTCTTTTTTGCACAAGTCAAAAACCACCTCAAGCGAGCGTAAAACTAATTTGCGAATAAATGGATCATAAGTTCCTTCAAAATGCGCATAAAAAAGGGGGATGGAAACATAGCTATTGTTTGTCTGGAGCTGCTGGCGGCTTATACTGAACTCTTGCTTGTATAAACTTGTACTAGTACTATATACTTTAATTTTCTGCTTTGCTTCAGCTAATATAAAGAGACATCCAATCTTGCATTGTGTGTTTTTTGCATTTGGGGGGCGGAGCAATGAAGGGAGGGGTGTGTTTGTTTGGGTTTGTATCAAATATCAACAGTGTTTCTCAGAAATTGCTTACTGCAACTTTAAAGTACTATTTTTTACGTTTATTAAAAAATCTGAGGTGACTAAGATTAATCCACAACACACACTTTTCAAGATTTATCTACAGATTTTTAAAATGCAAAAATGCCATACCGTAAAACTTCAAATAATAGGCCAGGCTTTTATTTTCCCAAATCGCCGAACTACACCGGCTTGTATTTGAGACAGGCGTCTATATGAGACAGGCCTTTCATTTAGTGTAGAGATGTTGTTGAGTGTAGGCCTAGAGATAAAGATCCAAATAGCATAGGCTGATAGACGGAAAGCATGACAGTAGGAGGTTACCAAATCTGTGTTTGTGTTAAACAAATCAGTTAATGTAAGAATTAGCCTACTATATTTCCGATGTCTAAAAGGGGTCGCACAGCACCACGTCTTTAAAATTCGAACACATTATTCTCTATGAGTGTACATTGTCTCAAATCGTTGTCAATGTATACTGACTTCACCCTGTGCTGCAATATACATTCAGTTTTACACTCATTTACAGAAATCAGCTGCTTGAATGAAAATTCTGATGTTATCGTATTTTCAGGTGATATTCTCAATTCATTCAGTTAACGGACGCTCTGAGGTAAAGTGAATTCAGACTGCAGACTAAGCAACGATTGTATTTAATTGTACAGTACAATCATAACAGTACAGACATGATATTAATTCCATAATAACGCGTTGTCATAGACGCATCGCGGCGCTGCGCTTTCTTATGGTGTGCGACCCCCTTTTAGATTATTGGCAGCATAAAAAAACGAAATGATGTGACAGCCATGGGCTGAACAATACAAGTTACCGGTAATATCCATCGAACCTATGAACTAGTTGGCAGAAACACATCAACAAGAAAGAATGAAGGCTACCCTGTAAAACAACTGCAATCATGTGATACAAAAGGACCCTATTCATCACTATCATCATCACCGCGATCCTCAACTACAAGTTCATTGGCAAATTCCTCCTCCTCGTCGCTCTCCTCCACTTCTCCCTCTCTGGCCTCCGCTAACTCTGCCTGCCTTGCTTGCGCTAACAGCTCCCGCCCAGATGCGCAGGGCTCTCTTGCGTGCGCAATCTGCTCCATAGAACTGGCTTAAACAGACGATCTGACGGGTTTAGAAGATTAAATACAACCCGAAACTAAAAAAACAGACCAGGCCTCTATTTGAGACCGGCCTTTATTTATCCAAACCTGTAGCCACACCAGGCGTGTAAAAGAGACGGGCGTCTATTTGGGACTCGGCTATTATTTGAAGTTTTACGGTATATATCCTTCCTAGGTATCTTGAGTTACTCTTGTATGTGCCCCAGCAATTTTTACTGTACTTTTGTTTTCATATGATGGATTGCAACTGTTGCTGTTATGTATAGATGTTTTGTAAGGTCACTTAACGTGTCGAGATGATAAACCAATTAAATTGTCTTGTTCTGCTTTTGCAGAGAACAGATTACTCCCAGAAAAGGAGAGACAACAAGTGGCTGAACGTCTACTGAGAGTAATGTGCGTAGACCTTGGCCTTCTTGGCGTACTCAGCAGCAAAGACTCCTAAAACTTGCGCAGACCCTGGTGGACACAGGTTCACGTAACGGGGCCTACTCCATTCGTGAAGCCCTGGGAGATATGAGCTCGCTGGCATTAAAACAGCTCCCCCGTATGTACAATCAGGTCAAAGTGAAAGTCACCTGCGCCCTGGGTTCCAACTCTTCCTTGGGCATTGCAGTGACCTGCCATTTCAGACTATAGGACCAGACTCCTGCTATTTGCTAACAGCGTATCAAGTAGAGGGTGTGCGACTCCGACGCTATGTGCTGGGACTCAAGGAGGCCTCTTTAAGGGAGAGTCCTGAGCAGATACATCACTGGGTCCAGAATGTTCTGTCGGAGTTTGTCATGTCAGAAATCCGCACGGTCTACGTTACAGAGCCACGCTTGTCTTCTCTGGCCTTTTGCGGTCGCACCGGAGTTGGCCTTCGCTGCGCAGGTTGCTCTCTAACTGCCACGGTTCAGGCTGTTCTCGGTCGTCGCAGCCTGCAAGCACGAGGGCTCCATGAACTAGGTGAGCTTTTGGCTACGTGTCGTGACATTGCTGCAACGACCAGCTTTAGTAATGAAGGGAAAGCTGGGGAAGAGTCTACTGCTCCGCCCTGTTGGGATTCAGTCGCGGAGGCTTTGCTCAAGGTTCACGAGAACTTCGAGGCCACTTGCGAAGCGTACGGCCGTTCGAAGAGCACAGTGCCACTATTGCAAGGCCTGAATAAGCACCTTCTTGGCACGCTTGCATGTTTGCTTGCGCCGCTAAGACAGGCAGCGCAGGAGCTGAGTGTGGAACGCTGCCCCACAATCCAACATGTCCTTCCCGTCTACCTCCGTCTTGAAAAACTTTTCACCTCTAAAGCCGGTGAAGTGGGTGCTGGCAGTAAGCTTTGCCACTACTTCCTAGAAGCCCTGAAGGAGAACTTCAAAGTGGAACGTATCCATCAAGTCGCAATGATCCTGGATCCGCAGCTGAAGCTGCGGCCAGTCCCCGCGTATCAGCACGAGGATATTATCTCAAGGGTGTGTGACTGGCTGCTAATATGAGGGAAGCGGGAAGCAGTGGTTCTGCAGGTACTTCTGTGGACGAGCGGGATGGTGAAGGGCTGTCAGCACCCAAGCGTGGCCGTCTGGACTGTGGATTAGAGAGGCCATCGTGTGATGCTGAAGAGCCACAGGTACGAAAAGAGTTGTTCCAGTACCTCGGCGAGCCACTGTTCAGGGCACAGGTGACCTGCTGCAGTACTGGAGTTCGGTCATGGACAGATACCCCAGGTTGTCGCGGTTAGCGCTGTGGTTGTTGGCTGTACCGGCTGTAGCTGTGCATGGGGAGTGTGTGAGCATATGCGAGCAGACCTTAGCTATGAAGAAAAAGCAGCAGGTCTCTGCGGAAGAGATGAACAAGCTGGTCTTCCTCAAGAGTAATTTTGCTTGAGACGGCTCAGGGCTTTCAGCTAATGGCACCATAGACTGTTTGAAATGGAGACTTTTTGAAGCAGATGTACCGTCACTTCTCTTTACCCCTTCCGAAAATCCTGATTTACCCGTAAGTGTCTATCAATGTGGCACATGATAGAGATTTACAAAGGAAAGGTACATTGACAATTACTTCTCAAACACCCCTTCAGTCCATAGCTTGACTTTGGCAAGGACAACAGAGCAACTCGATGAAAATACAGTCTGCCCGTGGACACGGATGTGAACTTGTGTTTTCGATGTTTCAGTTGAACTACCACTTAAAATTGTGATGTTTTTAACAGTATGTGGTTCATCCATCCTTCTTTTCTTTCTGTGAACCCATCTGAAATTCAGTTAATGGATTATTGAAATTACTTTCAACTTTCCATCTAGAGAAGGAAAAAACGGGGTACTTAGAAAAAGCCATTTTTTTTGCAACAACGCCTTTATGAAAACCACAAACACTCTTTGCTGTGACAGCTGAACAATACCTCTCTTTAGTGGTTTATTAGTGGGCAGGTCAAGCTGTAGAGGTGTAAGTCTTGTCTTAGCCAGGCCCTAATTCAATAATCTCAGTTAACCGGTTTGAGTGTGTAAGCTCTTGTTCAGACTCAGGAGTTTTAGCCCAGCAGAACTCAAATTTATACTTGGGTCACACATAAGTAAACTGTTTTGCAATTATTTATTTTAATTCTTTGTCAGTTCTCACAATAACGTTGCAATAAATGTTCCGTAGCAGAAGTTATACTCTCAAGCTGACTTCGATGCCTTGCACCTTTGTAGCAACTTTTTCCCCATTACAGCTCACTGGGATCATTTCCTTCTACAATACAATCTGCAATACCTGAAACGGCCACTTAAACCCCAAGATTGGATTTCCAATAATATTGGGTTATGGAAGTGTATGGGAATGATCTGATGTTGTGTAAAGTTCTGGTCCAGTTGATCTGAATTTTTGTTCAGTTTTTTTTTTTTTTTTTTTTTTTTTTTTTTTTTTTTTTCTGATCTTTTTTTTTCTGAAAAAGTGGGAATAGGGCTATGAAATGCAGAAACTGTCTGTCTCTCACTGTCTCAGTACGAACCTCGCTGAACAGAAGCAGCTGATTGCATTATTGTTTGAATGCATTTTAAGAGGATAAAGCTAAACAAATATTTCATTATTTATGCACTGGATTTCTCTTATTATTTTCCTCATTTATCTTCAGCAGGTAATTAGATTAGAGATAACATTAACTAGAGAAAACTTTGCCTAGATTAGGACCAAAGTATGGTTTAAAAGTAGTTTGTCATTGTGAATAATTGCCGTTTCCAAACAAATTTGTAGAGTTATCTCATAAAACTCATGCTTCCTCATAACTGTTTCGCCCTCATAAATTTCCACTGCCTTTGAACAACTGTTTATTTCAAAATTGTTCAAGTCAACGAACAGAAGTAACGATTTTCACTTCCATGATAAAATAAATGATCTTCAAGAGTATTTTGCAGTAGTTTTTCCAAGGAAAGGTGTGATTTAGTATTATATAGTTTGTCTTGTTAATGCCTTGAACATCTTTGTGATTATACAGATATGCATGCAGACAATATAAGAGTTTTTTATCTTTAATAAAGTGGCAGAGATCTACAGACGTTAGTCTACGTTCACACAACAGCAGAATGCAGTTGTCAGTCCTGTTTTGAGTGCTAAATCTGGTTCCGTTCATTCACCGATCAGTTATAAAAGCGGGAGAACCGCATTCTGTTACTAAAGGCATTAACTCAGATTTGCAGGAGTCACAACCAAATGAACAGTTCAGTTATGTGTGCTAAAGGAACAAAACAGCGTCAAGTAGTTGTCAATCACACTGAAATGGGTTTAGCATGAGGTGTGCGCTTGGGCCCGCTGACCTCTCAGGTTATGCATAATGGTATCGTGTGGTGGGACAGAGAGGGACTAAAGTCTACAAGGGGGAAAAACAGAACTGAAGAGTTTTTGACCACATATATGAATCGTTTCAAGTAAATACTAAATCTTGAAGATATTTGCATGCCTAAATGGGGACTGACTTTGGTTACCTGTCATTATTCTCTGCTGTTGTAGGTACAAAACAATTTGAAAAGTCACACCAAATACGGTTGTTAATCCCAAACACTTGATGGTACGCACCCCAACATTTTGGAATTGACTGAGATAACCAGAGCAAACACTCGGTTTGGTCTCATGATTGTGAACAAGAAACATGTATAACAAGAGTTTAAACTATTTGGTGTCCACTATGTTTGACCAAAGATTAGCGACCAAAGACACATAATATTGTGCAATTTTAACTAAACCACCATGGACAAAGGCGCTTGGTGTTTTCTTAATACTCGTGAAGCTGCTGGTTTTAAATGGCATGCTCTTTTTTGAGGTTTATTTTGCCGTAGAGAGAGAGACTTGTCAAAATGTTCAAATGAGTCAAAACATGTACCTCTTTACCTGTTATTTTCTTGTAGAGACTGTTACGCTTTTAATTGTCATTGACAACAAGTTGTTCGTTTCTTTTTTTGTGCATACCATTTGGATTTAATGGTAATGCTGTTGTCAATACCTGACATTTTTCAGTAGTCAAGTCAGTTGTAGAGTGGATTATTACCGTGTTTCAGATGAAGTCTGAGGTGACAGCTGAAATTCTTGCTTCTGACCTCAATGCGAATCACATTACACCACAAGATGGTGCCATGACCCATAATGAATATTTCATGTTCACATGCCAAAAAAGTCATGAACACTAAATCAGAGGTCTTCAACCCTGTTCTGGGGATCCACTGTCCTGCAGTTTCACTTCAACCCTAATCAAACACACCTTAACCAGCTAATCAAGCTTTCAGGATCATCGAAAATCACAAGCGGAAGCAGGCTGGATACAGGCAGTGTTTAAGTCCACTTTTTTATGCCCTTGCCTCACTTACTTCCACCCATCTTGTTCACTCGGATGCAAGTAATTTTACCTTGCAATCGTGATGCATTGTGGTCTATGGATCTGCCTGAAGTGTACATATGAGTAGACTCACTACCTCTTTGAAAATCAAGGGGTCAAGGGTCTGTCCAAATAAACTTCCCTCGTCCACTTGATGAAGCTGAATGCACTTCAAAATGGCGGCATTGGAAGTGCACAGGGAAGTTCATGAGTGTATGTCCAAAAGTGGAGTTAAACGCAGCAATAAACGTTGCAGAGCAGTGGGTCTCCAGGAGCAAGGTTGAAGACCTCAGCACTAAATGCTAGGGTTAACTTTAAAACGACAAGTGGAAACAAAAAAATCAAGGAATCTTTATTGCATTAGTCTATAAACTTAATGTTTTGCTATTCTCGTCTGTCTCCGCCATCTTTGAAATATCTTTTTAATAAGACTGAGATAATTGATCTAGGTTGACTGATGTCAGACTTTAAGCATCGTTCATTATTTTCAAAGTAGGAGTCTGGCAGTCTGGCTCCAACACAAAGCACTCAACAAAGGAATAACAACCGTATTTAGCTCAAATGTGTTCGTAGCCATTGTGTGAACGCAGCCGTAGGGCCTGAATTGCTTAAAGTTAGCATGAAACAGAATTTGCAATAGTCGTTTCTTCCCTACTGTGACTATCCGAGTGAAACGGCTTCTGGAACGGGGTGTTACTTCACACCCCTGGTCGAGTGACGTGTCTTCTTCAAGAAAACATGTAGGGCGAGGGCTTGATTTTGTCAATGGGGATTGATTGGATGGTTTGTGGTTTGCTATTGGTGGATCTCATGTGAGTGACAGGTTGCCCCGCCCTCGCGCCAGTAAACACGTTATCAGAGAAGAAATGTCACTGCCAGAGGGAGGGGAAGTTACGATGGTTGCGAGACACATGAATAAAAAATAAAAAAATGACATGCGCGGATAATTTATACAAAACACTGCATATAAAATATAAAAATAAAATAAAAGATTTCATGGTGACTTTAAGAATTTAGTTCATACAAAACCGAGCAGGGACGCATGTTGATCAGACTTGGTATCTCACATAACTAAGATACTAAATACAGATGATGATACTGGCTAGCATGTGCAGAAATGTTCATATATGTAAAAACTATTTTGATAAACCTGGCCCAGAAATATAAACAGCTGCTTTTGAATATTGTCGTCTTTCTCTGTCACCACAAGAGGGCAGAAGTGTCTCAGAAATCTGTCTTTGCAAAGAGTCTCCAAACATCTTACCTCTGTTTTCTAATCAAACATTTCAACTATTTTGATAAACTCAGTCTATGAATATGTCAGACTTCATGAAGGTGTCTTTTTTTATTTTTATTTTTTTTCTGGACGAATGTGTGCATTTCTGGGGAAACATGAAAACTGTTAAAATGCTCTTGAGCAGCAGTCAAGTTTGTGTTGACAAATACTAATCTCTGAAAGTATAAAACACTGTTTAAATCACAACTATTTATGGATGTACAACATTAATTAGTATCACTCATTGTTTGTCTGAGAAGGTTATTATTATTTTAAATTTTTTTTCATTGTAGTCCAGCCTACATTTGTCTTTGACAGGCATTTTTCTGATTTGGTGTATTGAGTTGTTTCAGCTGTAGGTCTAATTTATACTTTTTTAACAACACTATTTTTCTAAACATGACTGATAGAGTTTTCTCTCCTTATCAACTGTCAGTAGTACACTGCGCTGTTCTCAGAATCTATCTACTCCTGTAGTATGTGCTGTGTGAATAAAATATTCTCAAACAAGCAACACAAAAAAAAAGTTTAGTCTTTGTTTTAGATTGTCACTCTTTATATTTCATTATTTCACCCAAAAATGAAAATTATCCCGTAATTTACTCACCCTCAAGCCATGTGACTTTCTTCTTTGAGCCAAACACAATAGGAGATATATTAAAAAATGCTCTTCCAAGCTCTATAATGGGAGTGATTTTGTAAGAAAAATATCATATTTATATCTTTATAAACTATAATCACTGGCTTCCTGTAACGGACATACACGAGTCGAGTTCCGGCGGAAGAGTGACTTCTGACCTGACATATTGACGAACGCGGAAGTGCATAAAATCGACCTATTATAAATTTTAAACCAAAAACTTGAGGTTGATCAATGAAAGTTCATGTCCATGTTATGTACCAACTACCCAAGAATCTACCAAGTAATTGCTACTTCCCAAAAATTTCCCCAGTTATTTCTTTTTTTTTTTTTTTTTTTTTTTACATTTTAAGGTATTTTACGTGAGCATCGTGTGTTCTCAATTTATTTTTAATGAGAGAGAGAGAGCAGATGACAGAATGGGGTCGTCGTCACTATTTCACAAGATTCTTGCCAATATGTCATGCACAGCTTCTAGTGATGCAAAAAAAAAAAAGTCATCCAATATTAAATGTTAAAATACTATTTACATCATACCTCTCAGACTCTTTCAACTGAAGCGTTGTGCTGGAATTCATGCTGCTTCTGTGAACAGTTTAGCCCGCCTTCTATGATTTGATTGGCCATCTCAAGAATTTTGACATTGACGAGCGCTGTTAAACCGCTGTTTACTTTATTTGTGTGTATGTATAATTTTTTTCTTGTCATCCTGGATCAGAGGATTCTGCGTAAGCTCAATAATAAAACAAAATTAAATAATAAATTAAAACCAAAAATAAAAATTACAATATATTAACAATAATTTTAAACAATTAAAAGAGCAAGAATGGACATCTACAACAAACTTGTTAGGTTCAGTGTTTTTTTCTTTTCTTTCTGAAATTGATTTTAATATTAAAAGTATGGGTGTTTAAAACAAATATTCGATGAGCTATTATTAACCACGCCTTAATTTATGTTATCAAAACAGCTGTTATGATGAACTGAGGAATAAATGTTCGTCAATAAGACATTTTGTACCTTCAAATGAAACCTAGAAAGTACCACCATGTGTGTTTGTGAGACCTGCTCATGTCCAAGAAGCATTGTCGTAGATTTTTCCCTAAACCTAACTATCTGGTCGTCTCCAGTCGACATTCCCTGGGTCGTCTCCAATCGTCGTTCCCTATATAGTCTACCTGGGTCGTCTCCAATCGTCGTTCCCTATATAGTCTACCTGGGTCGTCTCCAATCGTCGCTCCCTAAATAGTCTACCTGGGTCGTCTCCAATCGATGTTCAATATAAAGTCTACCTAACTAACTTGCTTCCCTAACTAGCTTTCTTGCTGTGCAGCAATGATCGACAAACAGACTTCAGCAAATGTCCTCTAAATGCTTTAATCACGGCCGGGTTTTATAGAATAAGGAGGTATGGCAAAAATGTCATGCTGCATTACATCATTTCCCCACAATTTGATTGGTTTTCATAGACAAACCCTTCTGTTACTAGGTAAATCAAACTTTGTTTTAATGATTACTTCACTGTTAATCACAAAGTTCAAACCTAGTCATCTGTCTAGTTTCATTTCCCATATTTGTAATTTTTACACTCACACAACCAAAGTAAAAGGGATATGGCAACACAACATACAACATTCAAAAACACAGGACAGAACGTTTTAGTACATTGTGTTTCAAAGTGTTATCATGTTAGGCCTGAAAAGGGAAGTAAGGTTAGGTGTTAGAGTTCATATTAGTTTGATATACAGTTTACTATTTTATTCATTAAAAATCCACCACAGCATGTGACTCAAATAAAAACTCTGGTTACTAGCGTATCCTCGGTTCCCTGAAATTACGTGAACAAGCATTGCATCAGAGATTATCTCTACGTTCCGTTGTCTTAGAATACTGAAGCCTGATTGGTTCACGTCTGTGAATTTCAGAGACAAATGGCCATTCTGCCGCCAGAATGGGCGGAGCCAACCGTCTATTTAAGTCACACAAAAATGGCTATCTAGTCAGCCTGAACCATGAAAGTGTGGAGGGCCCAAGGCAGGCTACTAGAGTTAAGGACTTAGAATGTCCAGAAAGGGTGATCGTCTGAAGGTATGGCAATTTTAGAAAATCCACTGAGGGTGGAGCCCGGTCTACATGTTATGTTATAGAGATGCCTGGTAGAAGGTTCCCTAGGCTCAGAGATCGTGTTCATGACTTGGAGGCTACCGTTGAGAGGCCATAGGTGGAGGCTCCAGAACTCGGGTTGGGGATTCCAGACTGACCCTTTCGCTTGGGAAAGGAGGTCCCTTCTCAGAGGGATTGGCCATGGTGCTGCAGACAGCAGCTGGACCATTCCCGGGAACTACGGCTGGTTCTGCCAGAGTGGTGCCAAGAGTAAGATCAAGCATCTGTGCTTCCTGATTCAGCTGATAACCTCAGGGGAGCAGTACTACCGGAGGGAAGGAATAGACATTTACATTTAATCATTTAGCAGACACTTTTATCCAAAGCGACTTCCAAATGAGGATAGAAGCCATTCAACTAACAATAGGACAACAATATGCAAGTGCTGTGACCCTTCCCAGTTTGGTCTAAAGCAGTATACATCATAAAAAAAAAAAGATATAGAAGAGAAGAGAAAAGAAAAGAAAGTGTAAGTATTAATGGATCAAGTGTTGCCGAAAAAGATGCGTCTTCAGCCATTTCTTGAAAATGGCAACGGTCTCAGCAGCTCGGATTGAGTTAGGCAGGTCATTCCACCAGCAGGGAACAGTCAAGGTAAAGGTCAGAGAAAGAGATTTTGTGTCTCTTTGAGATGGCACCACGAGGCGACGTTCACTTGCAGAACACAAGCTTCTAGATGGCACGTAAGTCTGGAGTGATGGTTTTAGGTAAAAGGGAGCAGAGCCAGTGGTTGTTCTTTAGGCAAGTAGCCTGGATGCCAGCCGAACTTAGCCCCGCCCACAACATTTTTAGGTTGGGAAGTTGGTCTGGACTTGATCCGTTGTGGAGCTATTATGCCTAAACCAGAGCTGTTCGGACCAATCAAATTGTCAGGGCGGGCTTTATACGATGATGGACAGATGATCAACTGTATCGTAATCATCCACCTCACCAACGAGTGCTTGGATTTAATTTGTTTACAACAAAAATGACTGCTGCTGGAGAATTGAGATTTCAAACTTCAAATAAGTCAGCTAGAATAAATGCATATTTGGTGTGCTGTCCGAGGAGAGGCTCCGGGATCGGTATTCGGCCCGAACCCAAAGTACTCCCACCGTATTCCTGGCTGTGGAAGAACAGGCCGAGAGTGAGTGGAGGGATGCTGAAAACTGTCAAGGAATGTTGAGTGAGTTGACAGAGTGAATATATACACTCACCTAAAGGATTATTAGGAACACCATACTAATACTGTGTTTGACCCCCTTTCGCCTTCAGAACTGCCTTAATTCTACGTGGCATTGATTCAACAAGGTGCTGAAAGCATTCTTTAGAAATGTTGGCACATATTGATAGGATAGCATCGTGCAGTTGATGGAGATTTGTGGGATGCACATCCAGGGCACAAAGCTCCCGTTCCACCACATCCCAAAGATGCTCTATTGGGTTGAGATCTCGTGACTATGGGGGCCATTCTAGTACAGTGAACTCATTGTCATGTTCAAGAAACCAATTCGAAATGATTCGAGCTTTGTGACATGGAGCATTATCCTGCTGGAAGTAGCCATCAGAGGATGGGTACATGGTGGTCATAAAGAGATGGACATGGTCATGAACAATGCTCAGGTAGGCCGTGGCATTTAAACAATGCCCAATTGGCACTAAGGGGCCCAAAGTGTGCGCAACTGCCATGTGATTGGTTGATTAGATAATTGCATTAATGAGAAATTGAACAGGTGTTCATAATAATCCTTTAGGTGAGTGTATATATGCTTCCTCTCATGCTGCTAGGGTAGACATGGTAATTGTTTGATGACAAGTTGATTGGATTGATTATTTGAATGTGCTCCTCCCGAACCCTGTTTATGAAACATCATGCAGATTCCGTCATTGTGTCTGTTATAGAAGATATTGATAGCGCATTAATTTTAAAAGAGGAACAGAGAACCGCGATCAAGGTATTTGTCGATCGGAAAGATGAATGAAGAACACACGTCACTTACTCCGTTGCTCTGATTGGTTGTAGGTCTATTCAATTGAGTGCAGAGGCATTTTCTTTCCTGGTTCGGTTGAAACACGCCCCATAATCACAGCCCAATGGAGCAGTGTCAGACTCATATTCTGACTAGAATCTGAGTATGACGACGTCAGGCTAGTAGGCAAGCATCAGTGACTTGAATTTGATGCGAGCGGCAATTGGCAACCAGTGCAATTTTGTGAGGAGATGTGTAACGTGTCTCTCGGCTCGTTAAAGACCACTCTTGATGCAGTATCTGTATCAGTTGCATAGTTTTGACAGTGATGCTGGAAAGCCTGCCAAGAGAGCATTATAATAGTCCAGTCTGGATGGAACAATCGCTTGGACAAGGAGTTGTGTGGCCTGCAGGACCGGGCAGTTCTAGCAATTTGGTCTGTGAAGTTCAATTGACCCTTCGCAGGGATTTGATTGACAGGCGATCTGACCAATCATAATCCGTCGAATCCACCATTTTTTTCTGACAAAGCAGTCAGGAGAGTTAGTAGATTAACGTTGGAGGATTTGAACTTGAAAAACGGTGTGTACTGACGTCTTTCCGTGGTTAAAACAAAATTCCTTATGTTCATTCATGTTTATTTGATGCTATAAATTAACTAGAGGGAAGAGATTATCAGTTCATGAGCAGCTTTAACTGAGGCGCTACAGTGATCTGTCAGACATATTAAAGAGCCACAAAACGGAATTTACTGTTTAAATTTCTTTTAAAAAATGACCAAATTTGAAAGTTGAGACTTTG
>FLSR01004885.1:13448432-13487683 GCA_900092035.1 Leuciscus waleckii
AGTTAACTGGAGATGTTTTGTTTATTTGTATTGGTACATTCGTGCCGCGAGATGTTTCAGAAGTGGTGGGGAAATATCAACCTTAGAAAATAGTGGTGGGGACATGTCCCACCCGTCCCACCCGCAAATTACGCCTATGGGCGTGAGAGCGGCATGGCTTGTCGGACATATCAACAGTAACTAAAGGGGGCTGGTCTTTGCGAACGGTCAATTGATCATCAATCACAACTCCAAGGTTCCTGGCTGACCTTGATGCAGTTATGATGATGAACCTACAGCTGAATTGAGAAGTTGTGGTGTAGTGTTGGGTTGACTGAAACCACAAGCAGTTCTGTCTTTTCTGGTGGTGGTCCTTTATCCAGCAAGAAATGTCTGTCAGCATCTCCACAACACCCTAAAGGACCTACGTGAGAGTTCAGACTTGAACCATTGGATTGGTTTTTCGTCTTTAGGATTGACAGGAGGATCTGGTGGTTGACTGTGTGAAACGCAGCAGACAGATCCAGCAGGATGAGAACTGAGGATTCGGAAGCTGCTCTTGCCAGTCTCAGAGCTTCAATAACCAAGAACAGGGCAGTCTCAGTTGAGTGTCCGCTTTTGAAACCAGACTGGTTGTTGACCTCCTGGACGGTTGTTCTGTGTGAGAAAGGCAGAAATTTGGTTGAAAACAACTCATTCAAGTGTTTTAGCAATGAATGGAAGCAGGTATATTGGTCTGTAATTTTCCAGATGTGATGGATTTAGAGTGGGCGCAAAGGGGGCTACCTGTTGGCCAATGCGTCCTTTTTCTTCTAAAATAATATTGGGCAGTGGGTATTCTCTGCTGACGTGAAGAGATCCACTTCCGCCTGGCTGAAAAGGCCCGAAATCATGCAGACCGCCAGGGGATGGTCGTACCGGGACAGAATATCTGCTCCCGTGTTCATGTAGCCCGGCACATGCAAAGCTCGTATTGAGAAGAGATTGTCCTGTGCACACAGGAGGAGGTGGCGTGCCAATCTGTTTAAAATACAAGTTTGTATTGTGGTAAGAGTTTCTTATACCTGTTCAGTCATACTAAAGTTAGTCTCTGTCTTGTAGGGCTGTACATCAGTACATCCGTGACGTCAGTGGGTCAGGATTGCTGGAATGCAGTGACACCTCCATCAGAAAATCCAGCTGGGCAAATGCATCACGTAACACCAGGAAGAACGGCAAGAGGTAGATACTAGTGCTCAAATAATGTTCCCAGCTCAGTTCTGATAGATGTTTTGTAGTTGAGCAGCAGCTGGTTTTGAAGTGAAAGCTTGGCGAAGATCCTTCTTTGGCTTCTCCGGCTGCCAACCTCCAAACACCGGCGCTTCCTCGATTACTCGTGGTCATCCTGGGAATCGCATCTCTCCATCTCTCGAGGTCAGTTTCGGAGGACTTTTCAGTCAACTTAGCGTCTGGCTGAACTTCTCCTGGCTCCTGTTAACGGCTGTACAATCCTACATTGTCTTCCTCGTGGCATTCTTCATTGGAGAGACGCATTCATCTACATCTGTGGTTCATCACGTCACCCCAGGAAAAGCAGGATGTGCCTATACCATAGGCACTCAATTAAAAATATAAGAAATAAAAATATAAAATATAAAATGGCTTTCTCTCCATTATGAGAGCTTCACATCTTCTCAAAGCTGGTAAAGTCAGGTGAGAACTTTGCACACTCCTTTGCATTGGTTTTGATTGGGGTGAGTGTCAATAGTGCTTCATCATCACTGTTAGTAGACGTTCTCTTCAGGAGAGCAGTCAGTCGATTGCAGAAGCTTTGGGAATGAGCAGTGCATGGTGTTAAAACCAGGTGATTGAAGAGTTTGCTTCAAAAAGTGCTGTCCTGGTCAAAGAGATGAGCATGTGCGACTAGAAAACATATTGAATGTTAATTGAGTAAAGTGGTGAAGTGAATAATGGCATCAAACAGTTAATTGCATACTTTAAGATGGTAACTTTGACAGCCCTGATAAAACTGTTCATGAATAAATTATTAAATGCACACAAAAAAGAATTAGAGTAAGTGTGTAAAAATGTGAAATCCATTACATTTTGAGAGGTTAAAATATCACTTCAAGTAAATAACTTCCTTTATACGGCTTTAACTTATTCATTCAAAGAACAGATCAGAGAGTGAGTCTCTAACTGGCCAGTTGCTTTTACTCATTTTATGTTTGGCTAGTTTATGATGCCACCTTAGTCACATTATTAGATATATGTAACTCTGTTTAGTGTGTCATGCAACTTACTGTACGTGTTCCCATTCACAAGTATTACATTGCAATAGATTAAAATCATTTGAAATGTTTTACTTTTCTGCTTTTAAAGTAGAAACATTTTTTCTAAAATATTGTAAGCATTTTCTAAGAAAAATTATGTATTTAGCCTGTATTTTAACTACAGTTCATGGCACAAAGCACCGTTATTAGATGTTTTTGCATTTTAACACCTAAATAATGTTGCATCTAACATCAGGCGCTCAATGCATATTTACAATTAGGGTAAGTGAAATCAAATGAGATGATTTTAACATTATTTATTGAAAAGAGTTCTGAGGGCACAGATGTAGGAAAGCTCTTCTCCTCAGAAGACACTAGGTGGCAGTGCAATGTTTGCTTTGCACTTTAAGCTGCTGTATTTCACAGAAAACCACTCTGATGACCTATCAAACATGTGTTTCAGTTTTACGCTGTCTCGCTGTTTGTTGAAAACAGGAAACGACTAGCTGTCTTTATTGGTTCTCTCTCTCTCAGCCAGTCAGTTCTTACAGAAGTGATTCAGAAGAATGCCGACAGGTAGAACATTTTTCATCAACAGACCTGTATAATGCAGAAAGTGTCTGGTTGGTGGTGTTGTTTAGATTTTCTCTGCTTTATCAATATAAAAGGAAGTTTTCCAGAAAGGAGACCGACAGGTTTGGCTCCACTGATGTAACCCTGATTTATAACACTATATTTCCTCACGTGTGTGGAATAGATCAGCCGCTTCTTCAGATGCTGGATTCTGTCCGGTCTCTGTTTTATATTGAATCAACAGAACTGGATCAAATTTATGTGAAAGTGGGTTTCTGGCCAAGAGCCAAACACAATTTGATTTTTAACACGCCAATTAGGGGCAAATAAATCTCAATAATACAAAGATGCAAAACAAATATAGTGAAGTGAGTGGGTCAACAGAAAACTGAAGCAATCTAAAGTAATAATGACTAGCTGCTTATTTCACAAAGCGTGACACAGTTTTGCTCATGGTTGTCATGTTTACTTTACTTTGAAAACATTTGAAGCCACAAACCTGGCTTATATAATAATTAACCCAGTATCTTTTGTAAACATATTCTGTGCACCTTGAATCCCAGAACGTGCGTTGTTGTCAGGAAAACTGATTGGAGCTTGTACGTGCAACATGTCTTTAGTCATGAAACCTAATCAATCACATCATGGAGTTCCAGCACTTCTGTTGTGATGTCTTTAACATACTGTCTATGGCACGCTCAACCACTTTCAGCTATAAAAGAGCTATTTAGATCATACATCTGACCTCACAACAGCAACACTGCTAATGTTATTCCATTAAGTTCCTTCATTCAAGGTCAGTTTGGAGAAAATGTTATTTTCAAAGATTGAACAGTTTGTGTCTGTTGACCAGATGGAGTTCATATTGTGTTTGGACTTTAAAGGGGTCATGAACTGCATTTTTTAACCGTGTAAATCATGACATATGAAATAATAGTCTGATTATTATTTATTTTTATTTTATTTTTTTGTTTTTTTTGATGGAACAGTTCATCGAACATTTAGATAAAATATATCTTAAATGTGTTTTTTGTTGACTATCATCTTTGATACATCAAGGCTCATGAATTGTGATAGAGAAGGCAGTTAGTAGATTGTGTGCTACAGGTTTTTCAGCTTTGATCCGGTTTATAATTTAGAGGCCTTAGAAAATACAAATAACTTTAGCTGAATTTTTACATCAAAAATGTCATAATGTTGTCATGTAAACAGCAATAAACCATGTCTTGTGCTGATGTAATCATCTCTGTATTACGTAATAAAACCAGGAAGTAAATGATTCGTTTTTGCAGCTTGGTTTCAATAAAAGCTGGGTTTTTTTGCACTATAAGTTTTGAGTTCTTACAGGATATAACTATAGCATGTTATTATAATGACTTCTTATATGTTAAAAGAAATGAATGATTTCTCAATTCATGACCCCTTTAAAAGACCAAAAATATGGCTTACGATGCAAGTGAATCCATTTTGTGACATTTTGCGATCCTTTTTGTATATATATATATATATATATATATATATGTATATATATTTGATAGACGGACAGACAAATAGAGATATTTCTGCGTCTCAGAAATTCAGACTTTAAGGTAATTGTATAAGTTTAATACTCGATTCTGATATTGAGAGATATAAAGTCACTCAATCATGCAAATCATGCAATGAAATATAATGAACCACTTGCAATATATGTTGCTTTCTCTGTCAAAATAAATAGATAATCGGCCATTAAAGGTGAACTAAGTAACTTTTTTTACCTTAACTGAACAGCTTCGGAGTCATTGGAATGGTTATATTACTTATTTCGGGTTGAATGGTGGTCGTTTCGCACCCCCCTGGTGCCCGTGAGCGGAAAATCCGCACTTGCAACTTTGAGCCGGCGGGCCGACGGCCGCCGCGTCAGGAAGTATCGTGTGATATCAGGTCTCGTGATGTAAACAATTGCTTTACGGCCAAAAGAAATCTGCTAAAATGCTGTCATTATTGCGCTCCCTCACGCTGTCCGAACCCGAATGAAGAAGACGTTTTAAAGAATGTCCCATCTGCTTTGATGTCGTTGATCTACTAGCCTCTGGTGTCTGAGAATCACCAACGAGTTTTTACAACAGTGTTGTCAAATATCTATTCCGAAGCTGTGGGGGGAGCTCTAGAGAGAAACCTGCGAGCAAAAAGGAGAATACAGCGAAGAAATCCCGAAGCTACTGAGTGCTGCTTTAATGAAAAAATGGGGGGAGGGTGGGATGTGTTATTGGTCCTTTTATTTAAAGGAATTAAATAATTGAAGGATTGAAAGGGTTTTAAGCAAAAAGGGAAAGGAAATAAGAGCGGTGAGAGTTCCAGGTCTGTTGTAGTTGTGAAGTAGGCCTGATCAATTTGAATATTTGCAAATATTATTTAATTCTAAAATATGCACACATTCACTCTTATTTGTGTCTAATATGTCAAAAACGCAACAAGTTTCTTGCCTCAACACATTTAGTTATGAATTACATGAATCATGTAAATGAGAGCATATTTTCAATTCAAAATGGTGAAATTTCATTAAAAACAAACAGTTGGCTAGTTTGCATTAATGGATATTACTGTCAGTCACTGAACATTTCTATCGTAAAACAGTTGTCAAATATACAGTATGTTTATCTACTCACACCGTAACCCCAACTGAGCCGCTGATCTGATTGGTCATCTCAATCATTTAAACAATTTGTCCATTTTGACATCTTGTTCCCCTCAATGTCTCTGGTGGTTACGACCCTGAATGAAAGTACTTTAAGTGAAATTACATTGCAGCACTTCAGATGCGAGGACACTCTCTCGACTCTCTCTCCTGATGTGGGTTTATAGTGAATGGCAGAATTGCTTTTAATTGGATCCAACTAGGAACTTTATTGCATTAAACTTGTGGTGTCTGGGAATTTGTGTAAATTTTATAGTCATTTCAGTGTCAACTTGACATCGCTACATTGTGTCATCATCAGACAGAGGTTAAAGACAGATTTCCTAATGTGGTTCAGATATTTCTTTGAATGGCATTATCACTTTGGATATTTGACTATAGTGAGATATAGTTGTAGTTGACTGAAAGCGTTAGAGTTTGCGGTTGTTTGTAGTTTGGTCTGTACTGTACTGAGACTGTCGTTTAGCCAGAGGCTGATGCTGTAAACGTCTCAGCCTTGATAATTCATCAGCGCAGGTTTTTATAGTAGCACATCACTGTAACTGCTTAACACAAACCATCTAATGAGGCCTAACCACCTCCATATGGACAAGAAAAGGCATGAGGAGAGACTGTTTTACATCATGCGCTCACTGCGACAAGAATTACAGCTTTTAGTAATGCTTCATAACAGGATCTAAAATGATCATGCAGTGCGGTACAATTTGAATTGAAAGGTAGCGACAAAATAAAAAACTGTAATTCAAAGTTTAAAACGGAAGTATAATTAAAATGAAAAAACAAAAGTTTGAATATGAATTGTCCATGTTTACATTCAAACATGTTTTGTGTCCGAGATAAATATAGAAATTGTAGTTTGAATGTTTTGTGTCCGAGAAAAATTAAGAAATTTTAGTTTCCCCCCCCCCCCAATTTATGTATATTTGATTAGATTTTTAATACTAGTTTAATATTTTCTTTCTTTATTTTTATGCTTTAATATTAGTAATCCTACACGTGTGGTTATAGCATAACCATTTATTGTCTTTATTTACAGGTCTTTTTTAGAGCACGTTTTTAGATAAGCTATTCTGTTACACTTTATTATTAGGCTTCCTTGTTACAGTGTAATTATTAATGTATATGTACGTTTAATCGACAACGATGAACTTAAAACAGAAAAAAGTTTTTTTTGCGTTTTTCGTGTGCAGACGATAACTTTGTCAAAACAATCCTCGTGAAAACTAGCCTGACTACGTCAGACTTCGTACTTCCGCTCAATTTCAGTTCGCTTCTGTACTCAGTCTGAGATAGCGACCTATCTCCCAGTTTTCCTCCGGCCTCAAAACAGCCGGCCAATCAACGAACAGAGGGCGGGCTGAGAGCCGTGACATATAGACGCTGATTGTACCGTGGATGCGTAGATTTACTTCACATAATCTGCAGAAGTCGTTCACAGCCATGTTCACTCTGGTATTTCGCTCGATGGTTTTGTTTTCGCATCATACATGTGTTTACAGTGGAAGTTCGATGCGGCTGAGCCGGCGCATAACACACGCCATAACCAAACGTTATGTGATTGGCTTACGGGTAACCATGATTTTAAACTTCAGACAAGCGCCTTTTATATCCAATGTATTTACAATGAAATCAAAGTTATTTGTGTGTGGTGTTTATGTGTCTGAGAGCGAGTCTGTTACCTTTGATTTGTGTATGTGTGTGTGTGTGTGTGTGTGTGTGTGTGTGTGTGTGTGTGTGTTTATGTGAAAGATGAATGTACAAGTTTTCCGTGATACGTAGAGGCCGTCAGTGGACATCTGAAGCAAATGCTTTTGACTTATAGTATAATAAATAACAGTGGGGGAGCGCGGGGCACAACGTAACACAGGGCTAGTTGTAACACACTTGTTTTAAATACTTCCACACATGCTAGCATGACGAAACTTGGTGTATTTACTAGTTGCCATATCAACACTATATAGAGATAAAATTGCGCCAAAATTATTATTTTATTTTTTTGGAAGATATATTTTTTACATTTTACAAAAATGGCGGATGGCGGATTATGATTGGTCAGATCTCCTGTCAATCAAACTCCCTGCGAAGGGACAGGCGATCTGACCAATCATGATCCGCCATTTTTGTCCGACAAAGCAGTCAGGAGAGTTAGTAGATTAGAGGATTTGAACTTGAAAAATGGAGTGTACTGATGTCTTTCGCGGTTAAAACAACATTCCTTCTGATGTTCATTCATGTGTATTTGATGCTATAAATGAACTAGAAGGAAGAGAATAGATGATCGGTTCACGAGCAGCTTTAACTGATGCTCTACAGCGATCTGTCAGACACATTAAAGAGCCACGAAATGGTATTTATTGTTTACATTTCTTTAAAAATGACCAAATTTGAAAGTTGAGACTTTGTTTCATATCAAAAGTAACCTGGTCTGTCTGTCAGTGTGTTGTCAGTGTCCTTTTTTCTCCATTATGTATTTTTCACTGCGTGAGAATGTGTGGCGTGAGAGAGGCGTGGCTTGTCGGACATAGCAACAGTAACCAAAGGGGGCGGGTCTTTGCGAACTTCTCCTATAATTCCAATGCAATTTTACCATCATGTGGTGCATGGCACATTCTATTTAAATTCTCATTTAAACTCAGGAACTGAAAGGGAGCATGTTTCTTTTCTCTGTCACAGTCAGTACAGTTACGAAGCTCTAGACTAATCAGCCGTTCTTAATGTGAGGATTTTGGCTGGATTTGTGGATGACTTCATTCTCAGGTGACACCATGAGAACAACAGAATTGGTTTCGCATCACCTCTGTCTTGTTTAGAGATTAGAGTGAGTGGTGGGACAGCAACTTCTCATGCTTGTGTGACTCTAATTAACAGCAGTTGTTCAGTCCAGGATGTCAGGGTGACCAGTGGAGTCTGAATGACAATGTGTTATCCTTCCTCCCTGGGAATTTATATGTGAACATTCAGCTCATGCTTAAAGATGAAAATCAAGGTTTAATATAGTTTATATGTCTATGTGGTGTTTTTAATATGCTTTAAAGTCCCCCTGTAGTCAATCGTTTTATCCCTTAAAACTCATCTTTGATCACTAAAATGACACAAATTTGTTCCTTAAAAAAAGAAAAATTCGTCATGCCTTAAAATATATTGAATGTAACTCGACACTTCGAGAAAATACTCAGCAATAGTGTTGACTTATGAATTTACACAGTTTGTCTTAAAGCATATTAAAAACACCGCATAGACATATAACATTAAAAGTTGGATTTTCACTACAGGGGGACTTTAAATTTGATGCCCAATCTGGGATTTTACAGAGAAAAAAGTTTGGCTGAGCTTAAGTTTAAAGTCCACCTGTTGTCAATAATTTTATCCCTTAAAACTCATCTTTGATCACCGAAATGACATTCATGTTTTTTCCTTGTAAATTTTGTCTTTATGCCTTAAATAGCTTGAATGTAACTCGACACCCTTGCCTCATTAAGTATGCGCGAATATGCAAATGAGCCCCGCCTCCACGCACTGTTTGACGATCACACGTTGATCTGATTGGTTACAAGGTAGTTTGTGACGTCAGAAACACCAGCGATTTCAAAGCTTGTAAATTTTGTCTTTATGCCTTAATAGCCTTGAATGTAACTCGACACCCTTGCCTCATTAAGTATGCGCGAATATGCAAATGAGCCCCGCCTCCACGCACTGTTTGACGATCACACGTTGATCTGATTGGTTACAAGGTAGTTTGTGACGTCAGAAACACCAGCGATTTCAAAGCGTGTTTTTGAGACTGTCTTTGGTTCACTGCAGTTTTAAGGAGGAAATACTCAGCAATGGTGTCGACTTATGAATTTGCACATGCTTTGTCTTAAAGCATATTAAAAACACCACATAGACATATAAACTACATTAAAAGCTGGGTTTTCACACAGGAGGACTTAAGGAAAGGAAACTTTACTATCAGTGTGCAGAAATGTGTCCTCCATTTATGTGCCCGTAACAGTGGATATTCTTCTAGTTGCAGTAAGCTAAACAAATCCTCATACAGCAGTGGCCAAAAGTGATGTCCGGAGGGGATATCTGTTTTTAACGACCCTGCAATGTCAATAAATATTAGTAAATATGAGGGAAATAAGGTATTTCTGTGACAAAATAATTTAGCAAAAAAGGAAATCTACAGGTTTTATTTGACAATGCAGTAAAAAATATGCATAGAAAAACAAAACTCTTATAAATTGACTACAAGATATAGTGTTGAATAAGTACTAAATATTTAGTTGGATCTCTCTTGTTTTTGCATGCATTCATAATTTATTTGTATGACAGTCTAGCCAAAAATTATGTCTGCACAATTCAGCATGTTTAATTATAATAGAACAATTGACTCAAAGCACAGCTAAACAATATTTGTACAAAATCTTTACAAAAAAAAAAAATCTAATATTTGAATAAAGGATAACAGATGTCAATTTTCCTAGACTAAACATAACTTTTGGCCACTACTGTATATCATAAATCATATTAGCAAGTTTTCTAATCAGGCACAATACTGAGTGCCAATTAATAGGCCTTATAGACGGGCTCATTTGTTTATGAACTTGATTCTTCACGACACATGAGCAAATATAAATACCTCTATAATATATAACAGCGGTATTTACATTTCATGTCAAGCACATTAATGTGTTTCTCTAATAGAGCAGCTGAGGAAGTAAAGGTAAAGTTGACATCGTTCTTCTTCTACCCTTCTGACTGCTGTAATGTAATGTTTTTCCTCATTTTGGAACTTTGTGAAAAAACTATAATTTTTATTTTGCTATTGGAGCAAATCAGGAAAAATCATATTTGCTGCAGTCTCCCGTTCACCGCAGGTTTGATGACGAGTTCTGCTTCTAAGAACCCTGAAGAGTGAAAAGCCTCGATACTTGACAAGATATAGTAGTGGAAGAGAACAAGGGCTTTCAAAACTGTCCCAGTGATGCACGAAATGTCACAAATGTCACAAAATAGACAAATGTCCTGAACATTATCTGTATTTTCCTCATAATGCATGGGTGTTATTGAACTCCGGTTCCCAGTATTTGCCTCAAGAGGACCTCATTGCAGCCTGTAGGCCAGTGATGTACAGGATTACATCCACGCTTTGGGGATTTTGGTGGATTTTGTGTGCCGGATTTTCTGCTGTAGCTTTTGTTTGGAACTATTTTTTGATGGCGGACCAAAACAGACAGACAAACTGGTCATATCATGTCTAAAATAAAAGATGCTCAGTACAGACGACTTGTTAATTGAACATTTGCAATCATGTGGTTTTTCTGAATATCATCACGGCCTTGATCCGAATCACTACCACGATGGTGTTTGGGATAAACAGCACTTTTACTCGGTTGTTTTGCTTCTAACGTAATAAAGCTACACTATGTGGTTGAAGCATAAACTACAAGTTACTTGCAGAGCAACATTGTTTTACTAATTTATTGGAATTTTGCATGAATGAATCTGATGCTTTGATGCGTATCAATGTACAGATGGTTATCTTACCAGTAAAAAAGAAAAAAAAGTGCCTGATCCATAAATCAAACTAGATTTATATGCATTTTCTGAAGGAAATGTAAAGTAATGCTTAGTGCACAATGCTATGGTTTGGTTGACGGGGCTTAAGGGTAAAATAGGAACAACGGCATAATTAATAATCTTAAATTTAGCTTTACTATAAGAAACATACAGCTTTTCAAGAATGACTTTGTGAAACGTCTTTATATCTTGTAAAGCGAGACAACTGAGTTTTTTCATATTTCGTGAACAACGCTTAAAGACTTAAAATGAAATAATCTTGGCCATAAAGAAAACCCTTGAGTACTAGTAACATAAACTGGATAGTAAGTTTGAAGGAATAAATGTAAATAATGGGAAACAAGAATCATCAGCAATGCTGCATTAATCGCAAGATTCTAATGTTCCAAATGCAAATGACTGTATTGTGAGGTTTCCATTATAATTGTTTACAATTATTACAACATTTACAAAAAGAGGGCTGTGCATTAGCTTGTTTTTTTAGAATGCATTAATGGATTATATTCCAGTGTGTTTTTCCTTTTCTACTCCAGGCTACCAGAAATCAGCCTAGAGATTGACATTTGGAGGATTATCATGTTATTGTCTTTCAAACATCATGCCCTGAATCTTACATGATGGCGTGTTGTTAGCACAGGTTACCCTTTGATGCTGGAATAAGATGTGCAACTCTCTGTTTATGGTCCATGACAAGATTAAGGTATTTTCTCAAATCAGTGTAAAATAGCAACACTTACTGTCAAGAATTTTGCACACATGGGTGTGCATTTCTATTTTTGTAAGGCCCTAGACGGATTACACAACACACTGTGATGAATAAAGCTGTAATCTTTTTTTTATAGTAACAGAGGACAGAAAGGTCCACATGCTCTTGCATGCACAGGTGAGGAGTAATGATTCTAAATTTGACGAACAATTTAACGTGGCTCTTGATAATGTAGCCATAGCAGATTAGTCTGGAATGTAATTGGTTATAAATGATCTGAAGGATGCCATCACAGTTGAGCAACAGCACACACTCACAACCTTCAATACACCATCAATCTCTTCACTACTTCCTTCCCAGCAGTAGAAAAACGTATGCAAAACACAAAATACGTTGCGTCGTGCACCTTTAGCGACAGTTTCAAAGTGAAATGTCCAGTGAGTGGCGCTAAAAGATTATTGCTCCATCGAGTTTTAAAATAACACCTACTCTAAACCCTAACCTACCCGATAGTGTTAAGATTAGCAAATGTGACACAAAAACGCAATCGTTATCATGGCATTTTAGCTTGTTTGTGAACTGCATCTGATAACTGAAACTGCAGTGATATGTACGTATTCGTACGCATTTTGCGTTTTGCAAAAATGTTGCCACATGTAGACTGTGGGCCCTATCTTGCACTCAGCGCAAATGAGTTTGTACACCGACGCATGATCATTCCTATTTTGCACCCGCGCAAAGCGGACTTTTCCCTCCACAGAAGCACGTCGGTAAGTTAGGAAATACACTTGTGCTCCCGGGGGCGGTTCAGCGCAAAGAGGAGGCGTGTTCCGGCGCAAACGTTCCTTCATGCTATTTTGCAGGTTTACAAAACAATTGCGCCACTAACCAGGAAAAAATAGTTTAAAGTCAGTGGCCATTGCGCATGTTATTCATATGCTATTTTAAGGGCGCATGCTTGGCCATAATCAATGTAGCGTGTGCACAACGCGCACTTAGATTCTCTCATCTACACAGAAGCAGCAGTTTTCATTTTTGCAAATCATACATTATTACGATAGATAGATAGACAGACAATTTATTATAAAAGCATACATCTAGCTTACACATTTACCCAAATTATCATACGCCTGTTTAACCGAAGTTGATTTGGGTGGGTTTCTCCATCCCCAATGTCCCTGACGAGAACGTCGGTCTCCTCGGTTGTGAACCGCTGCCGGCGCGCGCCTGGCAAATCCACCGTTATAATAGCAATCCGCTATAGAACAAGCGCGCCTGCTGTTAAAGGGAATGTGAGATGACGCTCTGATTGGTTTATTTACTTTATAGTTTATTGGATTATTACGCCCAAACCACACCTATGAATAATGAAGCTACTTCAGACAAACCAATTTTAGATTTGCGCCGGGCGCAAGAGGCATTTATCCTGCCAGGAAAATAGCAACAGCGCCCAAGACCCGCCCACAAAGTTACTTGCGCTTTGCACTTGACACTTGCGTTTCAGATCGTTAAAATAGGGCCAATGTGTTGTTCCTTCCTGTTCACACCAAGAATGATAACTAAAGATAACTATAATGATGACTATATCCACACCAACACACAAAAACATTCTGTTTATAATACTGCAGTTTTGTCGTCTGCCGTTAAATGCTTGAGCTCTTTAAAGCAGGATGGATTCTGATTGGCTGTCTTATCAGCTGCAAAAAGATCTTTTAGTGATTCTAACGAGATCGTTCTCTTTTCCCGTTATAGTTATAGTGGTGTGGACTTTGCTATTCTTTTACATTTAGAATGATTTTTACAACTATATATTTATCGTTATCATAGTTATCGTCCTTGGTATGAACAGGCCCAAGCCCAAACCCAAACCCCCAACCCAAACTGGGTAAATGGGTTGTGTTTAAAGTAGCCTCAGACGTCACACCCACGGATCATTGGCTGAATTTCTGATGCATATGGCATGCAGATTTTAAACACTTTGGAAGTTTCAAAGTCGCCTTCTGATTGGTTGAATTCTACAGGATTTTCTTTAACAATCCACTGGAAACAAAGCTGTCGTGATGCCAAGCCCCCTTATGGAAGAAGAAAGCTGTCATGTTTAAAGTTGAGACAATGAGCGCTAATCAGGATCAACTAAACGCTGAAATGCGAATCTGTGAAAACGGTGACCTCATGTGCATGCGTATTACGCATTGGGACATCGCCATCTACTGGCCTGACAGCAGAATACAGCGTTTTTAATCGTTTTTGCGGATTCATGTGAACGTAAATCGTTTTGACAACGTTGTCATTGTACGTGAAAAGCGCAAAGGTATTCAGTTTTTAGTACATCATTGTCATGTAAACGTACCCCAAGATTCATACGAATTAGCTACCAATTCAGCAAAACATAAAATACACTCAAACTTGTCATAATTTGCCCAACTTCATTTCATTCAAAACGGTTTTCTGTATAACTCAAAATTAAATTTTTATCATATGTTAAGTGAATAATAATAATAAGACGTAATATAGCAAAAGTCATTTAGACTACTATTAGTAGTTGTGTCAATTTAGGGGGCTTTAGTACTTTTTAAAGTATGAAAAAAAGCACAGTTTGGACATCAGAATTGGGTAATAATCATTGGTCTCTATAGTTTGACAAACTAGAACCTAGTCAAGGGTTAATTAGTCTTACTTTACAGATCTACTCTGTTATGTAACTGACATGAAAAAGTTATGTCCAGTTCTGAAAAAAATAAAAATAAAAATAAATAATGCAATGACTAACTTGTAAAACTAGTCTAAACAGTTTATTCAACCAACCACAGCCACTGTTTAGAGTTTAGCCAATGATATTCGACAAATTAAGCCACGCTGCCATTGAATACATAGGCCTGGTTTCACAGACAGGGCTTAGATTAAGCCAGGATTAGGCCTTAGTTAGAAACATGCCTGATCTTGAGTCAAAACAATGTCACTGACATATTTTATATCTCAGAGCATGTTAAAACAGCTCAAACATGCATTTTAGTCTGGGACTCAAGCCTTGTCTGTGAAACCGGGCAATAATGTTACATTCAGTGACTTAGAGAAGCCAACACAGAGCCATTTAAGTTTGAACATTGCCTTTCTAAATAGTCTTTCATATTTCTTAATGAAGAGGTCATAACATGTTCGGAAAATATACATGTTCAGTTCAATAACTTGACTGAATCATGAACAACAGCAAAAGTGAATAGATTTGAAAATGTTTTACTTTAAAAACGATTATAATTTTTTTTTTCTTGTTTTCCAGTTAAGAATATCTGAATATCCTTAAATCAAGTTAAATAGGTGATAAATCTTGAATTAGATATATTGTTTTTTTTTAGTTTTTTTTAGCATAAACCTTTTAAAATGTTGTTTTGCTTAAAACTAGGAAAAATTATTTTCCAAACTTCATTCAAGATATATGATCTTAAAATGATCTGAATATGCAATTGTGCTGAATATCATATTTTAAGCATGTTTAGCCATTAAAATACTTGATTGAGGACATTATGATTATTTGTTTGCAGTGTGTTGAAAGTTTAATGACATTTTGATCGATCTGTTAACCTTTCTTTAGTCCAACAATCCAGGTTTTCATTGAAAGCAACACTCTAAAAAATGTCTGGGTCAAATATGGACAAACCCAGCCATTGGGTAAAATTTTATTAATTTTATTAATTAATGAGCTGGGTTGTTTCAATCCAAATTTGGGTCAAATATGGACAAACCCTGCCTTTGTTGGTTATTTTTTTATTAAAATTTTAACCCAATGGTTGGGTTTGTCCACATTTGACCCACATTTTTTTTTGAGTGAATTATGGAGTTTTACCCCATACTTTGCGACATGGAATTTAGTGGAGCTGAAGGCTTGCTCTGAAGATCAGCCGGGGTGAACTGACCGCTGAGACCCATGCCATTCTTCTGTTCTGTCTGGACAAAGAAAAAAAAGAAAGAAAGAAGTGGTCTCACCACTGCAATGTGACAAAACTGAGACAAATATTTAACATTGGTTTGGCCCTGTTTAATGGTAGGTAGCAATTTTCTGCTGTCTGCGTGTTCGTTTACACCAAACAAACAGAGAACAAAAGCTCTTGTGGCATTCCTCACCAGCTCTGTCTCCACGCTCCACACAGATGGTCTCCCATACAAAGGTGGACCACCTCAAAGAACTGAGGAAATCAACTCGCCAACAGTTTATGCAGAATAGCGCAAATTCCTAGTCTTTGTCCTTCTCCATCCCTTTCTCACCGTCATATTTGTTCCTCTTTTAGAGGGGTGCGTGCAAACGTGAAGTTTTCTCTCGCACCGTAAATTAAGTCCAGTCACACGTTACAATGCATTCACATGATAATGTACTACTGAGGGTTACACTATATTTTAAGGTGTCATTGTTAGTGTAGCACATTAACAACATGCATTGACTGTCCGGTTAAGATTAGGGTTTGATTAAGGGTTAGTTGCATGCAATTATGCATGGTAAGTACAAGGACACTGTAAAATAAAGGGTAACCTATACTGAGATATTATAATCAAGTGCTTAAGGAGTAAGTTTGTTATTATTTTATTGTAATTATAAAAATGAACCTAATTTTATAATGCCAATCATTTTCTGATAAAAATCTATTAAAGCAAATGTTTCCACTAGCCTGCCTCTGTGTCATAATTTTTAATTAACACTTTACAATAAGGTCCCATTATTGTAAAGCATTAACTATCAATGAACAAAACATTTGTTACTTTGTTTAATAATCTTGGTTAATGCTATTTAAAAAAAAAATATATATATATAGTTACTAATGTAGCTATTTAACAGATGGAACCAAATTGTATGTATTACCATAAATCATATTTCTAATTTATGTAGTGCATTTTGGTTCATTTTGATTCCAGGTATAATAACGGTGTCAGGTAACACACACTAAAAACAAATTACTTTACGTGGTGACTGGCTTTATTAAATTCAGAAATATTCTGACTTATTCAGCCTGACCATATTAGACCAAATAAGTTCATATCAGGGTTTTTTTTTTTTTTTTTACAGGGCTACTGTACAAGTGATCCAGTGCGACTCTCTTGTACTGCGAAAACTTTCAAATGAATGAAATTGTTTGAATTGTAGCCGCTAGAGGGACACACACACGCGCACACACACACTCACACACACACACACCCCTTCCCAACTCTGGAAACACTATCCAACACTCTTGGAGGAGCATGTGTGTAAATGCTCCTGCCGTCAGTGCTTTACCTGTGACTTCAGCACATCACGAGAGGAGGATCGCAAGGAGAGAAACTCATGTAGGACCGAAACATGGGCTGGTCTGCTTCCATCACAGTCTCACTCTTAAAAGACTGAAGGATCCCCACCAGAGCTCACAGCATACATGAGCAGAGATCCGCGATGCTCTGGACACCTCCGGACCTCCTGCAGACCCTCTCATTGACTTCAACTTCAACTTCAGCACAAACAGCATCTGAATGTGCTCCATCCTCACATATGACAGCCCGTCATGTTTGGACGTGTTCTGCGCTCACGAATTGTTCTTAAACATTGTTTTGCGAGTAGAGAAAGACAGAAGTGCACAGAGTGTGAATGAAGCTCCTTATTCATTGATTACTGATCGAATCAAAGAATAAAAAGAAGACTCACTTGTGCCTGCAGAAGGAGTAACAAGAACAACTCCAGCTCGTAGAGCTTCATGGATTTGTGTATCTGGAACATTCGTCTTTGACAAAAGATTGTGAAAGAAGAGGAAAAGAAAAGAAAACAACAATAACAAGTGGAAGGACTTTGGAGAGGAAGAGTGCGTCCGTGCGCAATTCTCTGGCCATCCTCCTCATCGTTATCATCTTCTAGTTTTTAATAAAATGAAAGTTTGGACTTTTCTCCAGTGTCTCGCCATCCTGCTCGTCCTGTGTGTGGGGTCAGACTGCGGGACGGTCCTGAGAAAGATCCGATCCAAACGCGAGCTGGTGAAGATCAGAGAAGCCAAAGCGGTCTTCCCGGGGGCTTGTGCCACACGGCTGCCCCGGGGCAAGCGCTCTTTGCCGGCACTGGACCGCCGGCTCCCCCGCCAGCGCGGCCGCTCCTCTCCAGCGGAGGATGCGAGCTCCTCTCGGGGGAAAGCCGTGTATTTCACGGGCAGAGGGGACCAGCTGAGACTCAAGCCCGGCGTGGAGATACCAAAGGGCAATTTCACCCTCCAGATGTGGGTCAAAGCGGAGGGTGGGCAGCGTTCCCCTACCGTTATAGCTGGTAGGAACAGATTTATGCATTTTACGTGAGTTTGAATGTTGGTGGAAGAGTAATGCATGTGAATGATGGCGCTTGACCGGGTGACTTTGACAGTATTAACTTCCAGATAAATCAATCAGTTCCAGTAATCACGTCAACGCAGAGACTCCATTTAACTCATTTCTAATATTAGCTAACGAGACAGGAACATTTTGTAGCTTGGGTTTGCTGTTTCAGATCTGAGCGCGAGAGTCTTTGCACGTTTGAAGAGGCACCGGGTTTACGCGCACGACCCCAAATCCCCCCCACCTCCATTCAGCTCGGGGGGAAACACATGAGAAAAGTGAAGCTGTTCTCAGCGTGCAGATGTCGGTTACACAGATTACCAAATCGCATTGCATTGCATTTACGTTCTCATCCGTAGCCGCAGACTTCAGAAAGCGCAATTCTGAGTTTGCAAACACAACTGTTCTGTACGTTGACGCTGGTTTTTCAGTGAGTAAGCATTACAACATCGCTTTCGATTCCGTTTTCTGCCGACAGAGAGCGTAAAAGACACAAAACTAGTCTTTTTCTGAAAGTCATGAGCAGAAAAAATGCTGGCTGCTAGACGTGAGTTTTTTCCAACGCTGTCACGCAGACTAGAAAAGACCAGAGTGAGAATCCACTAGTGATCCGGCAGTGGGCATCACTGATTTACGCGGGGCTTCTGATGTCAATGCACCCCCCCTCCCCCCAGTAACCCACCACACTGAGATGGGATGACATCATCTGTTTCAGGCTTGCAGTGGGTTTGCATTGGACTGAATGCCTGACCAGCACAGTATCTCCCACAAACACGCATGTATCCGATCCATAAATACATGCATGATGATGATGATGCTGTACTGTGACATAATCAAAATGTAATACAAAAGTCTGACATCACATTCAATATTTGTGATTTTTCCATTTATGTAAACAAGGATTTACAAATGATGTGTTATGACATTACACACTGTAAGAAACAAATCTATAGAAAAACAGATAATTACCAGCACCTTTTACGTTAAGGTAATGATCAATGTGTCATTTAAAGTAGGGGTACAACACGTGTGAAAAATCAAGACAAAAAAAATGTCTTGGGCTGTATTTTTACAGACTTTTCTTTGTGTAAATTAAGATTCGGCACTGTTTTCACTGATTTCAGCAAGCTCTCACTAAGCATATTTATGACATTGACCATGTGAAATTTTAGGTCAGATTTCCTTGCTTCTGGTGTTTTAATTGGAACGTTTTCAAATCATGTTGTTATAACGTGGATCGTCAAAATCAGCCTATTAAAGGGTTAGTTCACCCAAAAATGAAAATTCTGTCATCATTTACTCACCCTAATGTATGTTTTTTAAAAAAAAATTATGTGGATGGAATTAAATATGGATATCATAAATCCATGCATTATATGTTTTGACTCATATAGATTTATTTTTGGCTGTGATGTACAGTATGCATTGAGCTCTATATAGACTGGCTCACCCATAGACAGGGACGGCTGCTTCCTACTAAATTCCTTTAGACCGGGACGGCTGCTTCCTACAAAATTCCTTAAAAAAAAAAAAAAAAAATTCAAGGTATTTGAAGAGCCTTTGTCAGTGAATATCTGTTGTGTTAGGATATTAAAAAGAACAAAACACAAACAAACAAATAAACAAACAAACAAAAAGAAGTGATTGAAGTGGACTCTGGCTTATGTAGTCATGCTTAATCTTTTAAATCTAATTCATGCCTCTGAGAATGAAGACATAAGGCACTTGTTTTGAGGGAGGCCAGTGCTTATTTTCAGCAATCATTGTTCTTGTTGTTGTTTTTACGCAGCGTTAGTCTTAATGTCAAGACTTAATGTTGTTATTGTCTAGTTTTGTTTTTTTGAGTCATGTTTTCAATCTATAATGCAGAAGATTGAAGAGTGTGTGGAAAGAGGCTGCTGAATAGGAGCATTTGAGTATTTGACAGCATTTGACGTAGGAAACGTAAAGCTAAATTCAGCTCCACAAAACGCTTATAAATGTCCTCACGCCAGTAAGTTCAGCACCCCGAACAGCGCTGCGTTTGTCTCTGCAGGACGGATGGTAGATTTGGCTGAGTGCTCTATAGACCATGAACATTATTTACAGTCATGACTTGGCAGTTGAAGAAGAACCTGAGACGGACATCACCAGACAGCAGATTGGACAGAAGATCTAGCTTGTTTAGATTGTTGAGATGGAAACCGTACAGGAAAAACCAGATTGTCTTAATTTGAACAAAACCGAATGTCTCCAACGGTTCAACACGTTAGATTGGTGTGAGAGCAAGAAAAAAGTGCTTAGCTGGCACTGATCTTCCATAATGATGAGATACAAAATTGACTTGCACAGCAGATCAGATCTGAGATACAATGCAAGCTTGACCGGTTAGGGGACATCGAAGGAAGGACGTTTATGCTTCAAGATGGTCAAAACATGGCTTGACAAAGACACATACTGTGCTGTGCTTTTTTGTTGTATAAACTTGTGTAATGCATTTAACCCCCAAAATCCCTAACCCAGGATAATATGTAAGTGTGCCACGTGCAAAGTATTCTTTTGATCTTGGACTGGCCCAAAAACAGCAACAGCCTAAATTGCACACGCTACTAATTCTTGTTTTTGAGTGCATTGTTCAGTGGCGCCTTTATGCAGGTTCATGTCCTGATCCCACCCTTCCTCGGCTACTCTGTTGTTTCCTGTCAAAGCAAATTTTGCGTTATTGTTTCCTGACTTGTTGCAATTGTATTTCCCTCCTGATGCATTTGTTCTTGTACATTCTCAACCACAGGTCTCTTCGACAAATGCTTCTATGCCTCCAGTGATCGTGGATGGCTGTTGGGAATTAAAGCTGTGAGTGAGCAAGGAAACCGTGACCCGCGTTTCTTCTTCTCCCTTAAGACGGATCGAGCACACAAAGTTACCTCCATTCATTCGAATGCCCGCTACTTGCCCAGCCGCTGGGCACATGTGGCTGTGACTTACAATGGCCTCTATATGAAGTTATATGTCAATGGTGCTCAGACTGCTGTTAGCAGGGAACAGTCAGGTGATGTCTTCAGCCCCCTTACTAAAAAGTGTAAGGTAAGTTTAATTATTTCAGCCTTTCAGAATTGAACTTTTTGCACAATATCTTGAAGAGATATTATACACAACCAATTATTATTATAATTATTATTATTTTTTTAAATATACATGTTTGTTATTAGTTAGTTAATGGTGAAGTGTGTAATTTCTGTTTCTCTAGGTGAACCAAACAGAACTGCAGAAATATAAATATTTTCCAAAAATAGGTTTCCAACCAGGCTCACTGGAAAAAATGTGTCTGTGGCAACATTTCTGCAAAATGTAACTTTGCTTCTTGCACATTTCGTGACATTTCCAATGTGTCTAGTAAGTTGCACTACATGTGCTTTCAATTTTATTCAATTGGCTGTTTGGAAATGAGACGTCCGATGAGTAGAGCAAAAAAATGAATACTCTATTGTGTTTGAAAATAATGTTCCACCTACACTGCAAAAAATGCTTTTCTTACTTTGTATTTTTGTCTTGTTTCCAATCCAAATATCAAAAAAATCTTAAATCAAGATGCGTTTACTAAAGTAGTACAATTCCATAAGATATTATGTCTTGTTTTCTGGGGAAATAAATCAAAATTAAGTGAGTTTTTGCTTAAAACAAGCAAAATTATCTTTCATGGGGTAAGAAAAAGAATCTTGTTTCTGTTTGAATATTAAGATTATTTTTCTTACCCCATTGACACATCATTTTGCTTGTTTTAAGCAAAAACTCACTTAATTTTGATTCATTTCCCCAGAAAACAAGACATAATATCTTATCGAATTTTACTTATCTAGTAAATGCATCTTGATTTAAGAATTTTTTGATATTTGGACTGGAAACCAGACAAAAATACTAAGTAAGAAAAGCATGTTTTGCAGTGCACCCTAAACCTAAAGGGATAGTTCATCCAACAAATGAAAATTCTGTCATCATTTACTCACCCTCAACCTGGACGGTATGAGGTTCTTGAACCAAACAGTTGATGAGCACCATTGACTTCCATATAATATTTTTTCCATACTATGGAAGTCAATGGGATCCATCAACTGTTTGGTTACCAACATTCTTCAAATATCTTCTTTTGTGTTCAGCAGAAAGAAATTCATACAGGTTTGGAACAACTTCAGAGTGAGTATAAGATGACAGAATTTGCAATTCAATGAAATCAGAGTTTTGCAAAGATGTAGACAGAATCACCTTTTTCCAATGAGCCGTTGTTGCTGAATTGATGCCATTCCAGCTAATTTTACTGATAGCACCACAATATACACAAATCAACCAACCAAGGGCTAACTTACAGAGCTCTCCACATTTAACACTGGAGTTTTTTATCAGAAAAAAGTTACACTCTTCACCTTGCCAGATCTTACATAATGCACGTACTGTATGCAAATACAAGTTCACAGATAAATGTAACGAAGTGTTCTGATCAAAACTCAAGGTGCTGATGGTGGGTGGAAATGCCTTGAATCATAACTACAGAGGCTCTGTGGAACGTGTCGGTTTGTGGCGACAGGCTCTCTCTCAGAGGCAAATCATGAGGGACATGCATGGACAAGAGGACCCTGAGGACCTGGTTGACCTGGTGATCCGCGAGACCTTTGAACACCCAGCGCGCAAATGGCTGGCAGTGAAGGACGGCAGTTTCCCGATACCGATGAGGGTTCTCGTGCTGGGTTGTGGTCTTTGGACACCACCCTGGAGCCTCCAGCCTGCGGACAGACGGTGTGCGATAACACAGAAGTGGTGCGCAACTACAATCATTTCTGGAGCTTCCGTCGCCCCAAAACAGTACGGTACCGCGTTGTGAACGTGTTTGACGACCTTCAGCGTAAACCCACAGTCACAGATCAACAGATTCACCTGCAGCATCAGCATCTGAATGAAGCCTTTAGCATGTACAACATCAGCTGGGAGTTGACTGTGCACAACGTCAGCAATTCCTCTTTGTATAACCGTCTGGTGCTCGCCAACTGTGACATCAGCAAGGTGGGCGATGAGGATTGTGACCCTGAATGCAACCACACCCTGACGGGCTTTGATGCTGGTTACTGCAAGCCCAGGACGCGATGCCCTGAACATAAACAAGGAAATGGCATCTGTGACCCAGAGTGCAACTGTGAGAACTATGGTTACGATAATGGAGATTGCTGTAACCCTAGCATCACCAATGTGACCAAGACCTGCTTCAATCCAGCTTCTCATTTAAGGTAAGCTGTGATTTATGACGCCAACTTGTTTAGTAAGCTGCACAAATATTTCAGATATTGCTACAAAGTCACAAAGACATTTCATAGTTGGTTGGGGTGAGTGAAGAAGAGGGCAGATAAAGGGCTTTTATTTTACATTTATTTTAAAGGCTTTTAAGTCCTTCCTGTGTGGTTTGCTCCCTGTGTTTGTGTGAGTTTTCTGCTTCAGTTAAATGCTAAACGTGGATAATTAGGCATTTAGGATTATAAACATTTGCATCATGAATTTCTGCTTCTGCTTCTACTATACAAATTAAAGCAACTTAACTTAGGTTAAGGTACAGGTAGCGGTGGGGTCCTACACAAGCTTCACTTCAAGTCCAGGCATAAGTGCAACTTTCCTAGCGGCTTGGCTTCACATTTGTCAGTCAATGGTGAATAAAATGGTGAATTTGCCCATTTTAGGTCTTCTTTTTTATCTTCAGTGATTCCCATTAAGAGTTCTGAAAAAATTGGCTGTTTATTTTAGGTTAGAAGTTTTTCCTTTGAGGTTTCCACGTACAGACGACACCATTGTCAGAACAATGCCCATTCACACGGATCCGCGAAAACGACTAAAACGCTGTATTCTGCTGTCAGGCCATTAGACGATGAAACACTATAGAGACTAAACACGTAATATGCATGTGCATGACATCATCGTTTTCAGAGATTCACGTTTTTGTTGTTTACACGGAGACCGTTTTCAAAAACTTGCACTTTGAAACCCATTTTAAAAAATGTGCATTTTCAGGCACCAAAATGCTGTTGTTGTGTAAAGGAACGGCCAAAACACATAAAAAGTTTTACGTTTTTAGTTGAAAACGGTGTTGTGTAAACAGCCCCTTAGTGTGCAGTCCGGTTCCAGGAGGGCCACTTTCCTGCAGATTGTAGGTTCCTGCCTGGAAGATTCTAGAGATCCTGAAGACCTTGATAAACTGGTTCAGCTGTATTTAATTGGGCTAGAGTTAAGCTCTGCTGGATGGTGGTCCTCCATGAGCAGGAATGGACGACCCTGGAAAAGAGCAAAATGTGGGAGTCCAGATTCATACCACTGCTTCCTCTTGGTATGATGAAGCTAAACATTTCTTTCAAATCTCCAGATCAATCTCCACACTTCAGTAGCATTGAAAGTTTATTGAAAGGGAGAAGCTGAAGAGCATGGCCATGCCTGTCTAAGTCAAGGGTAGCCCACCCTGCCATCCTGCAGAGTTTGGCTCCAACTCTAATCAAACACACCTGAACTGCTAATAAATGTCTTCAGGATTACTCGAAAATGACAGCCAGTGTTTTTCAAAAATCACTTTTTCCTCGTTTTTTTTCCTTGATCACCCCCAGTACAATGTTGAAGTCTCTATGAGTTGAATCAGGTATGTTAGATGAGGGAGACATCTAAAATGTGCAGTGCTGGGGGCCAGGACAGGTATGGGAAGCACTGGTCTAAGTAATCTGCAAAGGCAATTGCGGTTTTTACTGTCTCTCACAACTCTTAATTTACTAATGAGTCCTCCATGAGCACTTCAAGAAAAATGTTTTTATCAAGGATTTTGTCTGGTCTGTTGTATGATGATTTGCTCCAAGCTTTAAACACCACTATTTTCGCCAAAAGAAGAAAAAAAAAATTATCCAAGGAAATTGGATTTCTAAGTCTGAGTACCTGAGGCCACTGGATAGAAAGCACAAGATGTTCACAATTCCACCAGAATGTAGATGGTCTGGTTTAACTTTTCCTCTATGTGAATTGTAGCAGTGTTCATTTGTTTCAAAAAACAGGTATAGCCCAAGGACACATGTAGCAATCCAAAGCTATGAGATTTGTTTTAAAGAGGATTTATTGGCTTTAGAAGTAGTTTTTTGGTGCCTTTTTTATTTTAGTTGGGTGGACTACAAAGTAGAAACCACAATTTCAAGGAAGCTTATTTCTTGTTTAGAGTGGTCTCCCAGCAACTATTTTGTTTTCCAATTGTAGTCATAAACGATTGTTTACAGAAGTGCACGCAGCTTCATGGGAAACGTTTAAACATTCCATGTTGTGAGAAAATAGTGAATGAATTGATAAGTGAAAACTACCTATTACATCTTTGTTTTGATCTGTATGATTCATCCAAATATTCCAGTACTGTCCTTGAATTTCGTCACGCCTTAATTGAGCTTCTCGTTCAAGAGAAAGCAATGTTTTCTATTAGCCGTTTTGAAGGCTTTCCAGGCCGCAGAATCGCATCCAATGGTATTCCTGGAGCTCTTTAAATGACTCTGTGTGCGGGCTTGAGGTGACATCAGTCACAAAAAAACACGCAGGTGGTTTTTCCCAAATATTATCCCATCGCAATCATCAAGAGACTGTTTATCACTGGATATCCAATCCAGTAACAGAAATCAGCAGTTGGCCAATCCTGAGCATTCAATGGAAATATTGCAACTGATGGATGAAAGATGGTTTAGAAAGATTAGAGTGAGAAGAAGCAGAAGAAGAATTTTCAGATAAGCACCCCAGTGGTTGTTTATTTTGTTTTGATTATGGGATGTTTAGGGAGACAGACTGATGGCTGCGCCGCGAACATTCGTCAACATTCCGTCTTAATTGTGGAATTCTGGAAGAACACTGCGCTACATGCGTGGCACAACAATGGCTGTGTGGTCGGAGGTTTATTTTTGTAGACCCGAAGCCTGTTACCACTTTTCTTGTTTGGAAATCTAGCTAACAGGAGACATCGGGTTGGAGTCTCTGAAAAATGTGAATGATATCTGCTTAAGTTGTCTAACATGTTTTAGGCATGTGTTTTAAGTTATTTCTCCATGCTTTTTGAAGAATGTATACAGTGCCAGATTGTTATTGCAAGCAAACAGCCTGTCTATAGAGAGAGAGAGATTTGTGTTTTTATCCTCACAAGCTCACTGATCGGATCTGACGGCATATACCTTGGACACAATTGTGGTTAACCCTGAGCTAAAGTTAAACACTTGTGTGGATCCTCACCATGTGCACATGCTGTACGCAGTAATTCATCCCTGGGTTTGGATCACGTTGTAGATGTGCAATAAGAAAAATGTCTGTCATGACTTTGGTCCAAAGACTAGTCATAGGTGAAAGGTGAAACTACGTTATCATTTGGCTCTGTCTCGACGTCCATGCTTTCCCCTTGGCTATTGTGTGTGTTGGGTTAATTGATGAATGGGGTTTTCTGAGCTGTCACATGGGTCATCTCAGGGAGGTCCTTCATCAGGTACTTTACAGTCGTGTGAACTCTAAGTGCCAATGAAGCCCATAAACATAACATAACCTTAATGTTTAGCCCTAATGGAGTGCTCTTGTGTAAAACGAGCTCTTAGCATGTTAAGTTAAAGGAGCTACACACTCATAAAAGCACCTGTCACTGGAAAGACACTTACATGCGCACGCCTGGTTTGGTCTGCTAGCTTGCTGCTAAAACGTTAATGCGGACCAGACAAGGGAAGCAGAGAACAAGGTTAAATGGATTCTTGAAAGTGATGTTAAGAGTTCCTATACAACTTCCCACAGGCATAGTAGAGAGAGTGCTGATGAAAGAACAAAACTTAGTGCTGATTGCTATTGCAGATAAAGAATTTGAAATGTAATGATAATTAGTGATAATTTCATTAATTAAACTTTTTTAGTCAAGGGCCAAGATTTGATTTTTTTTTAGCCACTTTGCAGTGAGGGAAATGTAGATTTATGGGTGTGTCATAATGAGTGCCAAATAAGCAGTGGATGCATCAACCAAATAGATGATCTCCGTCTCTGGCTCCAGGGCCTATCTGGATGTGAAGGAGCTAAAAGAGATCCTCAAGCTGGACGGTTCAACGCACCTCAATATCTTCTTCGCCAATTCCTCAGATGAAGACCTGGCTGGAGTTGCTACCTGGCCATGGGACAAGGAGGCACTGACACATCTAGGTACTGAGAAATGACTACATAAGCATAGTCCAAGTCAAGAGTTTGAATTGCGTTCCTGCAGTCATTTAATGCTGAAAATATCACTGTCACAATCTATTCCTATTCCTATACCATTTCAGTGGTTCCTACTCCCAAGACTCGCTGTTTGCTCGTCATAAATTATAAATAATTTTATAGAGGCCTTGAGTAAATGATTAACGGAAGTAAACAACAGAAGTCGAGTAAACAATGATAGCTATGAAGAGCATGCAAAAGAATATGATCAAAATTCGAGAACGTTTTGGCTACATATACACTGCAAGAAAGTGCACAGTTCAGGAGTTTCCCAAAAGCATTGTAAGCCTACGTTGATCATAGAACCATTGCAACCAATTGTCTCTTTTTGTCCTCCCGATTACAATTACTTACACAGCACTCTAATTACTTCTTACAAATATTGAATATGAACACGACCAAACATGATGTTTCATTGCATGTTGATGCTTTTAAAATATTTTTAGTGGTAAACCAAAGATCAGAACACTGAATATGATTGCAAAGGAAGATGAGAAAACTTCTTACTTTTGAAATAAACAATGATCAGGGCTGCACATCTCAAAAGCATTGAAAGCCTAAGTAGACGTAGAACCGTTGGCACCAATGGTCTCTACAATCAACTTAGCTCACAATGCTTTTGAGCAGATTGATTGAACAGATGAGTTGAATGTGAGACTCAAATCGGATTTCAAAATATCAGATCTCTTCCAACAAGAGCTGATCTGTACCAGATACCAGTGAAAAAAATTGGATTTGATTGACAGTGTAAATGTAGCCTTCATTCCACTAATTCAGATTCACTCTATATCACTTCAGTTTTCTACAAAAACAAAATCTGCTCAAAAAGACAAGTTGAAGGATAACCTGTTGTACAGTAGATCACAATGCAAGTGCAAGGGTCTAACATTTCAAAGGATGTAATTTACATGACATACAACCAAATTTAAGTTTGTTTGACTTAAATACATGTGCATTTCAAATCACATAGTATAAACTACTGTTACAAGAGACAAGCATGATTATTTAAGTACAAGCACATCAGGGTTTATACTGTGTTTCTTCTCTTTTCATAGGCGGTATAGTTCTGAATCCGTCTTTCTATGGTACATTTGGCCACACTCATACCATGATCCATGAGATCGGTCACAGTCTGGGACTGTACCATGTGTTCAGAGGCATCTCAGAGATCGAGTCCTGCAACGATGCGTGTTTAGAGACAGAGCCCTCGCTGGAAACCGGAGATCTGTGTGCCGACACGAACCCCACACCCAAATACAAGCACTGCAGGGACCCTGAGCCTGGCAACGAAACGTGTGGCAACCGCAACTTTGTTCACACGCCCTTTAATAATTACATGAGTTACGCAGGTAAGAACAATACATGGAAACTCCCCTTTCTCAATCTGCCTTTTACTAAGTAAATCACAAAGCCAAATAGTAAACAGATAGAAATACTGCTATAATTAATACATTGACTTATTCTTATTCACCACAACAGTGTGACTTCTTATTGGTCAGAAACTTCACCCCTCTCTCACCTCATGCTTATAGTCTGCTTGAAGAGCACTTAAGGCTTAAAGCATTGGTAGACATTTCCAAAACTACTAATGGGATTTCTGGGATGCGCACAATAAAAGGACACTACAAAGCATCCATACATTTTGAAAATAGCATTCGGTCACTAAAAATAGGGCTAATTTTTGAATAATCAGTCTAACATTTTGCCTAAAAAAAGTCAAGCAGAGATAAAAGCTGAGAGGGTAGGGCTGTCAGGTTGGAATAGAAGGTGAACTGTGTATCATTTGCATATCAGTGATAGTAACCATGTGTCTTTATGCTCAGTGAGCTTGTGTATGTCGAGAAAAGGAGGGGACCAAGCACTGAACCTTGAGGCACCCCAGTAATGTGACGACCTCTCCTGGAAACTTTAACAAAATCTTATGCTTTATAAGTCTTTATAAGACAAGACTTAAGCCACTGAAGTACCATACTCGTGATGCTCAGGAGGATATCACATGAAGGCTGTCACTTCTGTAGCTGTATTTTTTGGACTAAATTCCAAAAAAATGTCTTACTAATGCTAATATCATAGCTAGCATTTTATGTTCCGTTTACTAAATACATACTGTTAAATTTCATGTTCATGCTTTTTGCATAATTGAAGACTTGTTTGTAAAAGACATAAAAAGTATTCATATTTGCCTTTGATTTTTCTTAACATATTACATCTCATATTTCATCTCAAGCAGTCTCTTCACTGACTATCTGAGGGTCTGTGTAAAAATGTATAGGTTTTTTTTAAAAATCTTTTTTTTTTTTTTTTTTTTTTTTTTTTTTTTTGCACAGTGTATCACTCTTTATTTTGATTATAATAGTTTTTCAAATTTAATTAATATTTTTGTAATATTTTAAATTATGGGCTCTGGGACATTTGAATTAACTTTTTTACTCAAGTTTGCCACATTGTTAAAAGTTACGGTTTCTTATGTCAGTTCAAATTGCCAACTGTGAAAAAGTCAAAGTATTGATTTTTACAACGTTGTTCCTTGATCTTCTCGACAGGAATGCCTTTTCATGTACCATGTGCTATCAGAAACTATGTATAATATCTGAACTTACACATTTTTTCCCCAGATGACGACTGCACTGATCCTTTACACTTAACCAGGTGGCTCGCATGCACTGCTATCTGGACCTCATCTACCAAACCTGGCAACCCGATTTCCGGCCCCCTCCAGTCCCCATGGCACCCCAAGTGGTAGAACAGGAACACAACTTCATTACTTTAGAGTGGTTTCCGCCCATCTCTGGCCACTTCTATGACAGGTGAACTCAGGTTGCAATGGCATAGCACACATCCAAGAGACTATTTTAAGAATACATGTAGCAAAATATATATCAGCATTTGTTGTGCTCTCTGGGAAGATGCAATCTGATATAGGAAAAGACGTGGAATATAAATGTGGACGTAGGCAGAGAGGAGACATGTCTAAGCATGTTCTGTTTAGTAAATATTGAAAGAGGAGAAGTCTGAGACATTTTGTAATAGTTTTTGAGTACAGTGAGAGGATAGATTGCAGGAAGTGCAAAACAACCGAGAATTCTCAGCGTCTGCCAAATAGCTAACACATGCTATCAATTAATAGCGCTATTTCTAAACTGCGTTTAACTGGCTGTGTCGTAGATACAGTGGAATTGTTCACATTGCCTTCCAAAATCTTCTTGTTGGCACTGGATATCCACATTTCATGACTCAGATCTGTGGAACTTTGTTGGGTTGAGTCTCTTTGTTATTTTGCATCAGTTTACTTAGAGCTGAACGCAGTCAGAAATATATATTTGTGGTCCTGCAGACGGTCCACGAGGGACCATTATGTGAGAGACAGGTGGAATTCACTAAGGCAAGCGGCATGGGAATCCCCTCAGAGGAGCATGTCCAGAATGTCGATCTGAAACTCTCCACTTGGACCATGTGACATTGTTTACTGTATATCCATATAACATTCTAACACCACAGTCTGACTGCTTAAGCAGCAACCAGATTTGTCATTGCCCTCTGACTAAAAGTGCTTAATGAGTCATTGAGGCTGATAAGCGAATTCTCACACCAGAGCAGTCTTGGGGTGTAACATTTTTAAGGAGTGTGACAGTAGCTTAACCTTTTCCAAAAACGTGTACAGTAGTTTTTCCAGTAACAACCTGCTTTTTTCAAACAAGTGTAGCACAACAAAAAACTGTGATGCATTTGGAAGACGCTTTTATCCAAAGCAACTTAGGCCCTGGATACACCTACTGTAGTATTAAGATGCGTTTTGGGTTGATCGGATCACAAGTAGACGATGGAGACTCATACCCATTTACACCTGGTGTTTTAATCTGTCTCTTTTTTGTCCACTTTCAATCACTTCTGTCCCGATTTTGTCGAGGGGAGGGTCTATGGGTGGGTGATGTGTAAGGTTTTTTTTCAGATCTTTTAATCTAATGGACAAAATAAGCTTGTGCATTTTACATATGAACACGATCGGAGACGAAGGGAAAAACACATGGAGAGCAGCGGCTTTCGTTCCTGCTCTGACAGCCGCATGATCACGCTTGGTACGTTTGTCGTTATCAAACCAAACATGGGTCTTAATGCCGACAAAGTTTAAATCCCATCTGGCTAGTGCGCTTCCCATAATGTATTTTGAAGCTTTCTGAACACATTCAACCACATGAGGGTTTACACTACGAAAGCAATCCGGTCTAATGAGTGTTTGACTACCTCTGGAAGTGGTTGAAAGTGGACGAGCTCAAAACGTTGTATAACTCCTGTATTTAGCGTCGTCCACTTGTGATCCGATGGACCAGAACACATCTCAATACCAGGTGTAAACAGGGCCTTACATTGCATTCAATATTCACATTTAAGCCCTTGTTTAGCTGAACTTGTGACCTTGGCATTGCTAGTGCTCTATTGCTTGAGTACATTTAGAAATAGGAGATATATATTTAGATTTTCTTAATTTTTTAGATTTTTGGCTTTTTTAGAAATATTTAGGTAAAGGCTGCAGTATTATGTTTTCAAAGTTAGTGTAAATGCAACTGTTCAAATTCGCTCTAATTGAGATCCTTATTTTTTGTGCTAGAAACATGGTTTTGATTAAATAACTATATTTACAAATGTTTTCAAGACCCTATAAAATTACTTTAAGTGCGTTTTCTGACTTTTGAAATTTTATTTTCTGGGGTCTGTAAAGTGACTACACTAAACTATGAGTGCTGATTATATTCAGTGCACTATTTATGTTATATTTATGATTTCTCCCGCTCTGGCATGCTTAACAGTTTTTGCCCCATATTGAAGATTCCCATCTAACTTGCCATCTACTTGAATTTGCTGTATCTAAGTTGCATTTTGTCTGTCTCTGTTGGTTTCCTAGAGAAGTGGGATCAGTATGTGATAAATGTTCAGAGGGTCACGTCCTTCTACAGTACGCCTCCAATTCTTCGTCCCCGCGCCCCTGTTCCCCGTCTGGCCACTGGAGCCCCAGAGAAGCCGAGGGTGAGTTTATGTACCACCACCATCACATCATTTCTTCTAAACACACTTGCTTGCCTTTGGCTAGTCCTGCACCGAGTCAATGCTTCTTTAGAGAATCGACATACTGACTGCATCACAGGCTATTGCATGTGTTGTGTCTAAGATGCAAGTGCCAAAAGTGCCTGAATATTACACATTTTTTCAACTATCCCGATATAGAGAATGTGTCATAGAGTTGATTAACTCGTCTACTGTCTGCATTCCGGATAAGTGTGATTTAGACTCAAGCAAAAGCCTTGAGAAAATATTTGTGGTCTGTGCATGTCCCTGGACAGACGCTTGTGTGAATTTCTGGTCCAGAATTTGTAATGCTCAACTGTCTCTGCAACCAAAAAAGAAAACCTCAATGTCTCTGGCCCATTGAAACTCATTACAAAAAGGTCCGTATGTCTCAACGGGATACTGCTTAGCAGAGTCAAACAAGTGTGCCGGCTCTCCTGGTCAAAAGCATGCGATTGCCAAAGTCTCATGAGTTCATGGCGGCAGCATCCCAAAGGAAATGTTTGTTTTCTGTTGCCATGGCAAATTTGCATCCCAAGAGCAAGATTCTCATTTAATATTCTTCTGGTGTAATAGGCTATCCAAACCTGTAGATCTAAACTACTTGCCAAAAGTTTGGAATAATTGATTTTTTTTGTGAAATAGTATTATTAGAATTTAAAATAACTTATTTATATTTTAATATATCTTAAAATTTTATTTATTCCTGTGATGCAAAGCTGAATTTTCAGCATTGGTACTCCAGTCGTCAGTGTCACATGATCCTTCAGATATCATTCTAATATGATAATTTGCTGCTCAAGAAACATTTCTGATTATTATCAATGTTGGAAACAGTTTTTATTCAGCAAAGATGCATTGAATTGATCAGTTAAGACATTTCTAATGTAACAGTGATTTCTAAATCATCATATGGCACCGAAGACTGGAGTAATGGCTGCTGAAAATTCAGCGTTGAATAAATTAAATTTCAAAACTATATTAAAATAGAAAACATTTCTTTAATATTATAATGATATTTTGCAATATTACTGTTCTGTACTGTATTTTTGATCAAATGAATGCAACCTTGGTTGAGCATAAGTGATTCTACATATCTTAATTATTCCAAACTTTTGACCAGTAGTGTACTTTACATCACATTTCAAATTCTATAGTCCCTTAGAGTTTGTTGTTTTGAGAGAACTCAACTCAAATACACGAAAAAAGAGATATTGAGAGAAATATAGATATTATCCAAAGCAAAATTATTGTAAACCTCTTATAGAACCATTCGATAATTCAATATTGTTGTTTTTTGTTTTGTTTCTTTTCAAACAAATTACAGCAAAAAGTTTTCTGTTCATGTTACCCAAAGACAGACGTCTCCAACACTGTAGTCCTGTCTCAAACTCTCACCTCTAAATGTGATTTTTTTCTATGTGGGGTCCTCAAACAAACCGATGGGGTCGATGTTTGGCGGGTTAGCATGGTCCAGTTACTCCCTGTTGGTTTACGTCCCTGTTCAGGATCCCAGTGAAGGATTTCGGACTATGTGTGTTATTGTGGCCGCATCAACGTTGCCAAAGTCTGTGCCCATGTAGAAAAACGAGTGGCTGTTGTGTGCCAGCCGAGCAACTGCCATTGAAGTGAATGAATTGCATGGAAGGCTTTCTCCAGTAACGTAGAGCTCATTGAAACAAACAGAGGAATGTTCTGATAGGGCCATGGTGAAATCAACCCACGGCTCATCGTTGGCTTGGTGATTTACAGTGTTCTTGTCCAGTGTAGTGAAGAATGATTTAATGGATGTGTACTTTAAATAATTCCTCACCATGTCAGGGCATTGTGACATTGGCTTCTCACACTGATCTCAGCAAAGCACCCCTAGATCTCTAACAACACTTTAAATCTTGGATGAATGAATGCATCCTTTTTCTCTATTTTTGTGTCTTTTTTTCTCGATATGTCTTCTGCTTGTTCTCAGTGTAACTGTGAACAGCTAAGTGAACAGTTAGCTGGCGATGGAAACTTTTTCCTTTATAAATAGTCTACACAGCTGTGCTGCTCCAGAATTTGCAGACAGCTGCTTTATTAATTATTGTTTGTGAGCATGGCTGGCATAAAATAGCATTGTGTTAGGTATGCTCTTACTCTGCAAATCAGAGCATTCTTGGTTCTTGTGGGAGTTTAGGCCGGTGATATATAGCGTATATGTTTTTGTGGTCAAGTCAAGGCTGTTTTAAAAGCATTAAGGTCATTGTTTGGAGGGCTGCTTTCATGAGACGATGCCTTTAAAATAATTCCCATGGTCAGGACTCATTCGTTCATGCCTTTTTGGTGAGATGGTGTCTTGCAGTTTTGAATCAAATAAATGCGGCCTTGGTGAGTATAAGAGACTTCTTTCAAAAGAAAAAAAATTTAATTATTACAAACCTTGGGGAAAGTTACTTTTAAAAGTAATCCGTACAGTATTGCGTTACTCCTTAAAAAGTAACTAATTGCGTTACTTGGTAACTTTTTTATTGAAAGCAATATCACCTTTCCTCACCTGGGCTGTGCTTGCTTGATTGTTTTAATAACAAAAACACAAAAGTTCTATTTTTGGCAAATGTAAAGCCGAAGGCGAAATGAATAAGCCTCAGACTGAAGGAAGTGCAAATCCACACCTGTACTGTAGAGGGCGCCGCTCAAACAAAGCTTCAGCTGCCATTCTGGATTACAGAAGAATAGGACACGGGAGAAGAAATCTCATTACTCCGACTGCATCCGAAATCGCATACTTCACAGTACCAGAGAATGTCTAATAGGAAGAGAATTGGCACTCTCTGCTTACTTCCGGTTTCTGGACTGGCTGCAGTGACACGTCTCTGTCCATGCGGGGGCGCTCGCAGGCGAGTGCAGAATGAATGGAGGTCTATGGCGAAAAACCCTCAAAATCCACTTTTCTCAGGATATAATTTTTTGTCTAGTAATTTGAATGTTGTATTCGAAAGGAGATGCAAAGAAATTACACATTGCTGGGTGTTAGATTTTTTAGAGTCACTTATTTGGTTTAAAAAGTCTTTTAAAATGTCAATGACGTCAGAATGCTGACGTCATTAGCAGAATGCTAGCGTGTTATGGGCAACAACAACTCAAACTGTAAGAAATCGAAAAGAAATAAGTACTCGTTCATTCAACTTTCGACCTATAACCCATGTTGAACTTGCAAAACCTACAATAAAATCTGAGATTTCTCAACGGCAATCGGGTGAAAGAGACACATTTAGCCGTCTAGCCCCATAGACTCCCATTCAGTCTGCACTCGCCCGCGATCACCTCCAGTGGAATTCTAATGGAACTGCAACCAAGATCGATACAATGGGGCTAATAGGAAGTGCCAAGGCTCTCCGTAGACGGGCTCTGACAGTACTCATAAAAGAGTAGGAAAAAGTACCGGGATGAACTACTTCTTGTAGTAAGATTCTGAAGTGCATGGGAGAGGTTTATGAATGGATTACGTTCCTACTACACAAATTCATACTACAGGTGAAACTCGAAAAATTTGAATATCGTGCAAAAGTTCATGTATTTTTGTTTTTGTGCAAGTGAGATGAGTAAATGCATGCTCACTTTAGTCTACAACTATAATAATCATCATGTTCACACACAACGCCTCTGAACTTACTCACGATTCTCTCAACATGAGGACAGGAGAGCTGTCAGTCAATACATGGGAAACAAAGTAACTTGCGTTACTTATTTGAAAAAGTAATTCAGATGTTTTGTTGAAAATTTAAAAGGAATGTGTAAAAGTAATTTGATTACTTAACTCGCATTACTGGCAATGCAATTACCCCCAACGCAAGTTACTTTGTTTTCCCATGTATTGACTGACAGCTCTCCTGTCCTCATGTTGAGAGGAATCGTGAGTAAATTCAGAGGCGTTGTGTGTGAACATGATGATTATTATAGTTCTAGACTAAAGTGAGCATGCATTTACTCATCTCACAAGTACAAAAACAGATTCAGTGTTCCTCAAAATGATATATATGAATATCTATGACCGGTATTGTAATTCAAATCAAATTTCAAATTCTAGCGCTTTAAGTTCATGAGGCATTGCATTTCTATGCAATTAAAACGATTCCCACGGTCAAGACGCGTTCGTTCATGCCTTTTTGGTGAGATGGTGTCTTGCGGTTTTGATTTATATCTCCAGCAGATGGAAAGGCTCATTATCAATTGGAGGAGTGTTTCCTCTTCAAAATCCTGCTTTGATGATAATGAACTCATTCAGACAGTGATGGATGCGGGTCAGCGATTGCTGTTAACCTTATCAGAGGGCACTTCGCTTCAGAACACATCATTTTACTGAAACGTTCTACGACTGGAGATGGGCCGTAATTTATAAGTTCCTTGATATGGCTCTCTGTTTTTAGGCAGCACACGTTCACAGTTTTAAAAATAAACACACGCGCTCTCTCACACAAACATTAACACTTGTTGCGGAGACATGCCTGGGCTGCCGCTGCTTCAGCGTGTAAACGGCTCTCTGTTTTCCCTCTTGGAATGATGCCCTGTTAATCTCAGTCCCCTAAACGCGCCCCTCTTACGCCAGTACTCATCCTGCGTGACGTGCCCCGAAGACCCCAGCACAGCTGCTTGGCGATCTGTTTGTTTGTGCTTCTTTGCAGCGTCCACCCTTTTCTCCCGATGGCATTGCCGCTCCACCTGCCGGCCCTGGAGTTCACCGGGTTTGTGCTCATGTCCTCAAGCCACTCCTGCTGTTTGTATTCGCAACCTTCATGAGTCGGAGTGCCTCTCTCGTAAATCTTTATGGCCGGGAGAATTATTGCAGACAAAGAAAGAAAAAAAAAAAAGCACGAGAGAAAGTTAGAAAGGGGGGGAAAAAAACTGCAGATTGGGGAAAACATAAAACCCATTCTTGGCACTTTAGGCCACAGAAAATCACATGCGGTTTGTGCCGTTTGCAGACAACGGATGCAGACCAGCAGAATGAAGGGTTGGTTGGGCTGATTGAAGAGTGAAAAGAAAAAAAAGATTCATGTCTTAATGACTAACAGTCTATCTGCATCTGCTCAATCTACATTTTGTAGCAATTTGTCCAGATGTTTGAGGCATGATTTAATCGTGGCACAAACAGACAGTGCTCCGTCTCCGTGCTTGTGCTCCAATATATACCCGATGTACGCTACTGGTCTAAAGTTTGGAATAATTAAGATTTTTTTATGTTTTTGGAAGAAGTCTCAATGTCAATAAGAGTAAAAACAGGAAAAACTGTGAGATATATTTTTACAATTTAAAACAGCTTTTTTATTTGTTCCTGTAATGGCTAAAGCTGAATTTTCAGCATCATTACTCCAGTCTTCAGTGTCACATGATCCTTCAGAAATCATTCTAATATGCTGATTTGATGCATTTATTTATTTATTTATTTATTTATTAATATCAATGTTGAAAACATTGTTTTTGTGCTGCTGAAAATCGTGATACACTGAAAAAAGTTTAGGCTAAGATAAAAAAAAAAAAAAATAATTCAGCAAGGATGCATTAAAGTGACCTAACAAGACAGTAAAGACATTTTTAAAGTTACAAAAATTTCTATTTCAAATAAATACAATTAATTAAAAAGACTCAGTTTCCACATCAATTTTAAGCAACAAAAATTGTTCTCAACATTGATAATCATAAGAAGCGTTATCAATTATTGAGCACCAATAAAAAATGATAATAACTCAGCACGAAAATAAAATTAGAATGATTCTGAAGGATCATGTGACACTGAAAACTGGAGTAATTATGCTGAAAATTCAGGTTTGATCACAGGAATAAATTACATTTATATTATAAATATAGTAAAATAGGGAACAGTCCTTTAAATTGTAGTGCTATTGTGTTTGACTATTTTTGTCAAAGAAATGCAGTCTTGGTGAGCATTAAAGACATCTTTCAAAAATATAGAAACATCTTAATTATTTCAAACATTTGACTGGTAGTGCATATTTAGCTTGTCTGTGTTTTTGTGGACATTGCGTGGTCATCATCACGCTAAGGGTTTTGTACTACTTCTGTGGTTAGTGGAGTAATTGTTATAATTGATGTTAGTATACGGTGGCATTTGGCAGATTTTTTAAGATTTGTACCATACAAAAATAAAAAAGGTGGCAATCAGGAAACATGCTGTAACTATCACACCACACTGGGGGAGTGCATCACAGTATAAACATTCCAGTTCCTGCTGCCAGTAGGTGGCGCTATGATGTGACACACCCATGTGATCAGCCCCTACGAACAAACATACAGCACATGTTTGAACTAAATCAGACAATGCACATCATAGAAGATATACGCCTTTTACTATTTTCCTTTTTTGTTGTTAAAAATGTTGAGTCTTCTGGCTCCACAGTAACTGTTAAACAGTCTTTAATTGAGCCTTTGATCTAATTCAAGACTCAACATTTTAAACAATAAAAAGAATCTAAACTGACAAAAGGAGTATTTAATAATGACTATACATATATATATATATATATATATATATATATTGTGTGTATATCTCCAAATACAATACCTTATAAAAGGAAGTAATTATGTCTGAAAACATTGTTTCCAGCAGCAAGGTATTGTACAACCCTCTTTAAATGTAGGGCTATATTAGTTGGCAATCTAGTGGTTATAATATGGTATTACATTTGATTTATTATGTTGACCAAGTTTGGTGGTGAAGGCATGAATCCCCTAAGAGTATTTTAAAGTATTTCACATGTGATTTTCAAACTATCCAAATCCATTTTTACTTCAGTTTTAGATATCTCTTAGTACATTGTTATAGGAAATGCAAAGTAGAAATTTTGACTTGGCAACTGGCTAAAATAAAATGTTTAAGTGTATATATATATAT
>FLSR01004885.1:13487757-13520207 GCA_900092035.1 Leuciscus waleckii
ACTTTACTTAAGTTAACTTTTATTTTATCTCAAGTGAAGAATAAGGGTGTTTATTTATGGCTTTAATTTGAGTTTATAATGCTGGTCACTATCAGTCACATGGCTGTAGGAAATATGCAGCTCACTTCAGTCAGAATCTGTTTACTGTTTATCAGTATTATTTACTCAGCTTGACCTCAGCTGTTTTCACTAGGCTTTTTTCCATCATCGTACTGAAGCAAACCTGTGCTCACAGTTCAACGCACTGCAATTACCTTAAGCGGGATGTTTTCAGCCATATAACGCCACCCCCCCCACCTTCCCTTTTTTTCCATGAATGAGCACTTTCCTAGACAAGCTAATACCCTGATGGTATTAGCTAATAAGTGAAAATGCAAGGCACTAATTCATGGGCGAATTGTCAGGTCACCTTGAAAATCATCCCACCGCTGCTGTGGCGGCTGAACCCTGACTTGAATACCTCCGGGACAGGGTTATTAGTCCACCATGGAGTCATTTAGATAAAAGATGACAGTTATTCAACTTGTGAAATGACTACCTGATGAATACATTCATTATAGCCGTTTAGGCACTCTTTTTTTAAATGTGCTTGCAAGAAGATATCTCCCATCTTGAAAAGTTCTGTGGCCGGTCAAATGCAGCGTAAGCAAGGTTAGAACGTAAACCTGCGGTATCGAAGACATTTTTATTGTATGTTTACTTCTATTCTGGCCACACACATACTCACAATAATAAACGTGTTGAGATGATGTGGCCTGGAAAGCCAAAAAACTCCGTGCTCAGTTGATTAAACACTGGAATTTTGTGCACTGCCCAGAAATGAGGTTAGCAAATGGAGTTTGCTGTTTCCAGTTTGGAAGTGCACAAAGGAAAAGCAGGAGAACACACTGTCTACAGTGCCCTGGCTTCTCCCCACATTTGATGAATGTTGGGGTACGTCACTCCCCGTAAAATGAGTTGCTGTTGACTCCAAATATGGCTGGACTGCAGCACATGAGAGGTAATTGCCAGGCTGAAATCGAAAGCCTTGTGCGGGCCTCATCCTCAGGTCGCTCGGATTTCTGGTTCTTGCCACAGAAACGAGAGAGAATGTGGAGGAGAAATGGACAGACAAGATTTAACAACATGCATCAAGTGTGTGACTGCGTTTCTCATTTTGCATGACTCCTTTTTCTGCTGTACCTTGTGATTTACTGTTCCTGCTCCACTTCAGATACTGCACAGTACTGGGTTACTGGTCTTATTTTATTGATAATATGATGCAATGTTTCCTCGAAATGTTTACTACATCAGCTCTGTACACTGTCAGAAAACATTGCAACACTCGAACCTTTAGGGGTACAATAACTTGTCACTGGGGTAGTTCCTTTAAAAAGACAACTATTACCTAGTCAACCCCTGGAAGGTCCATTTCAGTACTACTATGAACTCTTAAGGGTAAATAAGGTACAAAGTTGACCTTTTAAGGGTACTACCACATTGACAAGATGTCATAACCCTAAAGGTATACCTTTTAGAATTTTTTGGATTAATTTGATTTTTTTATTCAATATTTGTATGCAATAGGAAGCGATCATATCCATGAAATTTAAGGCTCTCTGTTTGCAAAAGCTTGGCTTGGGTGCATAGAGTTATTATTCTTTCGCTGAACAAGATAAACAGTAGAAATCGGGAAGCCTCAAGTTAGTCCCCCTTTTATCTGTATCGTAAACAGTAGCTTTTCCTGTCATTAACTGGTAAAGGAATATTGTAAAAGAGATGGCGTACCACAAGTTAAAACTCTCTCAAACTAAACATTGATTTGAAATACTCTAATAGATTTTAATGCAATTGATGCATTTCTTAGGACCACCAGATGTGGAGCAGGCATGCGAGCCCAGCGTCCGCACGTGGAGTCCGCATAACGGCATGGATCTGCGCATGGTGCCGCCTCCCTGCCCTCTGCAAGGCTGCATGTTACAGCTGGAGTTTGCTCATCCGGTTATCCCTGACTCGCTCACGGTGTGGGTGACTTTCTCATCCCAGGAGGAAACAGTTCTGCCTGCCATCCACAATATCATCTTATTGACTATAAGTGGCAACAACCTGTCTCTGGGTCCCAGCAATTTGTTCTGCGACACACCCCTGACCATCAAGCTGGATGTGCACGAGAAGGTGTACGGAGTGCAGTTTTTCACCATGGAGCAACATTTGGAAATTGATGCTACTCTGCTCACGTCCAAACCTGACTGTCCTCTGTGTCGAGAATGCGAGCCGCTGCACTATCGGCTCCTACGGCAGCCGCCGTTCATGCACGCACCCAAGGGCATCATCCTGAGGGACTCGATACGGAAATACGTGGATAGGTGAGTCTTTTGGATTCAATAATGCTGTAACAAATTGCTCATTTACACCTGATGAATTAAGAATGTTGATCTTACTGTGAAGATGGTAACAGGTCTTTGAATGTTGATCTTACTGTGAAGATGGTAACAGGTCTTTGAAAAAAAAAAAATATTGCTGTATTCCTGGTTAATTATTTTCTGTCATTACATGATTTTAGGTCCTGGCTAGCATTTAGATACTCTTGTCCTGCCAGAAAAAAAGTCGTATTGACTTTGGAGCTTGTCTTCGATTTGGAACTGTTTTACCATAGAACAAAAGTAACGTAATTCAAAGTTGGAGTGTGAAATGTGCCTGGTCAGTTAAGGCACAGCAAATCCCTGCTCAAATATTGCGGTGTGTCTCTGTACTTTTTCAATTCTCGAAAGAAGCCAAGAGAAACAAAGAGAAGGATGCAGCTGCTGGTTGATTTCAGTCCAGCGCCTGGCTTCAGAATGCCAGTTAACATGCTCTGCCGTCTTGAGGTTGTTCTGGCCTCGACTGGGCACCTCTGGTTTGGGCAGTATTGCACTAACGCTTCCCCATTTAAGGCCAGATACTGGGTCTCTGGTCAGCGTTTCTGTATTGGCCACTTCTGGATGCATGTGAAGTTAAGGGTTTAGCTTTCCACACACTGATATAGTAGCACAACGTTCCAGAGTGTTTCCAATAGTTGTGGAAAATGTGCAGGTCCAAGATTGATCTACTACCAGCATTGATTATCTTTGCAAAGACAATTTTTTCAGTAATGCTGACCCTTCTGTTGTTGTTGTTTTTTGTGAGCAACAAAGTGCAGAATGTTTTCTGCACACCTGCATCCAATTTTACAGTGGAGGAGATCGGGGATGGTTGTAACATGGGGTTAGTTGTAATACTGTTGGTTTACTGTAGAAATTCATCAATCCAAATGAATCCAATCCAAATGTAGTACCTTAAACTTTGCATTAATTTACATGTGCATCACTTCTATTCCGAACAAAACATCTTGCATCAGTTTTCGCATTCAGAAATGGAGAAAGCCACCTAATTTCATCTGTCACTGCAACTAACCTCAAGCATGACAGCAGTTTTTGCCTCGATTATATGTTAGAAAAGCTTATTTACAAATATTCAGTTTCTTCCACTGACCAAATCTTTCCACCTGCAGCCACGTTAAATATATAGTATAAACACATGCAACTCAGCATGGTGCAGGTTTGCAGATGCAACTAATAGGCACTTTTTCCCACTTTTTCCACCTTAAAGGAGTTTTTTCTTCACTACACTGTAGCTGAATAAAGCAGACATGTTTTTGATCTGAGGTAGGTAAGGTTTTGGCTCAAGTAAACTGTGGTCAACTCACAGCTGCTTTGAGAGTCTGTTTTCTGAGTGACGTTGATTCTGAGATCTGAATCAATTATAATCACTTTTTCTGAGTTCCCATGCTGAATACATTCATTACCTCAGCTCTGATCCAAGAGAGATATTGATCTTTGGTAAATATGTTCTGACACCTCTACCTAATTTGGGTCACCCATGTCTCTCTCACTTGGCACTCGCTCGTTAATTTGAATAGAAAGACTTCGGTTTTGATTTTATGTAATATGGAACGTTAAGGTCTGTTCAGAAGTTTGAGAGTAGGGTTGAAGCTCTGGAATATAGAAGTAAATCACTCTTGGGTTGACCCTGCATGTGTGTGACACTGGCCTTCAGAACTCCCCCCAGCCATCTGCTATTCCCCTTCCTGACCTGGCCCTCTTTGCTCTCATGGCTTCAAAGGGCACCCCTGCTTTGAGCTGACAGGACCCCCCTGCCAATGAGAAAGAGGCCAAGACAACTGGCCAACTCATCCGCTTTAGGGGCCCCAGCCTCCTGGAACCAGGTCCCCCTTGGTCTAAGACTCTCACCTCATGACACGGTTGTGTCAAGTCCACTGGTTATTGCATTCCAGAAGCTCCACCCTCCTACCAGTTAATATTGCAATGATTACATTGGTTTGAAGTTGTGCCCCATAGTCTTTAATCTCACTGGGAAATTGCTTTATCCAGCTTACAGGATAAGTACATTTAATAGCAAATTGCATGGTGGCCAACTGACATTTCTAGATTTTGGAGAGTAAGTCAACTCTAGATCCACTAGATCTTTGGAACAAGGTGACATTTGGCACAAGGTTATTTCATAACCACTTATGTAGGCAACTTTCACGGTCTCACGTTTCCTAGAAGATCCTCCTAACTCCTAATTGGTTTCGGACCAAAACGTTCCAAGAATTTGGCCTAGATTATGTGTAAACCAGTTGCAAGTTGCATAGGGAATGTGCATGTGCTATACACCGCTGTAGAGCTTTTGACGTCATAGCTGACCCCAGTAATCCCTGTTTACCCGAAGTATGTTCCGAAGGAAGATTTGCACTGTGGAAATGTTGGAGTTTCTCTCTAAATTCACCACTTTAAGTTGATCTCCTTTATATGTGATTGACATAATTTTTCAACCAGAACAACTAGGGATAACCCAACTAATGATTTATCTTCGTCGGTGAATTCACTTTATTAATGTAGTATTATCATCCCCAACTGAATCCCTAGAAATACAAGGAAAACCAAATCTTCTGTGGTTTCGGAAATATGACTACATGCGGGCACTGGTGGAACTGGAATTCTTTGAAACGTAGATTGTTCAGTGAGAACTCCTGACAGCCTGGTGAGATGTGGGCATCTCATTTAAGACCATCAGTAGCCGTTTTCCCAGAAAACAACTAAACCTTGTCTGTTCTTTTGCAGACAACCCTTGTGTTGCTTGCGTATGGTGTTTCTCTTGAGGAGGTCACTTGAATAGCTGCTTTCTCTTGTCTTCGAGCACTTCATAAGTCTTGATGTGTTTCTGTGGAAGTCTTCCAACAAGTATTGAGTCTCTTTTTGGTCAAGAATTCCAGGTTGGCTTTTTATTAAACGAAGTACTGTCTGAATGGGAAGCTTTCCTGAGCATTCTCTTCCTCTCTCATTCTCTCTCCCATCTATAACTTCAACACGGTTCCTATAAGTTAAACACAGAGAATGCTCTGAGGTGCAAACAGATGGTAGCATCACACATTTAACTGAGTCAGCGTTTGACCGATGAACTGCAAGTGCAATTCTGTTGACATGTTAACTTATTTCACACCATGTCACAACATATATTTATGCCATAAGCATATTGGCGGGCCTGTTGATCTGTCAAGAGTGTCTGGCTCACATGACATCATACGACATATCATCAGCTGCACCAGTTCAGAACAGTTGAGGATACAATGATACAATGCATTAATAAGACACAGATGAAGCTCTGTTGAAGGGTGGAGGCTGAGCAGACGATGATGGCATTCTCTGAGACTTCTTTCTTCAACACCTCAGCACATGTGTAACATAGAGAGTCGGAGGCAGATGTCTTTTTATGCAATAGGAAGTGGAACCTTGTTATCCATGGGGATAGGCATGTTTACTCAGAAGTGAAAGCAATTATCAATTACATAATGATATGATCATTTTTTAGCTGAAATTTTAAATGCATTTTCCAGTTTGTCAGACGGCACTTCAGCAATGCACATGTTAACTTTCAATCCGGGGCAGCAACACTGCTCAACGCTCTGTAGGGTGTATATTTGAGTATTATATATAAAGGGTGTGTTTTTCCTTAGCTTTGTAATGCATTGGCATTAGCACAGTTACATATTGTTCACTGATCAATGCAACATATACTATAGTCTAGTGGTCGGCCGATATTAATTAATTTTGAATTTTTTATGGTAGATGCCGATATCTTAGAGAGCGGGGAGGTTGATATAAAGTCGATGTATATAATATCACACCATTGAATTTAAAGACCATAAAAACACATGCATAACATTTTCTAAACAATATTTTACATAATATTTACTAAATTAGAAATAAACCATTTCAAAAATAATTATATGAAAATAATAATTTGAGCTTGATTTAAAAAAAAATCTGTAATATATGTATATTTATACTTTAGATGGTGACTTCTTGATTCTGTAATCACATTATAGTATTTTTCACAATAAAAAAAATAAAAAAATATGAATAAAAAGGAATATGAATATGCATATGACATAGCGGCCAACTGGATATAGCGCTATAGTTTGAAATCAAGGATTTAAATTTTTGCGTACCATACTGTGAAAGTGCCCTCAAACAATCTCAAGAGTTGCCTTCCCTAAAATCTGTTTTATGTTCCTATTTATGTCTTCTTTTCCACACATTTGCTCTGTTTTTACTTCATTTTGTTGTCTTTATCTTTTTTCCTCATTGCATGAACACTCTTTATTTTTGTCCAGACTGAATGTTGACTTGTTCTTGGCCGACAATATTAAGGAAGCCTCATTTGAACTTTTGGTCTGGAATAAGGTATATTGTGAAAATCGGTTTGACACGCGCGTGCTCTCTGTGTGGCAACTGGCCCGACTCATCCCAGAAACCTCATTCAACAACACATGCTACAGCCTTCATATTGCATCTGGCATCTTGCAGGTTTCGTTTTCACGCCTAAAAGTGTCTGTCAGCTAAACAGGGTTGAGATTAATGTGCGAAATACCTGTCAATATTGGGTTCCCATCTCCCGACTGTTGCGCAATACCGATCTAAATTTCCTCAATATGCAGTTGGCAATTAACATTACAATATTTCATGGATGCAAGCCAAGACAATCAGTCTATAGCCTACATGACAACAAACACGCACACACTTAACAATTTTTGATAATACGATATGCTATAGTATTCGTAAAGCAACACTGACATAGGAGGTTGCATTGGCTAAAGTGGTTTGGATGCAAAAAATCATTGTCTCTCCTTAAAGTGAAAATGTTGTGTCATGAGATAAAAATCACAGCCAATCAGCTTGCTATTCATTTACACACCTGAACATGTTTAAAATAACTTTACTTTGTTCCAGAAAAATGTGGGGTGTTGCAACTATTCTCCATCCGTTTCACTAATTTTTTTGAGCACACACAGTATTTACAGTAAAGATAAAGAGTCATGTAATTGAACATTATTACATTGCTTATTTAAAACTTCTACACTGAAGATAACATGTGACTTAGTTAAATGGCCTTTACTTTATATGAACTTTTAACGTGGCATAGATAGCTATCTACTGTAAATCGGAACAGTCGAATATTTATAAACATTCATTGTTATAAATGCTCTATTGTGTATATTGACGAAGTCTCATGTGACCCTTTCATGCACATTGCCCAGGACTTGCAAACTCAAAAAACTGCTACGTTCAAAGAAGTTTTCCCGTTTTAAACCTCTTTCAGCGTACTGGAATCTCAGCTTTATGTGTGTACGTGCCTTTTACTGCGTGTAGTGTAATTTGCTTTTCTCTGTGCGAGTATTATTTGTGTTTTCAGTTTCATTTAATGGGACTTTCACAGACGTTTTTCCCTTTTCCAAACACAGGAAAATTGCAGCTTAAACCTCTTGCCGGTGTCATTCATGTCAAGTGCTAATTTGAATGATTTGTTTAGCCTCTTATTAAACGTTACTGCTTCCCTGCCCATTAGAACAGGCACCTTATAACTCTGCTGATGGCAGCACAAACACACTTGGCCTCAGGTGAACCTGCGGCGTTCGTAATAAACGTAATATCCGTGGCACTCTGGTAATTTGGCAGTGTTGTTTTGTTAATCAGCAGAGATGTGCTTGCGTTTCTCTCTGGGAACGTGTCCAACGTAAATGCAAATAATGAAGGCTTTGTGTATTTTCCTCTCGCTCATGTTGGCTCTTTTATTAATGACCTGTGTAGGTGTAGTTTTGGAGATGGAAAGCTGAGAGACTTGGGGTTCCTGTCTAGTAGTTAATACACATGCTGTTTTGTAGCTTTGTGGGTGGGTTGTAGTTTACAATATTAGTGGATATGAGTGTAGAAAAAAAAATGTAGATGGATGTTTTGTGTGTATGGCTTTCTTTGTCTTTCTAGTGGTCGGATTTGTTTAGACTTTAAGAAATTACTTAAGGAGTGCAACAGTTTAGCTGTTTATGATTGCTGAGTAAAGTCACAGATGTGTGTATGTTGACTGTTTAACAATGGTAATTAAAACAGTTTTGAAAAATAAAATAAAATACAGTACAGTACAGTACAGTCGGACGAACAGTGGCACAGTGCTCATTCAGTAAATGCATAGCTAAACAGAAGTGTTTTGAGTCTGGATTTGAATGTGACCACTGTAGGATCACATCTGATTTCTTCTGGAAGCTGGTTCCAGCTGTGGCTGGCATAATAGCTAAAAGCAGACTCGCCATGTTTAGAGTGAACCCTTGGTATTTCTAGCTGATATTATCCTAATGATCTGAGTGATCTGTTGGGTTTATATTCAGTGAGCATATCAGTAATGTATTGAGGTCCTAGGCCATTGAATGATTTATATACCAGTAGTAATACTTTAAAATCAATCCTAAGTTTAACTGGGAGCCAGTGTAAAGACCTGAGGACTGGTGTGATGTGTTCATATTTTCTGGTTCTGCTCAGAATCCTAGCGGCAGGGTTCTGTAAGAGCTGCAACTGTTTTATGGTCTTTTTGGGAAGGCCAGTGAGGAGTCCATTATAATAATCCACCCTGCTGGTGATGAAAGCATGCACAAGTTTCTCTAAGTCTTGCCTGGAAACAAATCATCTAGTTCTTGCAATATTTTTCAGATGATAGTATGCTGATTTAGTTATTGCTTTGACATGACTATTGAAACTAAGGTCTGACTCTAGTGTCACACCAAGATTCCTGACTTGATTTTTTGTTGTTTGACCCCTGGAGCGAAGGTATGCGTTCCCCTTGAGAACTTCATCTTTGTTTCCAAACGCAATGACTTGAGTTTTGTCTTTGTTTAACTGAAGAAAGTTTTGGCACATCCAACTGTTGACTTCATCAATGCATTGGCACAGGGAGTCAATGGGGCTATAATCGTTGGGCGATAGGGCTAAGTAGAGCTTTGTGTCGTCTGCATAGCTTTGGTAAGCAATTTGGTTCTTTCTCATTTTTTGGCTCATTGGGAGCATATACAGGTTGAACAGGAGTGGCGCAAGAATTGAGCCTTGAGGGACTCCGCATGTCATGGATGTCCTCTCAGACTTATGGTCTCCTATACTCACATAATAACCTCTCCCTCCTAAGACAGATGCAGGGTCGTAAATGCCACACAGCACAAACGAATGGCATAGTTTTAGGGATTATTTGGTTTTATGCGGTGCCAACTTAAGGTACCAGAATAAAAAATAAAAAATGCCTCTGCACAATTAAACAAAATCTATTACAACTGTCATGATTAAAGAGAAATGTGAAATTAAATGAATAGTGTAGAGTGTGATATTGCATTTAGATCTGCTCATGTGCATCAAATTTCTTTTTACGATTTTTTTACAATTACATACGTGTCTGCTGATGAAGAAATCCACTGAAAACGCTTGAGTCACTCTCGTGAAGGACACTGTAAAATAAAGTGTTACCAAATTTTCTTCTAAAACGTACTCCAATAATCACTGTTTTACGTAGCCAGTTCAGTCATGAAACTCTAGGGGGCGCAGGCTGATCGGTCCTGTTCCTGCAATCTCCAAGCAATCACATCATTACTGGATGGCAGAAGCTGATTGGCCTCTGCCGATCCTTTCAGCCAATGAGATTGCTTGCTCAAAATTTAAATAGTCTGGTTCACTGGTTGTAAGCTTGTCCTGCAGCGGTTCCTCTGAAACCCCTCCACCTCCCCCAGCTCCACCTGCCTAAATCTTTTTTTTGTATTTTTTTATTATGGTTTTATGGCTATTAGCTGTAGCAATACATAACAGAGTTGCAGATCTAGCCAAATACATTAAGAGTGTGTTCACACTTGGCATGTTTGTTTAGATTAAAATGAACCCTGGTGCGATTGCTCTGTTAGTGCGGTTCATTTGAATAAGTGTGAACGCTGCCATCTGAACCCGGGTGCGCATCAAACAAGCGGACCGAGACGCTGAAACGATGGGTCTCGGCCCACTACCAAACAAACTCTGGTGCGGTTCAAATGAAATATGAACACGGACCAAAGACATGTAAACGAACCAAAAACAGGACATGATGTCACAAGATGTGACCCTAAGGACAGAATGCTCAAGCATACCCGTTTTTCTCGTCATAGTGGCGATGTTGCCCATCTCAGTTCAGTACAGGCATCAGAACCGGGTCTCCTCACAGTAGATCTTCATGTGTGTGTGTGTGACGGAGGGATTCCTGCCGCTGTTTTAACCACTTTACACATTTTATAATCTCTCAGCTGGTTAAAATATCATCATATGTAAGCTACGTACATGTGAAATATACAAATTATACAACCAATCAGGTTGTGAACATATCCCTTTTCCTTTAGGTTCAGTATATTTAATTAGGTGTTAAAAATGGCAATATGAACGCTAAGCGGACAAGGATTTACAGTGTAGGCTGAGATACTTAGATTAATAATTACATGTTGTATGCCGACTCTGAGCAGCATTAAGCAGTCTGTGTGAATAAACCATGTCAGATGAAGCTTCTGTTCCACATTTGCAGTGTAAAGATTGCTTTTGATGATACAATTTGATTGGTTGCAGGCAGCCTATAGTATTTTGATGTAGTATTTAATTATTTGACATTAAAACAAGTATTTGACATTAAGAAGAATCATTCCTAGTGACAAATATTGGCCCTCAATGCAAAAGTACATTCCTGACAGATTTGTTTTTTTGCATTTTTCCACAGGGATGTTGAGTATGGTGGTGTATACACATACCAGATCCAAACCATCTCCAGTCGGAGCGAGAGTGAGCCATCACCTCTGTTCACACACCGCCTCGGAGCGCCGTACTGTGGAGACGGGCTCATCCAGAGGTGAGATTGGATGCGTTTCCACAGCCTTTAGATTCTCAAGGTTCTCAAGCTTCATTAGTCCAACTTGATTCTCTTAATTAACTCTTTCCCCGCCATTGACGTATATTTCCTGGTTTTCACTGTTATACGGTAGGGGGCACTATTACACATCTTCTGAAAGAGGACTGATCTCCTGATCAGAAGACATGTGAAGAAGAATCAGAAACAAGCATTAGCATATGTAATCAAATGCATTTGTAAAAATAACGCAATCATCAACATTAATTAGTAATTCGTAATGTTACTGATGAAATGTTGACCCTGGACGAGTTACAGGACTGTGATGATTTAGAGGTGCTGATGGACTAAATCTACTCCATCTGTGTTTTGATCATCGTTCTGAATCCAATCAGGATGTAGTCTTTGACAAAACAAGAATTTCTCAGCTTTTTTCTTAAAAAAAAGAATTTTTTTTGCATGTTGCTTTTTTATGAAACTGACCCACATTCAAGTTTTGATTAAAAAAAGAATGCATTTAGCTAGAATAAAATGTTTTTGTGTTGTTGTTGTTTAAAAGCAGAGGGTCTGTTTTTTATTTCGATAAATTGCATGTTCAGATATTACAAGAAAATATTCTGGGGCCCATGAAAATTGTGTGAAAATTATCAAAAATGTTGGCGCTGGCTGGCAACTTAATCTAACTTAATTAAAATGCTACAAAAATCATTACAAGAACCCCCTCAACTACTACTTTATTAAGCAACGTACAGTTCTTGAAAAATCTGAAATCACAAAATGAATTGTGGTTAAATAGCTTACTTATATCAACTCTCCTAGAATCTGTTAATATATTTTATAGTTATTGGGTAGTGTGGGTCCTCCGAGTGAAAAAGATTGAGAACTACTGATTTACAGGATCATCACATTAACCTTGAGGCTCATCCACTGCCTCAACAAAACATTTTAAAGTTGTTGAAAACACACTGTCATATATCTACTGCACGAGGAGGTCCATGCTTTTATCAACATAGATTTATATCCACCAAGGGAAATCATCATTATTATGTTTATTATGTATGCATTGATTTATTTCAGGTCCCAGGGAGAGGAATGTGATGATATGAACACTATGAATGGAGACGGCTGCTCCGGACACTGTAAGAAGGAGCCGTTCTTTAACTGTATTGGTAAGTGTGGAGAGAAACCGTAAGTGCATCAGCAGCTCATTACGGCTATCTATCACACGGCTACGACAAAAGTGCGGCACGCTTTTACACACACTCAATGCTGTACGTCAGTTTTGCGAGATGTGCCACTGTCTCACTCCGGGGGAAAAGCATCTTTGAGAGCAGCACTTTAGGAGTAATAGCTTAGCTGGGCTCTTTTATTCACTCCCTCCAGAGCCAAAGATATGTTTTATCACTAGCATTATGACATCCTTGTAAAATCTGTAAGACATTTAATTCAAAACGAACACACTAACAGATTTAAAGGATGCCTTGGCACCTTCTCCTGTTCTGTATTATTACTATTAGAAGGCTTTCCGGTTTTGAGTCGAGAATGACGAAAGGTTACGTGATTGAAGACAGCAGTAGGGGAATTTAGTTTACTTTTAGACACAAATGCAAAGCGTCTCATAAGTGTAAAATATACACCAATACTGCTCTTGATACACATCAATGACTCCTATTCAGTGTTCAGCGCAACAGACACCCGAAAGCAAACTTGTGAGTGGAAGTACTGTACTTACTGTATTTCACATGGTTAGTCAATCACAACAGGGAGTGTTTAGAAATACAGTAGAAATCTTAAAGGTACAGTACCACAAAAATGGCCTATTTGATCACAAAGGCCAGAGAGAGGGTGTTTATGAAAAATGAATGTAACTAATAAAATGGTAAATGTACTACCTTTCAAAAGTTGAGACAAGACGAGACACGGCAGGCAAAAACATAGTTTTTTTTTTCACTGGTACATTTTGAGATTTTGGGCTATTTGTCTTCAATAACGTGTCTTCTTTCAGACTTGTGGTGAAAAAAAAGTCCAAAATACGTATTTAGGTCTTTATTTTACTACACTTTGTCTATTTGCGTCTGTAGATTTCTCCTAAATTCAACAAAAGTTGGTGTTGTAAAAATTAACACGATCGCTGTCTGCACTCTGTCATCACATATACCGATGGAAAGCTCTCTCTCTCTCTCCTGTACAATGTTGTCGGATCCAAATATGGTCATTTCCTTTTTATCAGCAACCAATCGTGAAAGTAAAAGGGGGGATTTAACTCCAAATGCGTTATCTCATTGGCTGATGTAAATTTCTGACAACGTGATTCTGTTTGTGTGTGTTTTTACTGTTCAGTTGAAGGCCATAAATGCTGTTATAAGTTTTGATGTGTTTTAGGTGGTTTGTATTGTTGTTGCTAATGATTTGATAAGATACTGTGTCTGTAAATAGTTGTTTCCTCTAAAAAAGTATGCATTTTTACAACACAAACCTTTAAAGGCCGTTTTCTCAAAATGTTTTTTTCCCCTCATTTTCTGAGCCAGAAACCTCCACTTCAGCAGCACTTACACACACCACACATTCCAGTTGTAGTCCTATCTTATTCTTAAGGTGTTTACAGAGGGGTTTGTTCATATATCATTCAGTTTCTGATTTATACAACATTTTATACCTAAAAAATGGAGCAAAAATCCATTTGTTTTATGGCTATTGACAGTTTTTTTCTGATTAATGGAGTGATAAAAAGAGATATCCAAAATCCCCTCTGTAACCTTTGACTCTAATATGTCAACAAAATGAAACAAGAATTTTGAATCTGGCTTTATCCAATGTTCAGATTTCTCTTCTGGAAATATATGCAAATTAGCGCATATTTAATGAGATAATACCTAATTTGCATATTTAAACTTAAATATTTCTAAAAACTTGTAATACAAAAGATATTTGTCTTAATGTCAGTAATCAACTGGGCAATTTACATGCTGATATCTATTTATTTTATTATTTTTTTTATTCATTTGGGGTGTCTCCCCTTAAGTAGGATTTTTATTTTAAATGAATTAATACTTTTATTTAGAAAGCATGCATTCAATTGACCAAAAGTGACTATAAAGACATGAAAATGTCAAATACATTTTTCTATTTGTCTATTTTCAATGGAATTTTCAATTTCTTTTGAAATTTCTAAAACGCATCAGTTTCTACAAAAAATATGAAGCAACATTCAGAAATGTTTATTGAGCAGCAAATCAGCATATTAGAATGATTTCTGAAGGATCATGTGACACTGAAGACTGGAGTAACGATGCTGAAAATTCAGCTTTCATTGCGTTGGATTAAATTACATTTTAACATATATTAAAAAGGCACAGTCATTTTCAAATTGTAATAATATTGCACAATATTCCCGTTTTTACTGTATTTTTTTGATCAAATAAATGCAACCTTGGAGAGCAGAGGAGACTTATTTTAAAGTATGATTCCTCTTTGTGCACTGCTAGTGATATACAAGCACCATTTTCAGAAGATCAGGCATTGCACGTTTTTGACCGAGAGTTTATTTCTACATTTGCTGCAGGAGCCACATCTGTGTGGCAGCTTGAGATATTTGTTTTTGTGTGGACCATCAGGCACCATCATGAATGAACCGTTTGTCTTTCTGACTGTGCAACTGATTGTTTTTTTAGCTGGATTCCGCTGAACCAAAAGATAGTGTTTGGTTTTCCTTATCTCAATATTGTGTTTGAATTAGGTTGTCCACAGACAGTAAATTGCTCGTCTCATTGTGTCTGAGGAATATAACGATATCGCGGGTTCGGTGTGGCACAAACGTGCATGTGGCTGTGCGCGAGGCCACGTGAACGCTAGGTGTGTGTGTGTGTGTGTGTGTGTGTGTGTGTGTGTGTTTGTCCCCCTCTGCAGCCCCTCGTTTCAACATCAGCAGAGCTGAGCAAAGGGGAGCTCTGGAATTTATGTGAATGCTCGAGCCAACTTGGCACGGCATGCCTCCGTCCTCCTTGCTGGAAACCCTTACACTGAGAGACAGACAGACAGACAGATATCCCTTTATCACTAAATATATGCTCATTATCACTATTTTTGTCTCAGTCTTATTCTATAAAAAAGTAAATTGTTCTCAATTATGTGCACAACTGACACTGCTTGTTTAATTGAGTAACACTTTACAATAAGTTCCCATTGTTTAAAGTGCTCATATTTAGCTTTTTTCAGATATTACCTTTGATTAAAGGTATAGTGGAGGATCTTTCCGAATTTTAGATAAGACCCGCCCTCTCCACTTTTTGAATAAGTTTGATTGATTCACCAGAATGATTGACAATTAGGAGGACCAATAGTATAGGTGATCCACCCGGAAGTAAAAAATCCTCCCTATACCTTTAAGTGTGTAATATAGTTGTTTGTGAATGTGCAGAGATCAAAGTGCAGATAAATGGAGTTATTGTCTCTCAAAAGAAAGAAGCAACTCTTAACTGGCCTGAAACGAGTCGTCAGTAATTTCAGTCTTGATTCCTGCTTAAACCTACGTAGGTTTGTGTTAAATCTGCATAATGCCAGTCTATGCTCTTCATTGCCAGTGAACAACGTCATCTTTGACCCTCAAACACTGTAGTTTATCTGAGACTGAAGAGTTTGGTTCGTGTTGTACATGTCGAGAAGAAGCTGTTTTCTGCTGACAAAGCAAATCCACTTCTGAAGGATGAGGACACGGGCTCGAATTGGTACTGTAAAAAGCGAAATTCTGATTTGGTAATTGGCGTTTGGTTTCCGACGCACACTGTAAGGAGCCGACCAATCACATCAAACTGGGCCATCTGACCAATCAGAGCAGAGCAGGTTCTCAGAAAGAAAGAAACCGAATCCTTCATCGAAACGTTTCAGACACTGTGAGAAAAGAGCTTAAGCTGCAATGTATATTATGAGAAGATTAAAGTGTTGCATGCATGATGCATGTACATCTAATATAGCAGACCTCCAAAACAAAATTAGAAGCCTTTAAAATAGCTCAATAGGTGCACTTTGCATTACAATGAGCAATAGAGATAGAGAACATTTGAATAATGTATTAGTAAATGTAGAAATTAACATTAATTAATGCTTTAGTGTTGAAGTGTTGAAGTATTGTAATTGTTTGTCCATGTTAACCAATGGAACCTGTGGAGTGTTGCCATTCAATTGTTTAAATGGTTAATTTCTTGACATTTTTTTAAATGGTCTCTTTCTTAGTGTATTATGCACTGTTTTTATAATTCGTTTTATTTGCACCACTAATATTCAGTTTGTTGATAAACTGCCAGACAGACAGAGTAGGAGTGGATGGAGACACAATGTGGGAGAGAAAATGTGATTGGAGAATGCGAAATAGTGAGAGACGAACAGAGGAGGAACGGCAAAACACTTGAATGAGGAACAGCGGCTCCGCGGCCTGGAAAACTCATCCCAAATATCCCAAAACTCAACAGCTCTCCTGTCTGGAAAACCATGATGGATCCGAAAGCTGCAGAATGCTGACTTCGGTGGTGGGAAGGCATGAAGGCACATCTGAAACCAATGTTTGAGCAACATCTTGTCTGCCAAGATGCCTTCATCTGCTCGGATTCTGACGGCAGCGTAGATCCAAAATGAACACCCGTCACTGGCAAATCTGAAAAATACTCTGCAATTGACTGTTCGCAAAGACCCGCCCCCTTTAGTTACTGTTGCTATGTCCGACAAGCCACGCCTCTCTCACGCCACACATGTTCTCACGCAGTGAAAAACACATTGCAGAGGAGAAAGGACACTGACCACACGCTGACAGACAGGACAGACCAGCTTACTTTTGATATGAAACAAAGTCTCACCTTTCAAATTTGGTCATTTTGTAAAGAAATGTAAACAATAAATACCGTTTTGTGGCTCTTTAATGTGTCTGACAGATCACTCAGTTAAAGCTGCTCGTGAACTGATCATATCTTCCCTCTAGTTCATTTATAGCATCAAATAAACATGAATGAACATCAGAAGGAATGTTGTTTTAACCGCGGAAAGACGTCAGTACACAGTTTTTTAAGTTAACGTTAATCTACTAACTCTCCTGACTGCTTTGTCGGACAAAAATGGCGGATTCGGCGGATGGCGGATTATGATTGGTCAGATCGCCTGTCAATCAAACTCCCTGCGAAGGGTCAATTAGCCGGTAACTTTATTAGTACCTGCAGCATCATGGATTTCAATAGTATTTGAGAAGGACAATGTGACTCTGACTCTTGTAAATTACGTAATCGTTTCAGATCAGAAATTAAAGCCTGCTAAATAAAACATCTGTTGCCATTCTTTACAGCTCCATGTGCCGGCACACATGTTGAATATCGCTCACATTAAGCCATCAAAGTGAACATTTTAGGAGAAAAATCTAATTTTTGAAGTGGGTCACTTTCATTTTCTTCTATGACATGAAGCTGTGAGTTTAACAAAATTACCTCTTTTTGTTTGTCTCAAAATGCAAAATAGAGTTTCATGGCTAGTAGAAATATTTATTTGTTGAACTCACTCATCATTGGCAGGTGTGTGTGTGTGTGTATAATTCACTGCCTAATGATATCCAGCGATCTTGTGTGCGTCGTCTAAGAACACAAACAAGGACATTAGAGTTAGCCAAAGCTAAAAGGAAGATGGAAACTAGAATAAATACATTCTCGGTTGCAAAACTAAATGAAATAAACACAGCCATGTAGTTTTAGTAAATGATATATAGTATATTATAAATTAAAAACTTTTTTTTATTAAACATGATATGGTAATAAAACTACAGTTGGGTACAGAATTCATAGGATTTACAATTTTTCCCTCCTTCCAGATACAATTTTTTTGTAATCACTTTTGTTTGTTTTACACACCTGGCACATTTTCAAAAGTCTTAGTAGTACTAAACGTTAATAGATCATCACATATTTTTAATTGACTTCTATACACAAAATCACCACCGTCTCTACCTACATTTTAATAAAACTGTCTATAGGCCTACAGTCACCGTGATTTTGCAAAGTAAGACATGCTCCATATTTTGTTGATCCTGGAACAGCATTCCTGTCTGAAAATTCAGTCCTAACCCTATCCATACCCCTAAACCTAACCATAACTTATCCCTAATATCAGAGGGAAATGATAAGTGAATAACACTAATGTAAAAGCACCAAACCTGGTTGTAAACTGATACATTTTGATGTTTGCATCACATAAGCAGCTCAATATGTGTGTCTTTTCTGCTGTAGTAAACTCACTCTGAAGCTCACCTGATACAGCACTGCACTCGTGATGTGAAGCGCTCGGGTACGAGTCACGATAAAAGAGCTCAAAGACTTGTAGAAGCAAGTTAAAATGGCATGCCTGCTTCAGCTGATGCATTTTTATCTCAGATTTGCTCTTGATCGGGTATGTTTAGGGTTTAGTGTAGGTGGAACGTTATTTTTAAACGCGATAAGCCTTCACTTTTTTGAGCTCTCACCGGACTTTTAATTCCGAACTGCTGTGATGCGTATAACATCCAACATAATAAAACACTGACAGATTCACTTTCTGCTTCGCATAACACTGAACATGCTTCTAGCGACACGCACTGATCTCTGTGTTGAGGAAAGAAGCAGCAGCGTAATATCATTTTGCACGAATTTCATTTAAAGCAATATACTCACATAGTGCAGTAGACTTAACTTTTAATAAAACAAATTCTTCATTTTATTACATTTGATGACATTATTAAATCCAACTCATTTTAATGGTACTTGTAGTTTAAAACAGGATGCACTGCAAAAAAAAAGCTTTTCTTACTTAGTATTTTTGTCTTGTTTCCAGTCCAAATATTTTTCTTACTTCGTATTTTTGTCTGGTTTAAAGTCCAAATATCAAAAAATTCTTAAATCAAGATGCATTTACTAGATAAGTAAAAATAGATAAGATATTATGTCTTGTTTTCCAGGGGAATTAATCAAAATTAAGTGAGTTTTTGCTTAAACCAAGCGAAATCATCTGTCCATGGGGTAAGAAAAATGATCTTAATTCAAACAGAAACAAGATTATTTTTCTTACCCCATGGACAGATCATTTTGCTTATCTCACTTAATTTTGATTTATTTCCCCAGAAAACAAGACATAATATCTTATTGCATCACAGGTTACAAATATAAGACAAAACATTTTTGTGATTATTATTGTAGACAATACATCTCTGCATGCCTAGTGCCGTGAATGTGTGATCAGATCATCTCTGCATGTGAGTTTAATGTGTGTGTGTGTGTGTGTGTGTGTGTGTGTGTGTTAGGCTGGAGACGGTGATGATACAGTGATGCGATACTCGTCTCAGTACGAGGAGAGACTCGATCCCTTCGCCTCCTTCAGCAAAAGGGTGAGAAGAACATGAACTCTCGCTTTCTGAAAGTGTTTGTTGTTGATTCAGGTGTGACACTTTCTAATGTGATTTACTCCTTTAGGAGCGTCAGAGGAGATATCAGAGCCTCAGCCCGTGGGACAAAGCCACGCTCAGCCTGGTGTGTATCTCACACACACACACACACACACACACACACACACACCAGCGGCTCATGATCCACACAAACATCTCCATCATCTCTATGATTATAACGTGCCTCTGAAAACTCAGCATACACCAACGGCCAAACATCCTCCTAAATCTGTAAAGAACATAGTTTATGAACTGAGAATAGTTTATGAAGATTTATAGTTTAGAGAAGTCATCATGAAATCCTTATATTTTTAACGGAATATTGCAGTGTTTAAAGGAACACGCCGACTTTTTGGGACTTTAGCTTATTCACCGTATCCCCCAGAGTTAGATAAGTCCATACATACCCTTCTCATCTCTGTGCGTGCCGTAACTCTGTCTGACGCACCGCTAGCCTAGCTTAGCACAAAGACTGGAGGTAAACGGCTCCAGCTAGCATACTACTCCCCATAAGTGACAAAATAACGCCAACATTTTCCTATTTACATGTTGTGATGTGTATAGTCACAGCGTGTACAAATAACAAGGTCACATGAGACTCAGCCATCTTATAACCATTCTAAACTGAGAGCAAATCACGCCGCCCAAGTAGCAGTGCTTCGCCTTCTGGAGAATATAGTTCCCAGTATGTATACGGTTAGAAGATGGCTGTGTCTCATGTGACCTTATTATTTGTACACGCTGTGACTATACACATCACAGCATGTAAATAGGAAAATGTTGGAGTTATTTTGTCACTTATGGGGAGTAGTATGCTAGCTGGAGCCGTTTACCTCCAGTCTTTGTGCTAAGCTAGGCTAGCGGTGGGTGCGTCAGACAGAGTTACGGCACGCACGGAGATGAGAAGGGTATGTATGGACTTATCTAACTCTGGGGGATACGGCGAATAAGCTAAAGTCCCAAAAAGTCGGCCTGTTCCTTTAAGATGCGTTCACATCGACAGTGATGGAGGTGTTATGACTTTATCAGGAGGCCAGTCACGTCAACTCACTGCCTTCTGTGCGTTACATCACTGTGCCTTTGTATTGCTCGATTTTGCATTGCCAGCTGTTGCTCAAACGAACAATTCTCATTGACATTGAATGGTCATTTGTTGTTATAAATTGGGGTCATTTTGAATTATCTTTAGATGCTTTGAACATTCATGGACGAGCCACAGTCTTTTCACCTGCTATCTGATGCATGTCGCTCACAAAAAAGACACCCAATACCCTACAATCAACACCATTCATATTTTCTTATATTCTATCTTGCATTAATGTATTAAATACAGTATATTATGTAAAGAAAATGGTCTAGTTCTAAAACTATTCAAGACTTTTAACTCTGACATAAGCCTGACATATGAAACCTTTTTTCTTTAAATGGAAAAGTTTACGTGACTTTTACACAACATATTATATATTTTCCATGTGTGTTTTTGTTGAGCATCAAATATGATCCATCAGGCTTTTGGGGAGCGTTCATCTCCCAGTCATCATTGTATTGCATTGCATTATATGTTTTGCCCTCCACAATAAAAACTAAACAGAATCGATCATAAAACTAAGCATTGAAATGTCATCTTACTGTTTATTTTTTGATTGTGGAGGGCAAAACATATAATGCAATGCAATACACTGATGATTGAGAGATGAACAAATAAACCTCCCTCAAAAGCCTGATGGATCATATTTCATACTAAACGATGTAATAAAAAAATGTTGTATGAACAGTCAAGTAAACAATAAGGCATGTGGTAGATTGTGAGCTGTTTTTTCTGCAAAATTGGGCCTTTTGGAAATCGTGTGGACTTTTGCAAAAGATGGTCCTTCTCATGTAAGAACATTGGCTTGCCACAAATACTTGCCTCGGTTCCTTCCGTAAGACTGGAGATAACATCTCCATAGCTGAGCGGACCGGAAAGATGTCTGTGAAATTACACGCCGACCTCGGTGACAAACAGTCCCGGCCTGTTTCCTTCCAACAACACACAGCGTAAAGTTTTGCTGAGGAATGGCTGTTCCCTAAATTTCCCATAAGTAGAATATATTCTGAACATGTTTCCGTGGGTCGATGCTCCTAAACATGAAGCACACATGGCTTTTTCCTCATCTCTTAGAGTGCCATCTGCCGTCTGTAGTGCGGTCTGAAGTCAACACAAGCCAAGGCGCATCGGCCAGGGCTGTTTAAAGAGCCTTGAATACTTTGAAATGCTTGTGTTGTTTTGTATTCTTCGGCTCTCCTTCAGAAAGGGTTCGGACATGTCCCGTATACCTTCAAGTGCCCCGTTCAGCCCTGTAGAGAAAGGAGCGTAGCCGATAGGGATCTGCCGGGATGTTTTCAGAAGACAAGAGAAGGAGAGGAAGAGTCTGTGTCTATTTGCCAGGAAGAACAAACCAATCTTTAGGTCATTTTCATTCACTGAAAGCCACATCTGAAGACTTACACACTGTAATGTCCCTGCTCCCCACCTGACGTTTTAAAGACTTACAACAAGAGAGAACACAACGTCTTTTCTTCTGTGTGGCCTGGAAGAGATGCTCTTGATTTAGGTCATATACAGTAACTCTAGCCCATTTTCATCCATTTGAACTCTAATTAACATTTAATACCAATTAATCACAGAGATTCAGTGATCTGTCTTCTACATCACGAGTGCAGAGGAAGCGTAAATTATGAGAATGAGTTTCAATTAAAGTAGTTATCTTGCTTCGGGTTTCACACTGTTCGTACCCCTGGATTAACAATTACTCTTCGATATTCATAATCTGAGCTTGTAAATATTTTTCATCATTGTATTGCATTGCATTATATGTTTTGCCCTCCACAATAAAAACTAAACAGAATCGATCATAAAACTAAGCATTGAAATGTCATCTTACTGTTTATTTTTTGATTGTGGAGGGCAAAACATATAATGCAATGCAATACACTGATGATTGAGAGATGAACAAATAAACCTCCCTCAAAAGCCTGATGGATCATATTTCATACTAAACGATGTAATAAAAAAATGTTGTATGAACAGTCAAGTAAACAATAAGGCATGTGGTAGATTGTGAGCTGTTTTTTCTGCAAAATTGGGCCTTTTGGAAATCGTGTGGACTTTTGCAAAAGATGGTCCTTCTCATGTAAGAACATTGGCTTGCCACAAATACTTGCCTCGGTTCCTTCCGTAAGACTGGAGATAACATCTCCATAGCTGAGCGGACCGGAAAGATGTCTGTGAAATTAACGCCGACCTCGGTGACAAACAGTCCCGGCCTGTTTCCTTCCAACAACACACAGCGTAAAGTTTTGCTGAGGAATGGCTGTTACCTAAATTTCCCATAAGTAGAATATATTCTGAACATGTTTCCGTGGGTCGATGCTCCTAAACATGAAGCACACATGGCTTTTTCCTCATCTCTTAGAGTGCCATCTGCCGTCTGTAGTGCGGTCTGAAGTCAACACAAGCCAAGGCGCATCGGCCAGGGCTGTTTAAAGAGCCTTGAATACTTTGAAATGCTTGTGTTGTTTTGTATTCTTCGGCTCTCCTTCAGAAAGGGTTCGGACATGTCCCGTATACCTTCAAGTGCCCCGTTCAGCCCTGTAGAGAAAGGAGCGTAGCCGATAGGGATCTGCCGGGATGTTTTCAGAAGACAAGAGAAGGAGAGGAAGAGTCTGTGTCTATTTGCCAGGAAGAACAAACCAATCTTTAGGTCATTTTCATTCACTGAAAGCCACATCTGAAGACTTACACACTGTAATGTCCCTGCTCCCCACCTGACGTTTTAAAGACTTACAACAAGAGAGAACACAACGTCTTTTCTTCTGTGTGGCCTGGAAGAGATGCTCTTGATTTAGGTCATATACAGTAACTCTAGCCCATTTTCATCCATTTGAACTCTAATTAACATTTAATACCAATTAATCACAGAGATTCAGTGATCTGTCTTCTACATCACGAGTGCAGAGGAAGCGTAAATTATGAGAATGAGTTTCAATTAAGTAGTTATCTTGCTTCGGGTTTCACACTGTTCGTACCCCTGGATTAACAATTACTCTTCGATATTCATAATCTGAGCTTGTAAATATTTTATTTCGGACAGTATTTCCTGAGTAGACTTTTTGGACAATAGCTGTAATTATTCCAATAACTGTAATTACTCCAATTGGCACATTTACATCTGCATTGTAAAGCAATATTTAAAAATTAAGATTATTAATGTATATACATGTTTATATAAATATATACTGTATATCTTTAATATACCACATTAGATGTGTTAACAGACACACACACACACACACACACACAAAAAAATAAATAAAAAATAAAAAATATATATATATAATTTTTTTTTATATATATTTTTTTTATTAAACTCTTGACGTTAAATAAAGCTTTATAAACATTATCATAAGGATTTCAAAAAGTAAAAAAAAAAAAGCATCATTGTAGTATCTCAGTATCTTCATTTACTGTTACTCTTGACAAGTTCAGATTTCTAAAAACATGCACATTAATAAGAGATAACAATGCGTTCATTCAATTTGAACTCAATTTATTTTTCCATTTATCATTTTGATGGCATTATTTGAGTATTCAGCTTCGGGCACATCCCTCTTTTGCATAATAATATAATAGAATGCATGCAATGTGTGTGCTTGTATTTTGTCACCACAATGACGTAAAAACGATTATAATTTGGCAAGTGTTTGCAGTTGCTTTTATATATAGAACATGGTTTCCTAAATACAACAGTGTGTGTTTGAAAGCATAGGAAGAAAGTCTTCGGGTTATTACACACACCAGCTAATCGAGCATCGGAATTACTGCTGAATTATTTAAATAATTACCTGCTCCTAATTTTACCTGTCTCCTGGGCAAACTGCAACCGGGATCATTTGAGGTACTTCTTACACCTGGCCAAGCACAAATGGGACTCCGCTGTAATAATGCTTAAACAGAACATCTTGTTCATGTAGCGGCACCATTAGATTCTGCTTTTAGCTGACGCTGGTCCAGAGGGAATTCACCAGTTAACAGTAAGTAAGCACATGTTAGCATAGCGAGGTCACATAATGCAGCCAGCTGATCCCTAAGGCGCCCCATGTTCCTCAACGAGCGCTGACGCAAACTCCTTTGCCCTGGAGGCGTAATGACGGCATACAGGAGAGCATTGTGCTGCTGGAGTCTGCGTGTGAACTGACTCTACCGCAAAACGCTGGCAAGGTCTTGCAAGGTGGGAGGGTCAGATGAGTCACGCCCATTTCTTGTTGGGTCACTAATCGTCTTCAGCAATGCTTTGATTGCTGCAATGTGGCAAGATAACTTTGTGCAGTCATCTCTGTGCAACTGAAAAAGGTGCCATTGATTCCTGTAGCTCAACCAGTAGAGCATGGCGCTGGGAATGCCAAGGTCGTCGGTTTGATTCCCAGGGAATGCATGTAATGATAGAATGCATACATTAAATGCGACGGATAAAAGTGTCTGCCAGATGCATAAATGTAATGATTTGCCATATACTGTTGAGTCTTCTCCTGCTTCAATTATTCCAGATGGTTTCCCCATTAAAGACTGGACTTTAAAAGGCAACCTCCATTTACACTGCTGGCTGTTAACATGTCAGGGTTTTTGGAAGCCTGTTGAACTAGGGCTGTTTATGTGATGTGGAGTTAGCTCACAGACGGAGTGCTCTTGGGAAGCCATTGGCCAACCACACATTTTCCTTGTTTGCCCACAGAGGCAAGAGCCAATGCCTCAGGCCTGACACCCTAGACGAAGCCGTACCCGGCGCAGTCCTAGTCCCAGTTATGAGATCAGTGCTGTCATAAACCATCTGGGAGAAGTTGATATGGCTGAGGTTGCACTCCCAACACATTTCCCTTATTCTGTGGCAGATTTTTGAGCCTTGCTGCATGGATGTTACCTCACATGGCGAATGTTGCGCAGGGTTCCCTCATGTTGGGATGGTGGTTTGAACCTCACAAAGGTCTCTCAATAAATAGTTTGCAGATTTAATTGGCTAGTTGGCAAAGCCTCGTCTTATTTGTCCCAATTTTGCTGGAAAAACAAGTTCAAGTTTATCCAATGTGGGCAGGGAAAATAAACAAGCAAATATGCAAATAGATTCCAAATAAGAAACATTCATTTCCCTTGAAATGGTTTATGTGAGGAAAGGTCTTTTGCAACAGTAGAGTTGAAAGTCTTTAAGCTTGGAAAACAAAGACAAAATGCCTCTAAATGTTCACAATGACTCAAGAAGCCAAAATTGGCTCATTTTTAATAGTTAGCGTGAACAACTGCTCAGTTGCACTTTTCATGCATATCACCATGTAGAGGATCGAGGGAAATGCTCTTCCTTTGAGTGATCTTGAAAAAGAAATGATTTTCCCCTCAAAAAAAGCATTTTTGCTCAAAATAAAAAAAAATGACACTTAATACCAGCTTCTGGTTCATTTAAGCTGCACTGTTAAAGGGGGAATTCACCGCTGGCAAGATGGGCTTTAATAAAATGTGTCTGTCTATGCAGGAGAAACTCACTGCTACATGACTAGAGAAAACAGAGATACATGGCTTTGTTGTTAATTTTTTTGCCCAAAACTTCAACTTTTGCACTTTTGATTTTGGAACCGACTCTTTGTTGATCTGACTGTCCATTGGCGGGAATACAAACATGCGGAAGTTTGATCTGTAGTTTAAACAAAAGTTGTCAAAGGTCCGGTGGATGGCGCAAAATTATGCATTTCGTGTCATCCGATGGACTTTTGCTGGCAAATACTGTAAATGGGGATATCTGGGTCCAGGCAACACAGAACAAGAGTGCATGTTGTTCATTTATAAATACTACCGACAGTGTAACAATCCAAAGCTGGTTGCAAATCTGCAAACTAATCCTTTAGTCAAGTGATCCAGGGGCTGATTTGTTGCCAGGCCGCACAGCTGAATGTGTTTTTGTTGCAGCGAGAAGCGTGGGTTCCTCTGAGAATTGAGGTTTGCGGTGACTGAGCACTTTGTTTTACCTTTGCAGAGGACACCGTTGGATATCCACATCTTTTCTGAAGGATTGTTGAAAACATGCTCTCTTTTAGTGCAGCAAACATGGACACTGGTGAACTTTGGCAGGCCTGAATCATTGGCTTAATTCGCATTAGGGGTGGAAGATCTTCCCCAAATTACATATCACAATCTTATAACAAACAATCACGTTCCACAATGTGAATCACGATCTTGCCAATTTTGAGATGTACTATCGAGAATTTCCAGACTTGAACAAGCCTATGGACTTTGACTATGAAATTTGCACATTTAAAACACAGTATTGCATTAAACATTCAGTTGTCAAAATAGTCATTAAATATACATTGATTCCTATTAAAATACTAAAGTTATTCAGTCAAAAACTTTTGAGATTTTTTTCTAAATGTCGACAAAAAAGTATTGGGAAATGACGCCGTTTCCATTAACCGATGTTATGCGACTAAAACTTCATTTTTTCCTCTCGCGATAAGTAAAATCATTCCAAAAACCATGGCAACGGACGTTTTTAGGTTTATGTATATCCCAGCCACTGCACTAGCCATTATTATTAATTGAAGGAGATGTCTGTGTGTTTTCCAAGCATTAATGGTAAGGAACGACCCTTATTATACTTGTGAGCGGCACATATGAGGTGTTTCTGGGTGTTTCTCTCTCACGTCTGCTTCGAGGTCTTGATTGTGGCATTTATTTGAGGTTTAGAATCCAGTATTCCTGTAATTCTTTTGTCCTATATGAATTTAATAAATAACTCTAGTCTCGTATTCTGTCCAAACACACCGCGTCATCTACGTCAGCTGACCTGTAAATGCGCAAAAACTGTTTCCATTGCAGTTTTGCGAAATATTTCTTTTTCAAATTGCCTGAAAAACCGCCTCATGCCAGCCCAAAAACTTTTTTGCGATAAATGGGAGTTTTTGCGACATTTCCGTGTTTCCATTGGCCGTATTTTCAATTAGCAATTTCAATTTGCGCAATTTAAAGGGTAATGGAAACGCAGCCACAGACAGCAGCAGGTATTGCATTAGGCTTTAAGACCGAATGCATGGATCTAAAATAATGACACGTATCTGATTTCTTTCCCAACTGTTCATTCACTCAAGACATAACTGACTGTCTTTATGTAAATACTTGCCAAGACCGACATTTTGACATATTTCTGCATATATTTGATCATTTAGGCATTCCTAAAACCCCAAGTATACTTTGCTCTTCCGTGTTCTGATCAGTCTCTTTTGCAGTATAATACGCTTTTGATAACACTTTTTAAAATAAAGCATGTCCCGCAGGAACTGCATTTTTACGAGTCACGTTACATGATTTGACTGATCTGGATGTTAAGTTGAGGCTTTTAAGGAGGGGAGAAAGCACACTGCTTTAAAGGAAAGAAACATGCATTGAAACATGCATTTAAAGGCATGCGGTACAATGATAATTTCATCTTGATTATCATGCTTTCATAATCGTTGGAAGCCAAAATCTAAACCAAAATTTGGTTCATCCCACAGATGTTAAATTGTTTTTCAAATGCGTCATCACTCATGAACGACACATAATAGGGACACATAATTTAGCCAGTCAGCAAATCCATCCAGTAGACAGTCATTGCTGTATTTTAGCATTATTATGAGGACATAAAAGATGTCACAATCTCTATGATTCGCCAAAAAAGTAGATTGTGGACGTCTTCAAGATCGATCACGACATAAAATCGTTAAATTGCCCTCCCCTAGTGAAGTTCATGCAATTTTTAATGAAGAAGAGGTATATGTATTTGGCTTGCTGTCCATGATGGAGGGTTCAAGGTCAAGACTCCAGCCGAGCCCGAAGCTCTCCCTAGGACTTTCCTTAATTGTTTTTTGTGGTATCCAGCCAAGGGGGTGGAGTTGCCGGAAGTAGGACAGAAGTAAGCAGTGGCTTATACGCTGGTTCATGCACTGATTGATCAGACTGCATAAACATGTCCCTCCCGAACGTTTGCTGGGAATCCAGTGAGCCCATGTGGAGCCTTTTAACGTACACTGGAACCTGACGGTGTAGCCTAACCGAACTTTTGCCGAGTTTTGCCCATGCAGTCTGAGGAGAGACGGCCTCCCCCTGTGGCTCCCAATGATTCCTCTCCATTTCCCCTTTTATCTTAAGTGGTGATTTACAAACAAAATCTTGGGGTTTGGCTGTGGTTCTGTGTATATGTGTCTGTAGTAAGGTGGTGTTAGGGGAAACTACACAGCTGGTACACATTAGCTCTTGGACACAATTATCAAACCATCCCAGGCTTACTTTGTTTTCAGGAGTGAACGCTTGAGGTTGTTTCTTGTAGTTAAATCCACATCGAAACATCCAGTTGCTGGGTCGACCCCGGAGCTGGGTAATAAGTGCAGTTTTCCGCATGTCGCCTGCTCTGTATAACACGGTGTGGGACGTGGTGACAAACACATCCGCAATTACATCACAGTGCAGAGACTGGCCCGGCAAACCGCACCGGGTTGAACTTTGCAGCTGTCAGTGATCCACCGCACTGACAGGACCAGCCTCACTGCACAAAAGATCTCAATTAAGTTTTTTCTTCAGATCGGTTTTCCTCAACCGGCTCCGAGCAATGAGTGTTGATTTTTCCAGCTCCTTTTATAATTTACAGCCTGTCCTCACATTCCAGTAACCTGTGGTTTGAGTCAATAAGTTGTAGATCATTTGTTTTATTGGTTTATTTAGCCCCTCATGCTGGGCTATTGGTGGGCCTTTCCTGGCGGTGGCGTTGTGGTCTACAGTGATGTCACAGGCCTGCTATGCATCCGCAGGGAGACTTCCACCACCCACTGATAGGTAGCAGTTACTCCAATGATCTCATCAAATCAGTGATAAATACACATGGATGAGCCCAGAAGCCAGCATACTTTTTTTTTTTTTTTTTTAAGAGTACTTTTTAGTGCAAACTGCATGTTAATTGCAATTAAATGAACATTTATTACAGTTTTAAATTTATATTAAAATGCAATTTGCCAAACTTTCGAGCGCTTTCTGCACCCACTTTAGTTGTACTTATGCACTGCCGAATGTACAAACAGCATTTATGGGAAACTAAAATACTTTACTAAAACTTTTATGTCATGTATTTAAGTAAATTTGCAGTTATACATTTATAAATATGAAATTTCATTAAATTATATTAGCTTTAAATGTAAAATTGAATAACATTCTACAGCACTTAAGTACTTTACATGTGATTTAGTATGTAAGTCAACACTTGGCAAAAGATTATTAAGTCATAATGATTTAAAATGTACTTTAAATTAAAACTTTTAAATTAACATTATTATAGTGTGCTTTTTAAAAGTTACTTAAGTGTACTTAGTCATGTAAGTGCAATCTCTTTAAGTACACTTAAGTGGCTTTTTAATTCATTAATATTATATTGGTTTCACCTTTATAATAGGTGTCATTAACTACTATATACTTATTGTGTTGATGTATTGCAAAACACTTCTCCTGCTATTGAGGTGGGATACTGGTAAGGACAGGTTTGGGGATTGGTCCATTATGATCGACCGATATGGATTTTTTTAATAACCGATACCAATACCAAATTACCTAATATATTAAACCGATATTTATTTATTGTTTTATTTCTGTTTTTGACAATTATAACAACAGCACTGAATTGAACAAACTATTTGAATAAAAAAACTCAACAAAAACAAAACCCCGATTATGGGTAAATTCTTAAATACCTGGAAAAATATAGGTAAAAGTAATTAGGTATTACCTAGGTATCTAGAAATGATTGGTTTCTTTAATTACATATGTCATTACGTGCAGGTATGTTTCAATATAAGCACAATGTAGAAACATATATGTACACAGTAATTGAACTACATGTGCACATTCAATACAATTAAGTACACATCTTTTCCACAAAGGCTTTCCATTACACTGGCGTATGATGTTTATCCATTGTTTTGAAGGCTTTTTGCTTTGCACAAACATGGAAAAAGTGCATTCCGTGCATTCCGGAGAAAAAGTGCCACCTGCGGTTGCAATACTTGGAAATGCAATATAGCTTTGTTCCTTGAGGGACCAGATCATAATGACACATCAACAGATCTCTTGGTCAGATGCTTCATTATTTTTCCGGTTTCCATAGTGTATCCAGTTACATGTATCATATTTCATATGGTCAGGAGATTGGGCGAAACATGGTGTACTTGTCTAATGTCATGATGTTTACAGCTCTTTTTTTTTTAAGTAAGGTTCGATAAAATCACTTTCACAGTATTCTCAAAACATTAGACAATCCATTATTTATAGGGTATTTTAGGGTATTATTTTAGGGTAGACACTGTTTTCTAGAGCTGTTCACTACAGTATGTCTCTAACAAACTACACTGATACCAGTCACACGCTTCCTCCTTAACAGTCAAAAGACGTGTTGAAGACTGTAAACTTAATTTGGTCTTTGGCCCTTCATATTAACTGAGTAACAAACAGAAAAAGGCATAAAAAAGACTGTTAGGGAACTGCAGGGAAAGGGTAGCACTGCAGAAAACAGCTAGAGGTAAAGCCACAATAAGCCCGCAGAGCTAACTTGTGAACAGAAAGGTAAACAGGTGAACTCTCACCGATAAGAGGACAGGTTTACTCACATATGACTAGCGTAAACACATTTTGGTACCCTTTGAAATGTTGCCTGACTCAAACCAAGAAGAAAATGCAACATTGTAACAAATTAAGTCCCTTTTCTGAACAAAGCAAATGATCTACAGGTCTGATAACGCTCTTTCTTAGTCCTAGTCCTCCAGTAGTCGTCATGGTTTCTCATTAGTTCACACCTGTTTCCTGTTTCTGTTGATTGACTTCCTGGTGTATTTAAGCCTTCTGTCTTCCTCAGTTCCTGGTGTTTATTAAATATTATTTCATCGTTTTTCTGCGTCATGCATGTTTGTTTGGATTATCACAGCTAAACAATGACACGTTGAACGTTTACAAAATTTAAAAAGCTTTGATGCCACTTCCTGTTTTTGTTTGTTTATGTTTCCTATCGCCAGACATGCCAGTCCAAGGTGTTTGACCTCTCTGATGGAGTGTCTCAGTACGCCTGGTTTCCATGTATCAGGCTCAGGGTGTCTCCTGGTATCCCCAGTACTGGTTGAAGGTGAGATTTTTATTTAATTTTTTTAATTATTATTATTTTTTAATCATTATATTTGTATTTGACATGTTGGGAGATTTCAAATGTAAATATGCTTCAAGACAAAGTAGTTGATACATTTCAGACTGTGAGCTGCTGTGGTGTAAAGGTTTATTAATTGCTTTAAGGCAAGACACCACAGGAGAATAGAGTAATAATAATAATAATGGTTTTACTGTACTTCCCCATTAAATAATCACAGTACATACAATTTTGTATCACAAGTTTTAAAAATGAAAATGAGGCAAGACAAGTTTATTTATATAGCACATTTCATACACTATGCCAATTCAAAGTGCTTTACAAAAGGAATTAAAATAATCACAAAATAAAAGAAAGGGAAATTAACAGTTATAAACAGTTATGAAAGGAATTAAAAGAGATATATGATACAGTTATAAAATTAATTAGGAGAGTAAAACGATGATACATAGATAAACTTCTCATCTGGCAAAACGTACTCGGTTACTGACGTAACCTCGGTTCTCTCTAGAAGAGGGAACGAGTACTGCGTAAGATATCTTACGCTA
>FLSR01004885.1:13522989-13664265 GCA_900092035.1 Leuciscus waleckii
TGACGCAGCGGGCGCGAAGTGCCCTGATTGGGTCTGACGTCACGCCAGGCCTCGCTCGATAGGCTGCTGCAGTTGCCGCAGAGCAGCCAATAGGTGCGCGAGCTGTCTCGCCTATTTCTGCATTGCTGCTGCAACGCGTTTTGCATTATTACAAAATTAAGGATAATTTTTGGCTTCAATATCTCGCGGAAAAGGATTTTCCCCTAGCGTAAGATATCTTACGCAGTACGAGAGACCTCTCGTAAGAGAACACCGGTGTATCATATTTTTCACAACTCCCAGTTTTACTCCGGGGTTTTCCCAAGGATGATTACACTGTGTCTGATTATGAGGCAATATCTAAAAATGCACTAATATGCATTCATTTTAGAAAAGAAATCTGAACATTGGATAAAGCCAAGTTAAAATGTTATTGTCATATTGGAGTTTTTATAGTGGGGATTTTGGTTGTCTCTTTATCATTCCATAAATCTGACAATACAGTCAACAGGCAGGAAAATAAATACATTTTCACCATGTATTTTAGAAATAAAATGATATATGGACAAACCACTCCATACAAACCATATATATTTGGTGTATATACAGTGAGTGCTACTGAAGTGGAGATTTCTAGCTTAAACTTTTAAAGATATGTATTGTAAATGAAATCTACAGATGCAAATATATTGACCATGACAAAACAATGTTTTTGCCTGTAGTGTGTTGCCGTATGCATGTGATGTGATTTTGCTACAGTGGTTCTCTGAAGGTTAAACACATGTCTCAACTTAAACACAGCTAGTGACTGTTACTACAGTTTAGAACAAGACTTCTGCATAAATGTGAACCAGATCTGGTCTCCAACAGGCATATTTCTCACACCCTATGGTTGCCGCGGCTGTTATCATCCATTTAGCCGCAGACGGAACGAGCTTCATCGACCAAGCCCAGTGCAACATCACAGTCCAACTGATCGACACCAAAGAGGGCATCCACAGCTTAGGTGAGATCTGGTGACGTTGCACAGTGTTTTTTGGCGAGTGCAACTATTTGATTTGGATTCTAATATTGCCAATTGCCTAAATATGTCTATAACTTCCGCTGAAATGTTCAGGTGACTGGCGTTTGAGCTGCCGCACCAATCCTCTGGTCATCCCAGTAAGTCATGACTTGAGCATGGCCTTCTACCACACCAAAGCCATTCTCCTCATGTTCCGCTCCGATCTCGTGGCCATCTCCGGTGTCGGCCTGCGCTCTTCCAGTTCTTTGACCCAATCACCATCAGCGGCTGTCAGAGCAATGAAATATACAACCCCATGGGCCAGAGGTGAGCGATCAGGCCTATAGAGGCAAACCAATGCTTTCATAGACCTCTCACATTCTTACAAGAAAAGGTTCTAGATCAATCCTAAAAGGTTTTGTCAGGTGCTGTCATCTTATGGATTAAGTTTTAATTTCATTTGATTAATTAAACTGCTCGTAAACAGTTGAAAAAAAGAAATATCCCATAAAATATGAAAGTATTATGCAACCATTTAAGACATTTCTCCTTACATGGAACCTTTTTAGCATAAAGGGTTCTTTAAAATTGAATCAAGAATCCTAAAGTTCTATATATATATATATATATATTATATTTCTAAGGGTGTATGAGGTTTTCCTGCGGTGACTCATCATGCAGTTTGTGATGGAGAGTAAAACTAGATGGCAAAGTTTGTAGACAAACTTTGATGTTGGCTTAAGAAAGCCAGAAAGTTTGAAGTAGTTTAACAGCTTTAAGTTTGAAGGTTTTAAGTTGAAAGGTTTTAAGTTTGAAATAGTTGTAAGTTTTAGTTTAGTAGTTTTTCAAAGCTCAAAATTTTGATGGATGGATGGATACTTTTAAATTGTAATTGGATGGATGGATGGATGGATGGATGGATGGATGGATGGAAATACATTTTGCTTCGTCTCACTGTAACATTCAAAACTCAAAACTTTTCCCCGCGTCCGAGAGCATTCACTGAAAACAAGGCTGAAAGTTTCGAAATCCTCACGTTTCTGATGTCACAAACACATTAAGATAAATAACCTCCCACATTTATTCATAATCAGCCTCGCTCAGTCAGTAATGAAAGCAGGACAGATGCAATTATTCCCAAACAATAGAAGAACTAACAGTAAAATGACATAACGTCTGTCAGACCTTGTGCTATTCTTCTGTATTTTTGTCTTGTTTTCTAGGTAAAATAAGTATCTGTACACAATGTACAGGTAAGCTACACATATTTGAGGGAAAAGTGAAATAAAGTCTTGGTTTCAGAGACATAAAACAAAACATATATGCCTAATTCAAGAAGAAAAATGGGGGTATGAAAAATAAACATAATTCAAAGGGAAAACAAGTTTATTTTTCTGCCCCACTGCCAAATACTTTTTTTTCTTCTTTAACTGTATTACACCCAATAGCAAGCAAAGCACTATTGCTCAGCCTGTTTAATTGGTCAGAAAAAGGCTGTAATACGGTCATGAACAACTAAATAAAAAAAAAAGTTTCAAACGACCTCTTAAGATAATCTGTTTTATATTGTTTCCTATAATGTTTCCAAGGCATAACCTTCATTTGAATCTGGCTGTACCCCATTTACACTCCATATGGATACTACAAAAACACAACAAAGCACAAAACTAAAGAAATACATTTGAAAACAAAAATGACTTGTGTATAGTTCCGTTCTGTATACATCCATTCTGTTCTGAAGCTCATGTAAGAATGTGCAATAAACATAATTTGCTTGATTTATAGAATGAGGTCATTTTGAAAGAGTTCCATTTGCATTTAGTTAAAGCAGAAAATTATTTGTTGGCCATGAGTAAGCTGCCCTTTGAATGCAAAGTGACGCTGTATCGACAGCAGTTTGATTTGCTTCAGGTCCATAGTGTACTTTATTGAGTGGTTGATTTTCTTCAAATAATGCTCCGAGGCACGCATGCTGAATATTCAGACCTTGCAAACTATTTATCAGTCAGTATTTCAATTGGAATCATCTGCGGATGCCTTTGTCCACCAGCAACAAATTTCCTGTAATACCGCCCGATACGAAACACCATGTCCCTGCTCCCAATGTTTTTAACAACAGGGTCCGTTAACATGGTTTGGTTTTATGTGTCCCTTCCCTTTTCAGTACTGTATGCCACTAAAGCATTAGTTTAATGTGTTCAGAGGGCTGTGTTTGGCTCTGGGATTTGGCTCACTGGTTAATGGGTGTACCATAAATTAATTTGCAGACTAATAAGATGAATTTAGGCCAATAGTAACAATGTAAACTCAATGCAGTGTTTTGGAATCTTTGCTTTAATTCATGTATACATGTGGTTTATATACTGCATAATATCAATATATAATTTGGAATGCAAAAATCTTAACGTTGCATCATGTGTGCTTTATTTGTGCTTTGATATCTTGACTGATTGAGCCAAATGCTTACAATAAGCTATTGGGGTAAATGGGTTGTCAAATTACTTTTTATAGGTGACCTTTTATATGTATGTTTTAGGAAAAGTGCATATCTTCTGCAAGTTTCTGGTGTTACTGATCATCATTTGTTTTTACAAAAAGTTCACTAGTTTGCATTCACAAGTTCATTTTAAATGGTTCTGCAATGTAATAAAAACATTTAAAGTACACAATTGCATGTAATCAATATCAGTTTATAAAAAATGCATTCACAATAGAGAATATGACTTTCTTGTTGAAAATATAGCATATCACAGGACATAGCTGAAACTTCATGTAGTGAGGTTTGTGACATGCCTAAAATCATTAGATGCGTGGCGACTACAGTATATAAGCCTGTAGTGTATGTCTCCTGAAGTGCGTCATGGCTGAACGCCCACCTCTTCCTTTCGTCCTACGGGGTTTACGTGCCTTTAGCTGTTTAGCTTAGCTGTTTGATCCTAGTGTTTTCCAGTACCATTATGCGATTTTACTTGTTAAGTGTGATGTTGAGCTACCGAGACTGTGTGTGTGGTGTGCTGCTTACACTCTGGTAAGTTTAATGCTGTGTGTTCGGGGTGTTGTGGGAAGTTTGGCTCGATATAACTTGAGCTACAGCTATGTGTTTCAGTATGGTGTGCCTTTAGGGCTCCCATCTGTGCGGCACTGCAGTTTAACATAACTCGGGTCGGAGCACCATCTGTTGCTGTTATAGCCACTATAGAAGCTATTGTATGACTTATATGCATGTTGTTAGTATTTCGTCATCAGATCACGGTAGCTAAATTGTTTATTTTTTTTAAGAGCTAGATAATCTCGCATGCCTTCTAAATTGTCTAAATCTAAAAGTCTGTTTGTTGTTCTTAAGGTCCTTTTTGCATGTGTTAAGGCAGGCAGAGTGACAACAGTCACCTGAACGCAGCTCTCACCCAACCCCTCGTTCTTTGAGCCACGCTGCTTTTGGGGTCCAGTTACGAACCCCTGTTTAAAGGCTCGTTGGAAAAGGGGTAAACAACATAAAAGGACACGCGAGGCAGTTTAAACATTTATTATAAGGCTAAATAACGAATGCACAAAGTTGCGTATCTTAATCAATAAAAGGCAACAGATGAAACTGAGAACACAAATTATACTGTAATCAAAATATACTTACCAAAGAAAACAAATAAATCAATGAAACATCAAACAGAACACATATTGTCAGGAAGAAGAGACAGCGTTTGGAGAAACCCATCCGGGGGTCGATTGGAAGTCTTACCACTGGCACAGATAGAACAGGCCTAAACAAAACCCTAAATGTCGCGAGACATGGAGATGCACCAGAATCGTTGCTTCTAAGGCCGTGCGGACCTTCGATTCAATCTCCCATGTGAGTTGGAGACATTGAGTCTCTCAGGTATAATGCCATCGGGAGTGGACAGGTGTTCGTCGGAACGGTAAAAAACACGAGACAAGGCATCGGGTTTGATGTTTTTGGAACCCGGATGATAAGAAAGGGAAAACTCAAAACGACCGAAAAAAAAGTGCCCACCGAGCCTACGTGGAGTTGAGTCGTGTAGCTGACCTGATATATTCGCGATTCCAATGATCGGTCCAAACGATAAAAGGTACCACCTAACCCTCTAGCCAATGACTCCATTCCTCTTATGCTAACTTGACCACCAGCAACTCTCTGTTACCAATATCATAATTACGTTAGTTTTTTTTCTCATCGACGATATCCGATGAGAAAAAAATGCGCAAGGATGCATCTTGTCATCCGTGGATGAGCGCTGGGAGAGAACTGCTCCTACCCCCACCTCTGACGCGTCGACCTCCACCACAAACTGACGTGAAGGATCAGGGGCTATCAGAATGGGAGCTGAAACAAGCGTCTCTTGAGGTTGGAAAATGCAGCTTCGGCTGCATCGGACCACCTGAACGTCGTTTTGGTGGAGGTCAAGGCGGTCAGAGGAGCGGCTAGTTGGCTGAAATTGCGAATGAAACGCAGGTAAAAATTGGCAAATTCCAGAACCTATGCAGGGCCTTACGGGAATCTGGGATTGGCCAATCCACCACAGCCTTAACCTTGTCGGGATCCATGCCAACTCCCTTGGAAGAGATGATATACCCCAAGAATGGAACTGACTGTGCATGGAACGTGCACTTATCTAACAGCCTTTGGTGCACCTGCCTGACGTGCTAAACATGTTCCTGGAGAGAAAAAAATAAATAAAAATGTCATCCAGGTAGACATATATGAACTGATCGACCATATCTCTCAGCACGTCATTGACGAGTGCCTGGAATACCGCAGGGGAGTTTGACAGGCCGAAAGGCATGACGAGATATTCAAAATGCCCCCTGGGGGTATTAAAAGTGGTTTTCCACTCATCCCCTTCCCTTATGCGAACCAAATGATATGCATTGCGTTAGTCCAGTTTTGTGAAGATGGATGCTCCCTGCAACTGCTCGAAGGCTGAAAACATCAACGGCAAAAGATGGGTATTCTTTACCGTGATGTTGTTCAGCCCTCGGTAATCAATACACGGTCGCAGTGGAACCTGGTTGTTAGAGAATCAGAAATGTATTTATCCATGGCCTCCCTCTCTGGAGCAGAAAGTGAGTATAACTTGCCTTTAGGCAGAGATGTACCTGGCAGTAGATCTATAGCACAGTCATAGGGACGATGTGGAGGAAGAGAAGCAGCCCGGGACTTACTGAACACTTCCTTCAGGTCGAGGTACCCCTCAGGCACGTTAGACAGATTCACTGGCTCATCCTGTAACAAAACAGATGACACAGACGAACAGGCAGACACGAGACAAGAGGCATAACACTGATCACTCCAGGCCGAGATGGAGCTGTCGCCCCAGTCATTCCTGGAGTTGTTTTGAATCCACCAGGGGTGACTATGACTATGGAAGCTGACAGGGATTCAGTGAGCAGAAGTGACAACTCCTCCGTGTGATTCCAGATGTAATGAGGGTGACAAGACCGGTGGTGAAAGTGATGGCAGGAAGTTCTTGTCCGTTAAGAGCATTGACCGAGATCGGTGGGTGAGTGGAATTATGGGAATCCTGAGAAGTTGTGCCAGGGTGTAGTCCATAAAATTACCTTCTGCTCCTGAATCCAGGAGGGCCTGGCACTGCACTCTGTTTGCCCATTGCAGTCCAACCGGGAGGAGAGTAATAGATGAGGATTCTTTCACGGCCAGTCCGCCCGACAGTAACCTCAGTCCTACTGCCGGGCTTGGTCTTTTACTGGAGAATTTATAAGAAAGTGTCCCATTCCGCCAAAGTAAAGGCAAAGTCCCTTCGCCCTCCGCCGTTCTCTCTCTTCCTGGGAAAGCTGAGCTCTACCCACCTGCATGGGTTTGTGATTGAACGTGGGGCTGACGGCATTGCTGACACTGGCAGTAGAATACTCTGAGGTTTTCGGACCCAGAGTCTGACATACACGTTGGTCCCGACATTGTAGGCGCGTGTCCACGAGCAAAGCCAACTCAATCAGCCCGTCCAGACTCGTGGAAAGTTCCAGCGTGAAGATCTTCTGAATGCGGTCAGCCAACCCATGCAGGAACATATCCCATATCTCCTCGTTCCATTTGCACTCAGCCACCAATGTTCGGAACTCGATGGAATAGTTGAAGACGTCCCACCACTGCGCGATCAAAGACCCGCCTCATCTCCTCAGAGAGTGCTTGGAACGAGAAGCAGCAAGGATGTTGGTTCTCCCACACCGCCGTTCCCCATTGAGCCGCGCGCCCCGACAGTAATGTCATGACCAAAGCCACTTTAGACTGTTCAGTGGAAAACTTTAATAGCTGGAGAGCCCTTAGACTGTTTAGTGGAAAACTTTAAAAGGTGGAGAGAAAAAAAAAATAAAGAATACTTAGTCAAAAATGCTCTGCAGTAGTTGGGCTTACCTGTGTAGAATTCAGGTGTGGGAAGGCACGGCTCATGCTGATGGCCGTGTTCGTGGGAGCACGGGGAACTGGCGGCGGGGCTGGCGCAGTGGGAGCTCTCAGTTGTAGGAGTTGGCTGGCCTGTACTGCCTGTACTAAGGCCTGTACTGAACAAACCGTGGCCATCATCTGTTCCTCCTGCCAATCCTGCATGAACTACTGCTGGTCAGGAATTCCTGTAGAAAGGAATTACTCGCTGAATCCATAAGTATGGTCAGATCGTTCTGTCAGGAAGTAGAGGCAGATTCAGTAGCGAGTGAACAACTGTTTATTGAATAAACAACAATAATTATAGAAAGAGTCAGATCAGTAGGATGGCAGGTAACAAACTCAGAGTAGCGCAGGGATGCAATCGGCAAAAACCAGATCCTCTGTAGTCACCGCTGGAACGACCAGGAAGCCAGGGACTGAGAACCAGTAGAGAAACGAAGAGTAGTATCCAAGGAACACAGACGGGACAGGACTTGACCACAGGATAACCAAAAACGATCTGACAACACAGGATGGAATATACAGACATTAAATAGCCGAGCTGACGAGCCACAGCTCGCTTTAATGAGCTGATCAGCCACAATCAGCATACACACCCGCATACACACCCACAAACACACACACACACACACACACACAGGGAGAGAGAATGTTACCCCTTTTCCACCAAAAAAAGAACTAGTTCGGAAGTGGTGCTGGTTCAAAGTTGGTTCAACTTGCGAACCTTCTCAGAACCTGTTTGTTTTTCCACTGACTAGAGAGCCCAGCGAACGACGTCGTTACGTCACTGTGTACGTTGCCATACGTCTTAGCTTTCCCAGAAACGCTTGCGCCAACTTCAAGCATAACAATTACAATGGCGGGCTACATCGCCTTTCTGCAAATGTTTCTCCCGGCTCTGCGATCCTATTTTGGGGTCAGAAGAAGACGTTTAGAACACATTTGTGCTGCTCATCTGGATTACTATAGACGGAGGTTGCGTTCGAGAAGAAGTTCAACAATAACCCAGCCTCCAGCCCCCGACGTAAGCATGACGTGGAAAAGAAAGTTTATAGTCCAGCAAAGAGTTGGTGCCGGTTTGGAACCAATTTTCCTGGCCGAGAACCGGTTCTTTGGCTGTCGGAACTGGTTCGCGAGTAGGCACCGGCTCCGAACCGGCACCAGCACTCCCTTGGTGAAAGGGGAATGAGTCAATGAATCCATGAACCGTGACACATATAGAATACAGCTTGTCTTCAGTGGCTGACTGGACACCATGAAGCATACGGGTGTTCACCACTTTGTCCCTCATTCGGTTTCACTCTCGTTTTATATACTCAACCAGGAGCCATTAGAGCAACGGGGCACAGGTACGCAGAACAACACTCAGAAGAGAAAACATATCAGAGCACAGAACAGACAAGCACAAAACACAAATACAACACCCATATAAGGCTTAAGCCGTAACTGGTCCAGTCACGTCTTTGTCTATTGTCCAAGTGGGCTTAAAGGATCTGAGCGCCAGGTGTTTGCTGCACCACAGTCTTTACATCACCATGGGTTGTCATTATTGCTGTGTCATCATTTGCAGTGAATTTTGTGAGTGTGATTCTGATTGGCGTGGTTTCTCTTTTGTATACCTGGCGCTGTCATACTAGCCTTTTCTTCATATAGGAAGCCTAAAGGTGATGAGGGCAACACACAGGGCAACTTTTTGAGCAATGTTGCAAGGCAATCTTGCAGAGCGATTGTTGCTTGTGCACTTTCCCATTGAAAATGGGCAATACATTTCTATCTGGATAATTTAGATCAGTCGTGGGCCCTGTGTCTCATCTGGTTGCCCGTTGACGACAACATTGCCCAGCAACATTGCTCAGAAAGTTGCCCTGTGTATCATCACCTTTAGACCCTGCAACGATTATTGTTAATTTTCTTATTTTTTTCTCTGTTGTGCTGGCTTCTGGTTTTAAATTATTATTGGCCATGTTTTTTAGCTTTAATAAAAAAAAAAAATTACGGTAACTCACGCCTCTTGCCTTTTCTCTGAGTAGATCGTACTTGTGTGCCTTTATTTGGGTTGTTTCCCCGTTATTCCGGGGTGGCGTAGTCACTACAATCGAGCCGCTTGTTACATACACAATTAAATACATGGCTCAAACAACAACTGGATTGCATAAAACATTTGAGTGATTCCAAGTACGGGACAGGAGCTACTTTTCAGTTCTCCTGCTTTAAAAAAAATGTGGCTGAAACCTTAAACCATGTTTCTTCATTTCTTGTTTACTGAAAAGGTCCAGTACCTCATGATTGCCCCTATGACCACCGCCAGATCTGCCAGGATTCTACTTGGTCAGCTAAGAGTTTAAAAATGCCAACTCTGCATTTACAAACTGACTCCAGTAGAGATTTATTTTTCCTTCCCACTAGCTTTTTTCCCCCTCTTTCTGTGGATAGTTTAGCTCTCAATTTGTCCAGCATTGTTCATCTGGCCACATGAATTACTCTTTATATAACAAAGAACAGCGTAGACATCTGACACCAATACCCCCCACAATCTTCTCAGTTTCCTAACAAACTTTTTTTTGTGTGTGTGAAAGATAGATATTGACTTTCTTTTTTTTTCTTTTTATAAAAGCATCTGAAGGCATCCAGTTAAACTGCATTACTGTAAATGTGCTAAAAATCTGTGGTTGAATAGGTACCAAAGTTGTTACGACCTTTTTTTTCTTCTTTCCAGTAAGTAGTAATAGACATTCAGAGTTCATTGATTTGAATAGAAGTTCTGGCTCAATGTCTGCACTTCTCAGAATGAAAAGCTTGAAGCTTTTTATAAAGATATTCATAATGTACATCATAATACATTGTCTTACAATTTTTTTTTTTAATTGTTACCAAAGTTAAAATGCATTACAATATTAGCAGATTCCTTGTTACATCTGAAACTGGATATTTGTCTTGTGATTCAATGCAGTATACTTTCTAAAGGTGTAACAATGAATAGATACAAATTATAACCATGGTTATAATCATTGATGAGATCATTAAATGCATTATAAGGTGCATTAATGGATAATGGTTGAGATTAATTTTGATGGCCCAGAAAAATAGCATTGCCACGTATTAAAGATTGTAGTGCATTGATGTGCAGCTCACTTGTTAACATTCTTCCTTCCTCTCCATCTTTTCAGTTGTGTTCATTACTCCTGTGAAGCCATTGATTGCCAAGAGCCGTTGATCCGGATGCAGAGGTGCAGTGCAGCGACGGAGGCTACTTCAACGGCGCTCGCTGCACTGTCACGTGCAACTGCGGCTACGTCCTACAAATCCACCGGGACGATGATATCATCAAGAGCCAGGTACTAGATAAAACGAGAAAGAGTATATGTTTGGTTTGTCTAAAGCTGGTCACACAGAACAATGCAAAGGAGTTTATATGTAGAGTTGTATCTCAACTAAGTTTAATGGTTCAACGGAAGTGCGTAAGTGCCCCTTTACGTCAAAACTAGGCTAAGCTGAACTTGCGCACGACTGGTGCAACCGGCACCTGCAGAGCTAAACATCCATAGAACTGCAGGACAGGCCTGTCAGTTTTCCATCTGTTTCAAGCCAAGAAGATTTTTTGATCATCTCTCTAAAGAAGAAAAGCAAAAATACTGTATGTGAACAAACTGCAATTTTTTAACTCTTGTGATTCATAAACAGTTATAATTGAAACTATACAACCCCATTATGGGGTTAGAAATATGGCTAAGTCAAAAGATTTGTCCAAAAAGTTTAGAGAAGATATCATCGCCCTTCACAAACAAGTAACAGGATACAAAAGATAGCGAAGGCACTAAATATTCCTAGAGACACCGTTGAAAGCATAGTTTGCAAGTTCAAAGTTAAAGAAACAGTTGTTACACTACCTGGACTGGGTTTCCATGCAAGAACTCCAAGATGTACACCATTACTGACCCAAAAGCAAAAAGAAAACTGCTCAAAACCATATAAATAAGCCAAAGAAGTTTTGGTATTCTGTCCTGTGGAGCGATGAAACAAAACTGGAACTTTTCGGCCCGAAGGATCAGCGATACGTCTGGAGAAAGAAGAATGAAACATGCTGAAAGAACACTCTGCCAACAGTCAGCATGTGGTGTTCGGGGATGCTCTGCGGCTGCTTTGCATCCTCTGGCACTGGAAACCTGCAGAGTGTGGAAGGGAAGATGGATTCATTGAAGTATCAGTCTGTAAAAGTCTGTACATTTTGCCATTAAACCTAATTGCAATGGGGGTTGAAAAATTTCGATTACATCTAAAGCACCTGCCGCAGAATTTCAATCACTAAAAACGCTATTCTAAAACGCTTAATGTAAAAAAAACGCAAAACGTCCCTTATTGCACTCAGACAGTAATATTAAATATGCACTTTATTAACAATACATACAGGCTAGCAGATGTGGCCAGAATATGAATCTACATTGCATGTTAAGTGTTTTCTTTACAATGGGAAAACGCTCTCTGTGAAATTTTTGCACGTTGGGTTTATATGCTGCAGTCATCTGCTTGCCTGTACATTAATAAGGTGTGTACTGAATTTGGTCGTCTAATATCACTGTCTTAATTTATTAATCCACATATTATATTCTTTATTTATGGTTTTCTATGGGAAATGCTTAATGTGCCATTTAACGCGTTGAGTTCATATTCTGGGTGCACATGTTCACCTGTATATAGTATGTGTCCTCAAATAGGCGTAAACTAAATTTGGACCTGGTTTCACAGACAGGGCTTAGATTAAGCTAGGATTAGGCCTTAGTTCAATTAAGACATTTGTGTGCATCTTGAGACAAAACAATGGCACAAGATATGTCAGTACAAGTTGCTTTCAGTTAGAACAGCTCAAACATGCTTTTTAGTCTGGGACTACCTTAAGCATTGTCTGTGAAACCGGGGGTTGGTCTTTTAATATCACTGTCTTAGTACATTAGTATTTAGTACAGACCTGTTAAAAATAATTGGTGGGCAATGGAGGAAAGCCTTGTTTTGCCCTCCAGGTGGGCGTTCCTTTTCAGTGTGTGACATCACATGTAACTTACATGACTTTGCCTCAACAGTGCATGTGATTGGATAGCTGTACTAACTAGCGGACCAATCGCATGGCACAGCTCTTAAATGTTAGTTTGGTGGTTCTGAAACGCCTAAGTCTGTCATCAGAATGATTGGGTATGATGACCTTGCTGAAGCATCTCACACGATTGCGTTTCCAAACACTAGCATCCGAATGCAAGATAACATGACAGCTTCATTGATGTATTTAAGTCATAGCACTTCCAATTAATATAATTTCTGCAGAAATATGTTTTCTTTGTTGCAATCCTGTGTGGGCCTGTTCAAGATGCCTCAGATCACCAACTCTCATTGAAACCGGTTGATTTGTCACTGGTTGATTTGTCATTCTGTTTCCCTTGCAGGTAGAATGTCCCCTTTTGGTTTCAGTAATGTAATAGTTTGATCAAACATTGCCCGGAGCGATATGCACACGCCCTCGTGTTTGATTTCTTCATTCTTCTTCGTCTCAGCAGCATTTATGACGAGGTCATGCAATAGAATGTCAGAACATTGAGTTTCTGTGGCATCAGCATGGGAGCAAGGACAGTGGTATCAAGTTGCATCTTGTCGAGCTTCATTAGAAAGTGCACTCGCTTCAGTTGGGTCACGAAGTTCCAGGAAATCTGCTTTAGATGGTGCTATCTTCAAAACGATCTGTTCTCTCCACTTGTTTGTGTGTCCTTGTTTGTTTTCATCATTGCAAAAATTATGCACAGATGTTTGATGGATAACCAATATGAAATCCGGTCTCCTCTACAACAATAACAATATTACATGTATCTCATCTAATCAGTGCTTAAATGATTTTGCCTGCCATTATCTTTGCCTGCCAACTTGATCTTTAAAATATTACTCAGTGTCTCAAAGAAGTGCAATAGTGGGCATTGAGGATTTGTTTAGAGCTACAATAGTTGTGTATATAACAATAACACATCTGGAATAATTTGCGTACCTATGGTTCTACAAATGGATAGTTCACCTCCATCACATTTACTTGGTGCTTTATTGGCATCTGTGGTTCTATGAAGGACCATGGAACCTTTCCATTGCACAAAATGTACTTTATAGTGGGCAAAGTTCAACGTCTCTAAGTGGCGTCTTACCTTGTTCGGCTTCATACTGTCAGAAGCTAATATTTTGAGGCACGCAAAACACTGTGTTCTCTCTTCATTAATCACTTCATTAATCACCGTTTTACTGGCGAAATGCGTCATCCAACAGAGCAGCTTTGGGATGTGCTGGAACAGGAGATTCACATCATGGATGTGCAGCCGATAAATCTGTAGCGACCGCATGATGATATTATGGCAATATGGACAACAATCTCTGGGAAATGTTTCCAGCACCTTGTTGAATCTCTAGAATTAAGAATTAAAGCAGTTCTGAAGGCAAAAGGGAGTCCAACCCAGTACTAGCAAGGTGTACCTAATGAAGTGGCCACATTTTTGTTTTATTTTAATATGTTTATTTTATTTCATCATCATCATCTTCTTCCGCTTATCTGGGGCCGGGTCGCAGGGGCAGCAGTCTTAGCAGGAAAGCCTTAAGATTCCCAGACTTCCCTCTCCAGGGGGACACAGAGGCGTTCCCAGGCCAGCCGGGAGACATAATCCTTCCAGTGTGTCCTAGGTCTTCCCCGGGGTCTCCTCCCGGTGGGACATGCCTGGAACACCTTCCCGGGAAGGCGTCCAGGAGGCATCCGGAACAGATGTGGAGGAGCAGCGGCTCTACTCTGAGCTCCTCCCGAGTGACCGAGCTCCTCACCCTATCTCTAAGGGATCGCCCAGCCACCCTGCGGAGAAAGCTCATTTCGGCCGCCTGTATCCGGGATCTTGTCCTTTCGGTCATGACCCACAGCTCATGTCCATAGGTGAGAGTAGAAACGTAGATCGACCGGTAAATCGAGACTTTCTTCACCACGACAGACCGGTACATCGACCGCATTACTCCAGTAGCTGCACCGATCCGTCTGTCAATCTCCCGTTCCGTCCTTCCCTCACTCGTGAACAAGACCCCGAGAGTCTTGAACTCCTCCACTTGAGGCAGGAGCTCTCCACCAACCTGATTTTATTTCAAGTAACACAATTGTTTTTAATGGTTATTTATAATAACTCTGATCCAGATGCATTGAATTGAATTGTTTTTTAACAGATATTGAACAGAAGAAGTTCTTGCATGATTCAGACTTACTTCACAAAGGGCAGGATATTATTTTCCCGTTTTTTCTTCTTCCGTGGTGAGTTGTTTTCAGCTGCGCTCTGATGCACGCATGCCTAAAGGTCAGCGGTTACCTTCATACACCCTCGTGTCCTTAACAAGAGTATAAAACCTTGTCTGATGTGATAATTATATCAATTGTAATTCAGCACTCGCTCTCAGATCAGGCACTTTCGGGAATTCTGTGCAGATGTTCTAAACATATTGATTGAGTTTATCATGTGGAAAGCGTATGTTTTTATATGGAGCAATAAGAAAGTGAGTAATGGCTGGGTAAGAAGATATTGTTGTGGTGTATTAAATAATCAAAGAAAAAGCTGAAATATATGAGAAAGAAAGAATATCTGCTCAAGCGTATCAATATCTTGTGTGTGCAGTGGTGTATTACTAATTAGTGCTTTATAATGAAAGTATAAGTTATGTTATGGGACAACATTTGCAAGTAATTATTGTTACTAAATTGCTTAAATGTTGCACTTATTTGACACAGTTTATGTAATTAAATGTTAGAGATCCCTATCCAAAGATTTACATGAACTTGAGAACTTTTGCAAATTCAAAAAAGATAGCAAATTTTTGTCATATTTTTCTCAGTATTTCTTTGCAACTAAAAGCTACCAGGGAAGATATTATCCGCTTGTTATTTTATTGAAATCAGATTCCAAAGATAGTCTCTGTAGGTATTTCAAAAAGCACATTATACACTGAAGTTACGACAAAAGCCTGGGTCAAATATGTTTCAAGGTCTGTAACCAGATGTCAGGTTGTTTTGGGGCATTTTTGGAATAACAGAGTTTTGGTCAAGAGTATGTGCCAACATTTTTGCACAGCGGTGTCCAAACTACACACATTGTCTTCTTATTTTCAAAACACTGTGCATCAAGTGAAGCTTTAAAGGAAGATGAAATGTGTTATCATTGGATTGGAGCTGTCTGAATCGAGAGCCTGTAAGTGACTGATTTGGATAGTAAGCTCCTCGCACCACCAAACAGGAGCTCAGATCATTGTACTGATTGTCAAAAGGCCATTACTTGTCTAACTATCAATCAGATGACAGAAGACATGTACAATAGTAGTTTGTGTACAACAGTTTTTCAATAAAGGTTTCATGTTGATTATTTAGAGGCCATTTGGGTATCGAACATGAGGCTTTATAGGGTTAAAATGTCATCTAATTTGGTAGGGTTTTGTTATCTGCAGAGTAAATGATAAATATGAATTGTATATCAAAAGATTCAATCAACATTCATATTGTAATCAGAAGTATCACTTGCAAAGGATATTTTGTTCCTTATTTTGTCATCAAAAAACACAATGCAAGACTTGGCACTTCTCATGCAAAATACTAATGCACTAGTAGGGCTTTCAGGCCCATGCATGAGAGGAAGACAGCGCTACTACTCCCTACATCGGTGTCGGCCCTAGTGCACTGTGTGGTCAGCATGACATATTGAACTCTAGCTGAAAATCGTACGTGTTTTCTGTGCAGGCGGATTCAACCGTGACCATCACCTGTGCTGATAGGAAATGGAACAAGCAAGTATCGTGTGAGCCGGTTGACTGTGGGCTGCCAGATAAGTACCATGTGCACCCTGCCCAGTTTGATTTCCCAGAAGGCACCACCTTCGGCAAGAAGAGCACGTTCCAGTGCAAGGAGCCCGCTCAGCTTGTGGGTGAGAAATGCTGGAAAATCTCAGTGTTACTGAACTTTGATGCAGTGAATAGGTTACCTGGGAAAACTGTCCATTTTTTATATTTCCTATATATTTTTTAATTTCCATACACATTAATACGTACTTGATTTTGATGAGCATCCCCAGCATAAAAGAGGATAAATGGCTCATTGCAATAACAAGAACTACATCAAGAATAAAACTTGATGAACTTGATATAACATCAAAAAAAAAACTTTGTAAATTTTATAAAACTTAAAAAAAAAAAAAAAAATTCTGATTGTAAAATCATAATAAACAATTCCTTTGCCAAGTACTTTGTGACGTGCAGCTGTGTGCAATTGCAACATCGGGCATTGCGATGTAATTCAGTCATGTGTGGCCACAGGTATTTCTCAGAGGTTTGGGACGTGACTCATCCAGTCAGAATTTAGAGGAGCTTTCGATTTTATAACACTTCTTTTAACTCTTCTCACTATGGTGAACAACTAATACTGATAGTCAGAATATATGTTAATATATGTATATATATATACACTAATTTGTCCTGTTAAATTATACATACACTGCAAAAAAAGTGAGGTGTTATTTTTGTCTTGTTGATCAAAGCTGAATTTTCAGCATCATTACTCCAGTCTTCAGTGTCACATGATCCTTCAGAAATCAGTCTAATATGATGATTTGATGATCAAGAAACATGTCTTGGTCACACTTTAGTTTGGGGAACACATATGCACTATTAACTATGACTTTTGCCTCAACTTTATTGCTTATTAATAGTTAGTAAGGTAGTTGGGTAGGATTAAAGGATGTAGAATATGGTCATGCAGAATATGGTAAGGCATTAATGTGCTTTATAAGTATTAATAAACCGCTAATATGCATGCTAATGATCAACTAGTTAATAATGAGAAATGGACCCTAAACTAAAGTGTTACCTTTTCCTTATTGTTATAAATGTTGAAAACCGTTGTGCTGCTTCATGAAGACTGCTGATTTTGTTTTAATTGAATGAACTGTTTTATTCTGTGTTAATCATACGAGTCTGTGGCTCATCTGCAGGCACTAAAACACTCTGACCTGTATGGAGGACGGCCTGTGGTCGTTCCCGGAGGCTTTGTGTGAGCTCCGGTGTCCAGCGCCGCCTCCCGTTCCCAACGCCGTGCTCCAGACCAAACGCTGCAATGAAACGGGCCTGAAGTGGGAACCCTCTGCAAATACAAGTGCAAACCCGGATACCATGTGGCCAAGAAGCCAAAGAGGTGTGCATATGATTGTTCAGTAATCAACACAGGGACTGGATGACGCACTCAACCACTCAATCCATGCCATCGTGAGTTGTCTTTATCATCAGAACAGTCTCTTTCTCGTCTATTTCCCTTCAGGAGAGCCTTTAAGAGGCAGTGCACTGAAGACGGCCGCTGGTTGGAGGGCTCGTGTGAGCCGGTGACCTGTCCACCTCCTCCATCGGTCTTCTATGGCATGTACCAGTGCACAGACGGCTTCAGGTTCGACAGCACCTGCTGGATCCACTGCAACGGGGACAACCACTCTCTGGGACCGCCGCCGCCATGCAAACAGGTCCGTCTTCTTCTGTGGATCCTTCTGTTTTTGGTTCTATATCCGGTATCACTTTATTTCGATAGTCCGCTTTAGACATTCTACTAACTATAAGTAACTTTGCAGCTACATGTCAACTAACTCTCATTAGAGTATTAGTAGACTGTCTGCTTAATATCTAGTAACACTTTATTTTGTTGGTCCTTCAATAGACATTTTACTTGACGACAACTACAAGTCAACCTGAACCCTAACACCTAACCATATCCTAACAATCTACTGACAGTCTACTATAGTCTACTAATACTAATGAGAGTTAGTTGACATTTTGTTGGTCCCCCAATATACATTCTACACTAAAAAAACAACAACAAAAAAACAAACAAAAAAAATGCATTAAGTAAAATTTACTTAATTTTTCTTTGGCAAGTTTTTTGCACAAATATTTTTTAAGTAAATTTCACACGCATATTTAAGTAAATTTCACATATGGAATTAAGTAAACTCTACTTAACTAAGTTAAGTGAAAGTACAAAGAAAATAAGTAATTTTAACTTGGCTAGTAAAAGGTTGAGTAATATCTATTTAGTTGAAGTTTCCTTTGCAATATATTGCACTCAAACAATATAAGATTGAATTAAACCACACTGTTTAAGTATAGGTTTCCTTAGAAATATCTAAGTAATTAATACAATAGATGTTGTGTGAGACACCATATCTACATATCAGAAGTTATGCCATGTGAACACAGAGACCTCAATACTTGGTAGACAATACAGGACGGTTACATTTGATGGATCATTTTTGTGTTACTAATGTGTCAATTTGAGTAGAAAATGAACTCCAAATGTCACAAAATTGTAAGTTACTAATCCTAACATCAAAAGCAATGATAAAACAGTGTAAATGCAGCTGGAAAACAGTGAAAAATCAACTTCATTAATTATTCAAGGCCCAGTGCATAATGGGAACTCCAGTATCAGAAAAGTTGAGTAATTTTACTTAATTTTATTAACACTTTATGTTATTGGTCCCCCAATAGACATTTTACTGACTATAAGTAACTTGGTGACTACAAGTCAATGGGTTCTCCTAACTTGAACCCTAACACCTAACCATAACCTAGCAATCCCTTACGGAAATTAATCATGGTTTTACTACAAATAAAACTAAAAAAACATGGTTATTATAGTTAAACCATGGTATCTACAAATTAACCATGGTTTTGATACACTAACCATAGTTTAACCATGGTATTTGTTGTAAAACTGTGGTTATACAAATTGGTTCTCAATCTGCCAAAAAACGATGGTTACTACACTTTTATGTGCATGTGTGAACGAGCTCTAGTGTAAGAACGAGTCTATGAGTGAATCTGGAAATAAAGTAAAATACCTGAGAAAAATGAGAAATAGTCCTCAGATGCATGTCTGTAATTTATAGCAAAACATCTAGCGTTAATTAAATCTCAAACAGATTCATTAAAATAAGTTATTACTCCAACACCTGCGTGACGTCATAAACTAACGTGGTTGAACGGCGACTTTGCGACAATACAGTTTCGGGAAACAGTCGTGACTAGAGCTAGTTGATGTCTTCAACGATGTATCGTACTATAGTAGTGAAGCAGCGAGTTACAGCGGTGTAATTTTTGCAGGCTGTGATTTCTTGGCTACAGTAACAGGTCGTTTATTTTTTCGTCGATTATTTATTTAATATTTTATTAAATGAGAGAGATCGTTCAGTTAAAAGATTTACACATTTGTTTGTATTTGTTCAAGCCACATGATTGTTTACTTTACTATGGGGACTTTTAGGGCAATGTTCTGTTTGTAGTTTGAATTTATTTTATTTTATTTTAAGGTTCTTTATTTTATTTTATTTTATTTTATTTTATTTTATTTTATTTTATTTTATTTTATTTTATTTTGTGTTACAGAAGATCTCTATTTCAACTTCATATTCATCAACTTCTAATACATATATTACAAGATATTAAGCAGCACAACATTGATAATCAGAAATGATTAAAATGATTTCTGAAGGATCATATGACACTGAAGACTGGAGTTCTGCTGGAAATTCACCTTTGATCACAGGAATAAATTATATTTTACAAAATGTTCAGTAGAAAACAGTTATTTTAAATTATAATATTTCACATTAGTATTATTTTTACTGTATTTTTGATAATTCAATTTTTTAACCCTGCACCCTTGGTGAGCAGAGGAGACTTTTTTTCTTAACAATTAAAATGTTGCGCACCACAAACTTTTGAACGGTACACTGTAAAAAATTTTAAGATTAATAAATTATGACAACATATGTTTTAACATTGCTTTAACTCATTAAAGTTAATCAAGCATTTTTTTTCCAAGTCAGTTTAATGTATAATTTAAGTTGAAATGGCTTAAACATTCAAGTTGATTGAACTTAAAAATTTAGGGCAGCAACTTTTTTTTTTTTACACTGTAATTTTTTAGAGCTGCTTTACAAATTAAAATTCGATTTATTTCATAAGTGGATAACTTTGCAACATTAATACTGTTATTTTTCTTTATGAAGCTTTCTCTAGTGCATAAAATGTAATATAAATAAATGTGAGACTCAGACAGGAGTGTGTAGTGATGTGTGTCGTGTCTTCCCGGTCTCCACAGGCTGTTGGCACTAACATCATCCACTGCAGAAAGGACGGGAACTGGACCGGAAGGTTCCGGTTATGCCCTCAGATGAAGGGCCAATGCTCTCTACCTCAGAACCTGCATCCCAGCATCCGCATCAGCTGCAAGAAGGGCCACGGCATCGGTGACACTCTCCCTATACATCTCATTTCTTGCCTTATCCTCTTTTTAATCAAAGCAATGACATTTTTCTTAAAGAAAACTTTAATAAGATTTAGATTAGTTGCTTTGTGAGATAATTTATCACACTTAAGCACTCAATTATATCATCAATGCGAAAGTAATTATTGTGAAGTTATAAAATAAATAAATAAATACATTTTATATCCTAAAAATATATATTTTTAAACAAATTAAAACTTACTTTTAATCAGCAAGAACCAAAAAATATCAAAAATAACAGTAAAGACATTTATAATATTACGACTCAAATAAATGATGTTCTTTTGAACTTTCTATTCATCAAAGTATCCTGAATTATAATTTTTTTCAACATTGTAGTATTTGACATATTATTATAACATTTGATGTACTCTTTGTAATTAATAATAAATAAAAAAAAACACATAATGGTCCTTAAAACAGGCTTAATTATCTCTATGCAGAATAAGATTTTCTTATATTGGCGCGAGATTCACCCACATTTACCCTACAATATATCCTGCAATTTCCAGAAATAATCCCCTTTATAACTAGACACAGTAATCAGTACTTTACGAAACACGTGCATCTCAACATGACGTTCAGATCTCAACATGTCCTCTAATGATGAGCAGACAAACTCAGCCTTTCATGCATGTTTAGCAAGTCTATAGAGATGACACTCGAGCTTCTTTCCCTCTGTCTGTTTCCCTCAGGAGAGGAGTGTGAGTTGTCCTGCAGGGACTCTAACAGTGATGTGGTGAATCTGCCGAGTAACACGACAGCCGGCAGCATTATGAGACATCACTGGATGAACCCTCCCAAAGTCAAGGTTTGTGTTTCAGCCGCTCAGCTTTACTGGCAGGGACGCTGATCCCGAGTGTGACTCAACGTTTGAGGTGACACAGATATTGCAGCAGATATTGGATTGTGCCTGATGATTCATCAGTGTCGTTCATCAATGTTAGGCTCGAGACTTTAGGGTTCAGACGGGGGCATTGTCTATGAGGAATTCACCTCTAAAATGCAGTTCATTACATTCAGTGCCTTTTCATGCAGTTATAATGATGCATACGTTCACACCATGAATGATAACTATAATGGTAAGTACAGTATTTAACAGTGTCCATGCTAATGGACAATAACATTGTTTATTTAACATTTAATAACAACTGATGTTCATGTTTAATACTGTAAAGCTGCTTGCTTTTAAACAGTCTATTGTATAAAGTGGTATATGAGTGGTATTGCTGACTTGCAGAGCTCATGCAAACATCCACATCACTGTGATCAGATGCTTTCTGAACTGCTGTTTTCTCACCGCTGTCATTTATGTTGTATTTATCCTTATTAAGAGAAAAATCGTGCAGCACATATTAACTTAGTTTTACCTCAAAGCAAAGAATTTAAAATAATTAATTATTGTCATTCTAAACCCCGCTTTTAACCACGGGTTAAGAAACATTTCACTCTTGTAATTTTGAACAGGGGATGGCACCGCTTTTAACACGGGGTTATGTGACCCTGCTCCGCTTTTGTTGTTTTAACCCTAGATTGTGGTGCCAGACGTGTACAGTGTGAAACGAAGCAGTGTTATATAATGTTACGTCTGGATGGTTATCAGCCAACAGCCAATCGAGTGCTTTTGGACAGTCACACACTGAGCATTGTTATAAACGGTAGTGTCATATGGTGACATCAAACATGACAATTGTAATGAAGTAAACTAAACCATTTCATTTTTACCTTTATAGTCTGAAAAGTCCATTTCAGATAAACTTGATAGTACAGTCGGCAATATATAAGGATGACACTGCTAGAGCAAATTCATAAATTATCCACCAAAATGTACAGACACACGCCACACACATTAGGTTTATTGGGACATTCCATAGACATAATGGCTTTTATACTGTATAAACTGTATATTATCTTCCCTTACACTAACCCTACCCCTAAACCCATCACACACAACTTTCTGTGTTTTGTGCACCCTAAACCCATCACACACAACTTTCTGTGTTTCTGTGCACAAAAAAAAAAGTCCCCAAAAGGTCAAAATTTGCTGTTATTTCTCAGCGAACACATGCAGCGATTGTAGCTTTGCATTGAATGTCGCAGTTCCTCCAATTACTGTTCATTAGCCGCAGGCTCAGGCATGCATGGCTTTCCCAATTACCTGGCATTGGTAAAACAGGGTATGATTACAGTAATCTCTGAACTCATCTGAACCACAACGAGGCAGAGGCCAAGTCATAAAAGTTAAAAAGCCATCTGTAATCACTATAATTTAAACAATGACCCTGTTACTGGCATTAGTAGAAAGACTTTATATACATTTACCTGTCAGAAGTGTTGCAGTGTTTTAGTGGTGACTGCTGGATTTGACTATAGCGGGGTTACGATCGCAGTCTTCAGGCTGTTTTGCTGAACACCTTTCAGGCAGGAACATCGAACTTCGTTTCTTGCTCAAGTCATCAAAAGGCTGGAATACACTACACAACTTTACAAATCTGAACTGATTAAAAACAATTATTTTTTTAAAAAAATTTTTTGTAAATGGTTAAAGAGAAAACCTGCATACATTAAATGACTGAGAATCAAATTCCAATCTCATTCAGAAATATAAACACCTAGGAGATGCATAAAAAATAAAAACATGATGTTTTATAAATGTGGCTTAAAATATCAAACATGTTTGATTTCCATTGACTGGACGGATTTATAGCCTGAAGCTTAAAAATGCCCATCAGTCTGTGCCCATCATACACTCCAACTGCCCATCATCTGTAGTCTCATCTAGAGAAAAACTGTAATAAATAAATGAATGAATAAATAAATAAATAAATAAATAGAATTAGTTAATTGTTATTCTGTTAAATCGATTAAATGTGATTTAAAATTAAAAACAATTTTTTTGATTAATATAAATAAATTGAAACTGTATTTAAAATATACTTTATTATAAATATATAATCAATTGGCAATCACCATCACACACCTGCAGGTGATCAGTGGGTGGGAAAAAGACCAAATGGGTAGGTCAAAAAACAAAAAAAACAGGCACCGCGTCTCCTCGCAGCAGATCTGTGTGTGTGTGTGTGTGTGTGTGTGTGACGGAGGGATTCCTGCCGCTGTTTTGACTTTACTAAGCTCTTAACGTGTTATCAGTTCCATCATATACCATCATATGTATGCGTACACATTGCAGCACACAGCATAGTTGTGGATGTTCGACAAATCCCATCGCAAAATATGGCATAAAAGCCGTTTTTCTTCTTCTTTTAGGTTCGGTGTGAAGAATGATAGTGTGAATGCTAAGCGAACCAGGACTAAATGTGTATTTTTTTGGTCCGATCCCAAAAAAAACAGAGAGAACTGAAGTAGTGTGAGCACACAGGGAATTTTGGGATTGATTGAAGATGCTAGAAAGTTGTAAACAAACTCACAGGGATCAAACTGATCGGCGTCCCCCCCTACTTCTGTTGTGTTAAGATGGGCATTTGTGTCGAGTCAGGCGGTTTTCGGCAGAGAAATGAAACAACACGTTTCTGATTGATTTGTGTAATTGATATGATCTTCCCTGGGTGGTAATTCGAGTCTGGAGACAGAGTGTGAGGGGAAGAGGAGGCCAAATCGATGCGGCTGAAATGTTCCAGGGTGGTCGACTGAGGTCAGATCAATAACTGTTCTCTCAGCAGCCTGTGTCAATCGATGCTGTTTGAATTCCACCGCACCTGTTCACTTCTGCTCGTTGTGCAAGGGCACGGCCCGTCCCGTAACCCCCGGGCCCTGATTGACACCTGCGCTAATGCTAACGGTCATGCTGTGTTTGTTGGCCGGTGCTGCGAGAACGTCCCATATACCCACACCAGCCGAGGCGTCCTGGAGAAGCAGAGAAGTAAGCTGGCGTTGCACACCGGTGCAAGCTTTACATTCAATCATTAGCAGACGCTTTTATCCAAAGCGACTTACAAATGAGGAGAACAATAGAAGCAATCAGGCAAGAGGGCAACAGTATACAAGTCTCAGTCAGTCTAGCACAGTACACATAGCAATTTATTCATTTTAAATCAGAAAAACAAAACAAATAGAATAGAAAAGGTAAGTGCTAGTATTAATTGAGAACAAATGTGTATTTAGATGTTTTAAGTCTAATAAGTCTCTTAAGTCTAAGGGCGCATACGTCTGAACTAGTGAGTTTAGGTGCACTTTAGTAGCCATACACATCCAGAGTCTCGTTTCCCATTCTCACTTTCTTTGTTTTATGTTTCCTGCTGAGTCGGTTGAATTACTTATTGTGACGAATCGGCCCTCGAGAACGATTCGTTTCAGGTTTCACCGCTGCCCTACTAAGAAGCTCTTCTTATTTTCTCACTTATTTGCTTTCCTGACTTCAGCAAAATGATATTGCTGATGCATTCGGGTGCCTTGGCAGACCGTGGCCTTTACGTGATGCCGGCGAGTCGATTGTTCATGCTGGGTCCGCTGAGGGGAGTACTAATATTAACCTCTAATTAATAAACCAAACCTTTATTAAAGGCCTGAGAGCTAAATGGGATCTCAGGAGCTTCGGGAGAACAGAGTATGGCCGTCTAATGTGATAACAGCTCAGTCAGATGATGAGGATGGCATGCTTTTCTGAGGGAAACAAAGCAATCTGCATTTTATCAGTCAGGCTGTCAGCGCATAATTTGTTCACTAAAGTTAATCTTATATGATATAAAGGGTTGGGAGCTCTTCAGGCACCGGTAAGGGTTTATTCATGAACTTCATCATTATTTACCACTGTCCTCTTGTGGAAGACACTCAAGCTCAAGTTACTGCAGAGGGACTGAATCTGTCATTAATGTACTGTACGATTTCTTTCTGATGAAGTCTTTTCTTCATACTGGATGGTAAAATACTTTTTTCTTCTGCAGTCTGATGTTTTTCAAGAAAGAAAATATTGGGCAGAATTGATTTGGATGTGGAAACGATTGATTGGGGGGGGTGGGGTTAAAATAAAATGTTAATGAGGCCATGTGGAAAATAAGTGCACTTAATTGTATTGAATGCACTTTTTGGTGTGTATTAAAGTAAATACAAAATATTTCACCCAAAAATGAAAATTCTGTCATTTACTCAGCCTGATGTCGTTCCAAACCCGTACGACTTTCGTTCATCTTCGGAAAACACTAATGAAGATCTTTTTGATGAAATCTGAGAGCTTTCTGTCCCTCCATTGAGGAAAGTTCATACAGAGATTGTTAAACTAATCCATTTGAATTAAGTGGTTTTGTCCACATTTTCTAAAGAGGCTCGATCACTTTATATGATGAACAGATTGAATTTAGGCTTTTATTCACATATAAACGTTGATCAGTGAACATAAACTCTGCTTGACTCGCGAGAACAAACCTCTTGCTGAAGCTCAAATGTGTAGTTTTACGTTCTCTTTATGAACTTTTTAAAGCGTCAAAGTGGTAGTTGCGTAGCTGTCAATGGAGGGACAGAAATCACTCAGATTTCCTCAAAAAGATCTTCATTTGTGTTCCGAAGATGAACGTAAGTCTTGAGGGTGAATAATAATTTAATGACAGCGTTGAATTTTTTAGGTGAACTATCCCTTTAAAAAACAATAAATAGGGTTCCCTGTGGTTCCTGCGCATGTTATACCCACAGTATCCCCTACACATGCAGTTTATTAATCAGCACTACGCAGTGAACCCTTCCTCACCTGTCCTGAAATACTTCAGTGTTTTCTGTTCCTTCTCATTCACTGCCATTATTTTTCTGTCTTTTTTTGCATTGATTTGCTGACTGGCATGAAATGAGAAATACCTTAGTTTGCAGTGGTGGGTACAGCACAAGAAGAGGCAGGTGCTGTGTGCACTCGTGTGTGTGTGTGTGTGTGTGTGTGTGTGTGTGTGTGTGTGTCGTGTGTGTGTGTGTGTGTGTGTGTGTGTGTTACCGCGACAGGGATTGTTTAGGAGCTCTAGAGGTCAGACGTCCTTTACTTTTGGCCAGCCTCACGTCAGCCTCACTGAACCCTTGAGGTTCTTTCATGAGAACATGTGCTAATGAACATATATGTGTGAACACATCTCTCTCTGTTCAACACCTATATTATGACGAACATGCTGGAAACAGTCATAACTTATTCGCGTAATTATACATGTTTTGAAACTGATGAGATTTCACAAGATGTTTAATCTGGATGGGTTCCTGAATTAGTATTTTTTTTTTCTTCAAGTTGGCCAGACCTGATACGCTTGCAAAGGTAAACATTCTTGTTTTGCCTTTTTCTTTTTTATGGTCGCAAATATGAGACCGATTCAAGTTCTGCTGAAACGCAGCTGTAGGAAGATAATGGTGTCATTATTCCGCACAATTCAGTTCAGTGTTGATTCAATTCAGTGTAATAATTGTGCAAAGCATGACAATAGTGTTTTTATTCAGCTTCATCCGGCAGTGTCAGGACAGTCAAATCAATAACTGCTAAGTTTCCCCAATTGAGTAAGAACCCAAACTCCATCAGGTGACAGAAATGGAGGATAAAAACTTGGGAGAAACCATTTCTCCTCTGGCCTAATGAACGAACACGGTGTGATATCGATCGGGATACGTCACACGGGCATTACATGGGAAGGAAGAGTTGTAGTTGGTCACTTTGTGGTGGCGATGGTACTTCAGAATTGCACGTTCTTCTTGTCTTTCTGAAAACCTCCTTGTTTTTTGTCTGTTTTCAGCACATAGTCTGCACCATGGGCCTGAAGTGGTACCCACATCCAGAAGTCCTGCACTGCATTAAAGGTTGTGAGGTAAGAAAGTCCAAATCCTCTCAAATGGCTCTCTATCCTGAGTCTTCCCTCCCTCACTGGCGACACTCTTGCCTTGACCTCCATTTGCAGAGGCCCAAGAAGATTCATGAAGATGAAGATGTAGAGGAACTCTACACTAAAGTCAGTATATGTACAAGTGACTGTGATGTTCAGTGCTCTTTCTGTCTTTGTTTCTCCTCTGTGCTTGTGATCACTTGGTTCAATCTGTTTGTAGTTCGGATCTCCACAAATGTTTAAGTAATTCTCACCTACACCATATGTGCTCTTTCTTGATAAGAACGGATCTGCCAATGAAAAGATTCCTTTTGAAGGAGGCCATTACCTTATGGAAGCCCATTTTCATTTTAGTCTTAATTTTGACCTTTTTTATCTCAGTTTTGATCAATTTGAATTCTTGTCATAATTCTGACTTCGTATCACATCATTTTGTCTTTTTATCCCATAATTTAGAATTTCTAGCTCATAATTGCGTATATCGTATAATTTGGACTTTTCGTCATAACCATGACTTAGTATCTTAATTTTGACTTTTTATGTTATAATTATGACTTTTGGCAGAATTGTTACTTTTTATCTCATAATTTTGATTTAGTATCATGATTTTATCATAATTATGGCTTAGTATCTCATCATTTGACTTTATAGCTCTTAATTCTGACTTCGCATCTCATAATTTCAACAATTTAATTACTAACTTATTACGTATTAATTACTCATTATATACTTTATGACTTATGACAGAATTGTTACTTTTTATCTCATAATTTTGATTTAGTATCGTAATTTTGATGTTTTGCCATAATTTTGACTACAATATGTCAACTTTTTGTGTCTCATAATCTTGACTTATGTCATAGTAAAAATTAAACTGTCAATTATAAGAGTCAAAACTATGACATAAGTGCATACATAAGTGTACATCAACTTTTTAGATTGAGCAATTATGCTTATTAATGATTAATTCATGTAAGACTTTTATCAGAAGTACAAAAAATGTATCTTTTCTTCAAAATGGTGGGTGTTGGAGAAGATGACTTGAACCCATGGCCATACTTATGAGACACAAACAATTAAGTATTGCATATATTTAGGATGGCAAAGCATCTGTGTTCATCATGTACAGTAGATCAGCGTCTCTACGTTTCTCATGCTTGTGGTGCTCTGAGTTTCTCTCTCTGTTTTTATCTCAGCCTTTCATGGGTGACAACTATGTGATGCCATCAACAACAGAGCCTACTGCAACTACGATGGAGGCGACTGCTGTCATTCCACTGTCAAGACTAAGAAGGTGCAGTACACGTCTGCAACATTTCTCTCAACAGTGTTTTTTTATAAATTTCATGTGTATATTATGTATGTCTAACTTCAAAACCTCACTGAAACTGACTCAATTTGGTCAGTTTTGGTCTTTCTGAAATGCCTGAGCCAAAGTTTTTCAGTATAATTACCTTCCAGAAATTTCGTACACAACTGGTTTCTGCCTCCGATAGCAAGATAGCATGATCGCGTTTATTGCGTTTCATTGGCGTGCTCTGAGACGCAAGTCATTTATTATATATAAAAACTTCAATTTTTCTTAGATTTTCTTTTTCTCTGTCTCACTGGATGGAAATTATGCTTTATTCACAAATGTTGTATGTGATATTCCAATTTTGCACATAAGTTAAATTCGCAACGTTGGATGTAAAAGTAGCTACTGATGAATGAGATGCTGGTTAGTACCCACTAACCATCTGACACCTATTGCACACAAAAACGGCAAACAGGCGCGTTCTGGCAAGCTGTAATCTGATTGGCTGCCTATACGTATATTCTTGGAATGGTATTTATCATTACGCCTGAAAGCAAAGTTGTGTTTACAAAGTATCAGGTTGTTACGATGACCGCTTCTGAGAATCTAATCCCTGGATTTACCAATGTCTGCCAGGTTAGTGGCATGCAATCTTTTAAAGCGATTCAGAGTTTTGTTTGATACACTTTTTCACATTCCCATTTCCCAGAATTACTTTGCACATGAACTGGAGAGCGGTTGAGTGAGTTCTTGTCTATTATTATGGTATCATTTATTTAAGATAAAACTGCCCCTAAACCACTTGTAAAAACAAACTGCGATCAGTCAGTTTAAGCCATCCTTCATGTTTAGCTTAGCAGGTGACAGACAACAGCTGACATAATTATTATTTTTTATTATTATTTTAAAAGGACAGAACATGAATCATGAATTCCTCTATATGTTTTCAACTGGCTTTTGTCAGTCTAAGATTTGGCGGTGTCATTTTCAGCATAGTGCTAAAATAAAGTGTGAATGCCAAGATTTCACACACTGGAAATCGTTTGCCGGTGACAACAACATTCAATTAATATTCAAAATTATGATAATGGCATAAAATGCACAAGAGATAAATCCCATCTCATCCATCTATCTTTTTGGAATTGGCATATCATTTTCGCTTTCAGTTCAAACACTAAACAGAGTAATGGCACCAATGCCACAAGGTTCTTCAGATGGTGATTATCTTATTATCATAAAATCACTATTGCATTTAATAAATAAGTGCAGTTACTAATAATATTGCACATTTTGTCTCTTGGAAATGCACACTTGACAGTAAAGCACCGAGCTTGCATTTGGGTGCAGATGAAAATGTACTTTAATTAACAACAGTGATATATGTAAAATAGTATAAAATAAATACCTTATTTTTAAAGCATAACATTTGAATATTCTGTTAAAACAGTGAAATTTCTGTGAAATTTACCATTGTTATTCTACAGTATCCATACATTTGTACATTGGTTTCTACAAAACTATGAAATTACAACACATTTAGTATAAATACTAATGCTAAAAAACAAATATACGTAACCCCTAAAAGGACATGGTGGTGGAAAAAAAATATGAGATGGAGGAAAAATTATTTGTCAATATTTATTTTGCATTCTCTTGCAAATGTTTTGCATTCCTCCGAGAAACTTTGCGCTCGCTCACAAAGAGCTCAAAAGGTTTTGCAAGCAAGCGCAAAGTTTCTTGGGGGGAATGCAAAACATTTGGGAGAGAACGCAAAAACATTGAGTTATTATTTTTTCTCCCATCTCCCATCTTTTTTTCCCCACCACCATGTCCCTTTAGGGGCTCCGTACAAATAAATACTGTAATTATTCTCCGTAACCCTTGTAATACTTTTGTTTCATTGGGCTTTAAACTAGTTTTAATCCGAGACATTCCCCCTGTTTCACAGACGAGGCAACTAGACAAAATGCATATTTCAGCTGTTTTAAATGGAAGTAACTTAAAATATGTCAGTGCCATTGTTTTGCCTCAAGATGCACACCAGTAATGTTTTTTTCTAAGTAATGTTTACAAAAGCTACTCAAATGTCCTAATTTAACCTACGGCATGTTTATAAAAGTACTTAAATGCCCTAATTGAACTAAGGTCTAATCCCGGTTTACTCTTAGCCCTCTCTGTGAAACTGGACCATTGGGTTTTGTAAAGGAGAATTCAGTGGCAAATTCAAGCTCTTCTCATTGGATCTCGCAGCGCAGTTTATGGCGTCACGTGATCGAGATAGTCCGCTAGTACAAGTATTTGCTCTTAGCTCATGGAATATTCCATGAAATCACAGCCAATCAAAATGTTTTTGATGTTTTATATGCGCATCTAGAATATTCAGAATTTTCATTCGTCTGAAGCGACAATGTGGCGTTGGCTTTATTTGAGAACAGTTTTTTTCAGTAATTGCTCTCTTTACTCTCAAAGTCACTGTGGGTAACTTCCCTGTCTGGTTAGTTAGGCGGCTCTGGGCACTGTCATTGTCTTAAATATTTGGCATATGGTCCGAGTGCGAGTGCATGAACAGCGATGATTCATTGAATCCAGTCTAGAAGAGGATGCTTTTTGGGAGTTTCACAATGTGCAGCGTACGTCATTGAGCAGACAGGGATCTTAGCGGGAGTTGACCATGCGCCAGTGTTGATAGAAGGTTAAATTGTTCTCCAGCTATAAGCCAGACTGCTGGTGCCTCCTTCCTTCTGATAGTATGTCACACACTTGGCAGGCGAACGTCAGCAGAATGGGACGAGATAAAGTCATCTTTTGATGAGCTCGAGCTTTTTGGTTGCGTTGCATTGCATTGTGACAGTATCAGTTTGCTCACTCCTGACGTCATGCACGTGGACGTCTCTTTTAATAGTTATTTGAGAAACTTTGTTGTAAATATTTCTCATTTTAGATAATCTAGGGGCCTTTGGGAACTTGAAGGACAAAATGCCCACTTATAACCCTTGAAAAACAATATTCTGTACTCAAAAGATTGGTCTGTGTCTGATGTTGGGAAAATTGGCAACCGATAGGAGAATCACCTGGCATCCTGAGCCCCAGTTCAGCGTCCTGGCAGTCCTTGAAGCAAATTATATCAGCAGGGTTTTGCAAACATCCTGTCCCTGGAAATAGCCAGGGTTTAGGGAAGAACTGTGTAAAATAACTCTGAAAGAAGCAATCATATTGCGATGGATGGATTGCCAGAGTTGGATGTGATGAGGGGGGAATCTGAGTTCTAGTGTTTAGCTCCAGGAGTTTCACCACATCCCTCCGCAAATGTGTCCTATATTTGCACCACTTTATCTTTATCTGTTTAAATTCCCAAACTCATTCATACATTTCCTGGTCAGGCCCACAAACACAAGTGCAGATCAATGGAGTTCACGCATTAGTGCACAGATAAGCGGCGGTCTGCTTTGTTTTGAGCCTCTGATTTCAAATTGCACTTAACTTCTCTGCGCCATTCCTGGAGTATTTTGACGTGATAATCACTAGAGATAGTATGTGACTGTTTGTTGTCCCTTGAAATTTGCTCCTAGTCATCCCAACCAAGAACTTTTGTGACCTCACCACCTGATTTTCATTTCTCTCAGGAACAGACAAGGATTTCTTGAGGGTTGCGAGGAATAAAATCTGTTGACATTTTTTAAGAGCAACTGGAATTGGGAAAGACCAATATGCGGGAATCAGTGTGTCAGAAAATGTACTGCAATGTCCTGTATAAATCCTCAACAACACAATATGAGGTTTGGAAGGATTGATTGAATTGGGGGAAATTTCATTAGAAAATCCACCAACTTCCACACTTTGGAAAGCCTGTTTGGTGACTATATAAATGTCTCAATGTAAATGCATGGTTAATCTAGATAGACACATCATTGCTTGAGGTAATTCACCCAGTGTGATCATTTCTGGTTTGTGTTCGACAGCATCAGCTCAAGCGCAGATAGGTAAACGTTATATAGCAGTGCTAAATTGCGAGATTGACATCACTGAGAGTAATGTTAAACTCAGTTAGCGAGTCAGCTCTGACTGATATAATGAGTTCATTCAGTGAAGGATTCGTCAGACTGATTCAAAGTGAAAATGAGCCATTTGTTCATGAATCGAACTACACTGACGCTGTGTTTATTTTGCGTTCAGGAATAATCGTGATAGAAGCGATACTCGTGACATTTCTCCATCCACTCACCCTCTTGTCGTTCTAAACACGTATGCTATTGTTTTCAGCAAGTCTTTTCACCTGGTTCTACATTTCATAGTGACCAAATTTGTCAAGCTCCAACAGCTGCATAATGCAGAGATGAATGCATAGTTAAATGCGTAAGTTAAGGTTGACTCAGCCAGACTCTTGGCCATGTTCTTCAGTGAGGTATGTCTCGCTTTGGGCGACCCTCTCTTTTGCTACGAGGACTTTAAAGCAAAGGAAGCCGAGGCACTTCCCTGCTGCTTGTGTGTTTGTTTCTCTTCCTTATCTCACCCTGCCGTGCTCTCGTCGTGTTCTCTGAAAGGTTTGCGTATTAACATGTTCTGGATGGCTGGCTGTATATTATTCCTCTCAGGGACTTTGAAGGTGCGAGTCAAACAGCATCTAAGGTCACTGCAGGACGCTTTACTAATCACTACAAGCTGCTGGCATGAGGAAGGAGGCCAGTGGGCATATTAGGGCTAGGAAAGAGAAAGCCTTCGGTTTTATTTAGAGGAGATTGCTTTCTGCCTGAGAATGGGAGGTTTTTAAACCAGTCAAAAGCTAGGTTTTCATTTTTAGCTCTAAAGTTTGGTGAAGTAGAAGGACGTGACCTTGTAATGTTAGGTGTCAGTGGATCAGTTTAGCCTTTACTTATGATCATATGGATGGTTAGAAATGTCAACAAATCCCTAACCATTGCGTTTCGACACATAGCTTGTTTTGCACTGAATACAATTTGGTGTAGGATTTACTTTGAAACCATTCACTCTGAAATTGCCAGTACATTTCACAAAAAGAAAACAGCACGTAATGCATTGAATTAAACATAACAGTTTGCAGTAGAAAGATCAAAAAAATGGTAAGAGTAAAAAGTAGTAAAAGCAAACATAAAATAAATATTGTATAACATACTCCAATAACCTTTTACAGTCCACTCCATTGTACATTAAAATAACACAAGTGCATTAAAATAATAAAATCAACAATATTAAACAACCAAATTCAGATTCTCAGTGGCTTTTTAAGATGTATGAGGGACAACCTGAATTCAGTGGGTTTCTGTTTGCATTCCCAACACCCAAAACTGTGCCAAGGTAATAAATGGAAGCAGGGGAACTCCTCCAGGGGCCGGCCTGCAGTCGGGGCGGGAGCAAATGTGTGTCTCTTACCTTTTTATAAGACATAATTATCAACGCATGCTGGTTTTTGCCCTGCAAAGTTTATGGCTATAAAACCACATTTCCAAATGAGCTTTTCAGTTTTCCCAAATTCTTTCCTTTAATCTAAGCTGTTTTAGGGAAAAGTGTCAATGAAGTGCCAACCGTGCAAGATTGGAGCAAGATTGCTGTTTCTGCAGCAAAAAAAAATGAGGGTGAGAGATTTTCCGAGACTTTCACAACAAGGTTTCCCCTATGGAGGCTGAGACTGAAGGCTGTGCCTCCCATGACTTTCCACATGTTTAATGGCCTGAACACACGAGTACCAGTTTGAACTGAAAGAAAGCATGTTGTAAATAGTATGGACGCACCAACAAACCAATGTTCAATCCATAGTTAACTTTATTAACTCTTTCCCCGCCAGATTTAACTTTTTTAACTCTTTCCCCCCCAGTTTTTTTTTTTTTTTTTTTTGCCAGCCACCGCCAGCATTTTCACAGAACTTTAATGGCCCCCAGAATATTTTGTTGTATGAATATCTGAACATGCAATATATTAAAAGATAGAAGAGAGCATCTGCTGTTGAAAAAAACACAAAAAAACAAACAAAAAAAAACAAACATTTTATTCTATGTTTTATTTATGCATTTATCAACACTTGAATGTGTGAAAGTTTTATAAAAAACAACATTTTGAACAAAACACTACTGCGTGTGTGAGCAATGCTTTTATCGCTTGTTTCGGCTTTTGCATGCGTTTTGAACCAGAGATTCTCTACTCTTTCAGAAGATGCGTTACAGCGCCCCCTACCATATAACAGTGAAAACATGGATAGCCGGAAAATTCCATCAATGGAGGGGAAAGAGTTAATATCAATAATCGGAATAATCTAATTTCACGCTTAGTATAGTTCATCAGCCTAATTGTGGCCTATTTATGTTTGACAGGCCATGTATAAATTTAAACCATTACTAAAGAATATGTAGTGACGTGTGCGTTTAAGATCAGTTAATTGCAGTTAACATTAGTTAATGCACTGTGAACTAACATGAACAAACAGTGAACTGTTCTATTTTTATAAATTAACATTAACAAAGGGTAACATACAGTATGCTGTAATAATATATTGCTCATCGTCAGTTCATAACTAATGCATTAACTAATGTTAAGAAATTAGACGTATTGTTAGATTTGCAATAATGCTAGTTAATAACAAAATAAGTATTTAAAGCTAGTTAAAAACAAAATAAGTCTTAAGTAAAAAAGGTTAAGAAATGTTTATTTAGTTTCAAATAAAGAAAATTTACTTTTATGGTTTCAGATTTAGTTAACGATAATAATCATTCTCTGAGTTTGAGTTTGTAAGCAGAGTGAATTTCTCATTTCATAAAAAAAATAAAAATAATAGATGAATAATCTTACAATAGCAAGAGTAAAACAAATTATCGTTGTTTCTCAAACAATAAACAGATGCCATTCAAACTCTCTCTCAGTTTTGAATGTAATAAATCACGGTCTTACAAATGCCGTGACGTACGTGGCTGAGCCTCAGTGCAGACTAACATTATTCTGGTCTGTTTTGAAGCTCTCCGTCTGCGCCCCGATCCCCAGCCCCCTTCAGCTGCAGTCTGACACATAAGTGCCTTCTGCCAGGAGCCCTGCTGAGGTGGGGGGGGTCGTGCGCCGTGACGTGTGTGTGTGTGTGTGTGTGTGTGTGTGTTCTGCACTGGCCTCTGCCCCATGCTGACATTCCCAGCCACCATCGATAGCCCCAGATGTGGCAGCTGGTCCAGCCACCCTAGGGTCAAGGGCAGAGGAAACCATGTTAAATTTGCCACCCACATCTTAGTCTGATGGTGAGATAAAGAGAGGGTGCTAACGAGAACTGGGAAAGGTTGTGTGTTGTCGTGAGAGGGGAGAGAAGATTGAAAAAGAAGCTACTGCACACCTTTATTAGGGTGGTTGATAACAATCCTCGTTGATAACAAATGGTTGATCTGTTTTATGGGGTTTGAGGCACTTGTCAGCTGGTTTCCCATCCTGGCCAGTAAACAACCTTAGGGTGTTTTTTCAGCAAGGTTAGCAAAAGCCAATCTGAATGTGTTGGAACGTGAGGGAAGGCACACGGTTGGACAGGAAATGCCATGCAGGGCAATGACGGCTGGTTTTGATATGTGTCCGGTTCATGCTTGTAAAAGCTTCACAGGAAAGACTAAGTGCTGCTCACACAAACATGTTTTGTTTTCGTTACTTAGTCATACATGCCAATTTCCGTCTGGATCACTGCAGTCTCACACAACAAAAATCTTGTTCTTCATCACAGTCTTGTTATCCAGTAGACATATCTTAAGATCCATTTTAAAAGTTGTTTTCTGTAACTGAAATAAAGCTACAAATATATTAAACTATAAATATTACAAGAAAAGCTTAAACTTGAAAGTTTGAAATTTAAAAAAAAATGTATCAAGATCATTTAACAAAATAAATCTTGAATTAAGTATCCGATGCATATTTAGATTTCTACTGGAAAACAAGACAACAATGCTGATTAAGAAAAGCTCTTTGCTTGCGTCTACATGCAATTTAATTATTGATTAAATTCAGTGATTAAAGAGAAAAACTGGGTAACGTGCCTGCAAAACAATGCTGTTGGTGCATCAACATACCACATTATTATGCAGCTCTCTAGAATACTTTCATACTTTTTATTACTTTATTATAACATTCAAATAGACATTATCAACCATAGCAAGATTATATATCAGCCTCTTGAATCAAACTGCAGACTCCACTCTCTTGTTTCATACAAACATTAATGATTGCAGCGAAGTCCTTTGGGAACTTAAGTTAAAAAGTGAAGCATAATCAAGGACCCATTTAATACTTAAGTTAGTGTTCATGTTGCTGTTTGAGCATAAACAACATTTGCAAAGTTGCTATGATAGCTATGATGTAAAGGAAGGGCAAAGCTTTGCCTCCGCTAGTCTGCTAACTAACATTACAGTATTGATGTAGTGTTTACTGTAGCTTTTGTAAGCTCTTGCTTTTGTCAGACTATTCACCGCCCCATGGGAAAATTATCTGTTTTGTGATCAATTACTGTTTGTATTACTATAGTTTTCTGACAAAAATGTATCTATAAGAACATCAACTTTTTCTTTTTTTTCAAACATACCACTCTGACACATCCTGTGAAATCCGTGCTTGCAAAGTCTGTGCTTGAAATCCGTTGTTTCTTAATATTGCCAGGGTCTGTATCGGGCTCGAAATGGTTTGAAATTGATGCCATCGTTAATGTTTACATCTCACCAGAGCTGGCGGTTATGAAGGGGCGGGACATTTCCTGAACACATGCTAAGCGCTGCCAATCACAACACACGGGGGCCGGCTAACCAATCACAGCACATTTCGTATTTCGGAAGGAGGGGCTTCATCGAAAATAACGCGTTCAACCAGACTGTGGAGAGAGGGGCTTTAATAATGTAAAATATGTGAAAAATAATGCATGAAAGCATGAAAACATTTTCTAGTACATCCCAAAAACAAAATCAAGACTTCGTAAAAGGGCATAATAGGACCCCTTTAATATTACTGTAATATTGATGGAGTTTTCAACTTGTTTCAAGGTCGATTGTTTTGTACAATGTGATGGACTACGTTTTAAGGTTTAAGCTAATTTACCTGTAAATTGCAGTACTACACATATCTTTACTCCTATTATGAGCAAAATCGCATTATCATAATCACAATGAGCTACATTTTAAGTCCCAATGAGCTACATTTCAACCTACCAATGGTTTACACAGTCACGCAGAATGAAATCCGAAACTGTGTTCGCTGGTACAAATAGACATGACGTTACTCCATAATCGATGCTATGAGTTTGAAAATCAACTTTGTTGTGCACCAAGATAAATTGGATACAAGTTCACGTCATGAACAAATCAGTCTACTCGGCCTCTAAGACAAATGGTTAAGTTAACGTGCAAATGCGATGTGCACATATGGTCCTAGTTTTGAGCGACTGGAGATGCAGTTTATCCCGAAAAGCATCTGAGTCCTGCCTCGAGGGAGACGCACCACAGCAGCTGGTGTCACTGACGCACTGCCAACATTCATTTGTGACGTCAAGTGCCAAACGCCATTCAGATTCTATTTTCAATCCCTCCAAGGGGCTCATCAATTTCTCAAGTCCAAGTGCAGAGGATGTCTTGACCAACATGTGTTTTTCTTTTCTCCTTCAAGGTGATTCCGTTCCCCATGTCTTGTGACATCCGAAGAGAGTGCGCTTGCCGGGACCCCAACGCCTTGGAGAACCGGAAGGGCGAGCACTTGCACTCACTTGGTTAAAACGCTCCACCAAGCCGGTGCGCGGACTGGGACAGGATTAGATATTCTTCCCAGAAATACTGCTGCTTCACAGTTGTACCTCTCTCCTCTTATAGCTGTTCATCCTTTCCAAGTCCAAGTCTACCTGCTATCTCTTACAATACAATACGTTTGGAAAAGGATCCCAATGCCAAGACCCCAAAAAAAGGACTGAAGCTGGTTTGTGTAGAAGCATCAACATCACTCACGACCCCCCCCCCAAAAAAAATAATAATAAAGCAAAACGAAAGCAAGTGAACCAGGACGAAAAATACGAGAGATAGCTTTCCATACTGATGTGATTTGACCAAAGGCCGAAAAAAGCATCATCTCAAACGAAGAAAGAACAGTTTGATTTGTTTTATTTCGTCTCAGTCGTGTTTTAGGACGTGACCTCAGTCGTCCCTTGTGAAGCGGCCTTCGTCCCAAAACAAGGATGGTACGGTTGGCTGGAAAGCAATCACTGATAACGGGCCATTTTTAAAGACTGATCACTGATTTCTTTTGATGTTCCTACAGCGAAATCCATCAAATATAAATGCGCAACGGGGAACGGCTGCAGGTCCCGCCGCCACTATTTATGAAATAATTGTGATTTGAGGTTTATTTAAAATGCACACGGATAGATCCGTGCATAATTGAGGTGAGAATGAATCGGTTTCTTTAGCATGGCTGCTGCTGTTGTTGCTGCTACGATTGCTGCTAATTAGTCAAACAACAGACAACAGGAATACGCAGGCCATGATCCAGTGTGTCGTCAGTCTGCCTTAACACTTACCTCTGATCAATATAACCGCCAATGACCGAACACCTCCCGTCACAGCACCACGCCAGTGCTGAATTGTAACTCATCTGGTCAGAATGCATAATAGACACAATATATGAATGTAGAGGCCATTGTCATTAACCTTTTATTTCATATAAATGGTTAGTTCACCCAAAAACGGACAATTCCATCATCATTTACTCACCCTCAGTTTTTATTTATGCATTTTTGGTGTGTGAAAACACATATATAAGCATGTCCATAGAACGAGTTAAAAGCATCATGAAAGCAGTCTTGCGAAGCTGTAGCTTTGTGTGATGAAGAGACTGAAGATTTTATTCAAAGAGAATCTTTCCATCTGCTGCCGCTCTCAAATGTCAGTCTCTGGTTACAACACCCATGGGAACCAATGACATTAAACCGTGGTGTGACGTCCAAAGGTGTCATGCTTAAATCTAACCTTTGGTCTGTTCCGCACACAAATCCATCAGCTTCAGAAGACCACAATGGACTACTATTGTGGTACCTTTCATTATTAAATTGACCCTGATAATGTAATACAGAAAAGCAATGGAGACCCTTTCACACTATTTCTAATATCAGTGAACGTTGCCAGTCGAAACCACTTTTAAAAGGTAACTTACCGCACACGTGCCAACTTTTTAAACACTTGAAAGTGTTTTTAGCCCTTTTGAAACGAGTTAAAATGCTACGGGCGCTGTGCCATGGATGTGCTGCCAAATGTGCTGCCAACACAAATAAAATTAAAATAAAAAAATGCTTCTATCTTCAACATAATCAGAATGACTTTATATACGCAAAATCACATAAAACAAATCTTTATTATTACTCAATGTATAGAACAATTTACTTCAGCTGCCCGGCCAAAAAAACTAAAAGTTGCTTAAGAGTCTATGATTGGCTCATTATTGCAGTGATTATTATGTGTCTAGCATGTTATATGTTTGGCAGTTCTTCTAACCCTAACTGATGGAGTGTGTAGCTTTTCATTTCTTAAACAAACAAGTAGGAAGAACAACATGTTCCATATTCCAGGATGATAATGTCAAGATTAATCAGGCTCAGATTGTGAAAGAATGGTTGTGAGGAACATGACGAATCAGAGTCCAGATCTTAAACTCATTGACAGTGTTTGGGATGTGCTGGAGGAGACTTTACAGAGAGCTGGACTCTTGCACTGACAATAGCAGATCTTAAACTCACTGAGAGTGTTTGGGATGTGCTGGAGGAGACTTTACAGAGAGCTGGACTCTTGCATTGTCAATACAAGATATTGACCAAATATTGATGCACCTCTTGATATGGAAGTAAATGTTAATTCCATCTAGAGATGCATAGATTTTTAGGTCAATTTTGTATTGACAATGCAAGAGTCCAGCACTCTGTAAAGTCTACCCGACATGAAAAGCTACACACTCCATCAATTAGGGTTAGAAAAACTGTTGCCAAACATATAACATTCTAGAAACATAATAATCACTGCAATAATGATCCAATCACAGACTCCAAACAGCAACTTTTTTTTCTTTTGGTTTGTTTTTTTGCCGGCGGTGTATATATAAACACATTGTTTTTTTTGGCTGCCAACTGTGAACGTTTCCTTCAAACAGACCTCTTCCCCTCATGGCCTTAACATGTTTTGTCTAGTTTGTCAGCGTCTGTGAATCTCCACGTTTGACTGGTGTGTCAGACCGGCTCCTGAAGACTGTAGTTGCCCTCCAGAGCTGGATTTGACACCACTGATCTATACTGATGTCCCCTTGTATTGGCTGTTCGTTCAGTCATAATCGTGAGACATGTGGTAAAGAAAGAAGTTATTGTAGTAGTCACAAAACCTCCCGCTTATGCAGATTACAACTAATAACACTTTACAATAAGGTCCTGTTTGTTACATGAACTAACGAAACAGTATTTGTTCATCTTTGATAACATAAGTTGATAAAAAAAATACAGCTGTTCATTGTTAGTTCATGTTAGCTGAGGTCCATTACATTATAATAACAACAACAGATACAACATTTGGAAACTTATTGTAAAGTGTTACTGAACAACTGTTTCTGATAAAGTTTGTCCTCTATCCTTAATGTTATGAATTTAGTGCGATCGGGCCATGGCTGAAGAAAATGGATATTATCCTTGATTATCAGGCCCGTAAAACACTTTTTTTGGCATGGAAAACATGCTAAAACATTAAGGATTATTTTGCCTAATGTTTTAATAATTGGCATCACTTGGTGCAATTGTAGATATGGTAGTTAAAGTATAGAAACTTTATGACATTTATAATTAATGAAAAAAATTTAATAAAAAAAAGAATGGAAGCAACACTTATTGAAGAAAGTCAAACAACCATATCATTTTTTTATGCGTTTATTATCGAGTCTTTGTGTGTATGGCATAAAGACTTCATCATGAGATGCAGAAGTTAATAGTTTCTTTTTATTGTGCTTGTAGTGTCACAGGTGCAGTCATTTATATTTCTAAAGAAACGATAAAGTGAAAAAAAAAAGAAATAATAATAAATAATAATCGTATGTACCAGTAGTCAGTATTCGTGTCTTTGACCTCAGTTGCTGCACTTTGGGAAGCTCATTGAACGAAAGGCAAATCTTCTAAAAATCGCTGCTATTGTACGGCAGGACAAATTGGGAGGGAATGTGTTTGTGGTGTTTTATGTTCCTTATTACTGTATGATATTATCATATGCCTCTGATTACTGATCATAATTGTGGTTCCACTTGCTCCACGTCTGGTTTTATGCAGAGCAATGCGACACATGGACGCAATTTTATTGGATTTAAATGCCTTGTCAGAACAAGCGTTTGGGATCATGGAAAACTGGCTTTGATATTTATGTGTGGAAAATAAGTCTTTAATTGGGTCGTATGTATGTATGTTTTTATGTTTTTTTTTTTATCTGATGTCTTTTTTTCTTGTTTATTTGTTTGTTTGTTTGTTTGTTTGTTTGTTTAGTCAGCCACAGACACACACACTTGCACGCGCACACACACACACACACACACACACACACTACTGTATGCATAGGATTTCTTGCTGTACCTCATGCCTGTAATGTTTGCTGCTTCCATATTTTAGTGATTTGCGTCTATTAGCAACATATAGTAGTGTACATAGTAGAACTATTTATTAAGAGTGTTATACTTTTGTAAGTTATATTTTTTATTATGTAAGTTATTTGTACAATGGTCTTATAAATGTAAAATTTAGTTATAGAGGCTCTTGTATTATTTTTTCTTTTGTTTTATTATTTTATCCATTGCTAAAGTTGAAGAACAAATACAATAGTTCAAAATTATATAAATATATTTTTAATTTTTTTTTTTTTTTTTTTTTTTTTTTTTTTTTTTTTGTGTGCAACAAACAAATAGAAAACAAAATGTCATTTAAAAGAAAAATTGTGTTTTTGTCACAGAATGTCATTCAGTCGCTCTGGAAATACTGCCAGTAATGCAGTCGAGACATGATTGTAACTTCTATGTTGTAATATATGTATGTAATTGTTTGTTAACACAGTACATTTATTCTATGGCATAAAGGAGAATGGGATCATGACATATCTTGCAGTTTTCAAAATGAAAATCAACTTCTGTATACATTTCGAATGTCTCCTTTAAATCTGAAACATCCAGAGCTCACATGCATCAGCACTTGGACAGGTGAAGAACACACATCGCTGTTTTTGGCCTGCCGACGTGTTTGTCCAGGTGTCGAAATATGGACAAACACAGCAAAACATCAGCGTTCGATGAGTCAGAGTTTCTTCCTATTGGGAGTCCTCAAAGTTGACATATATTTCTTTGAAAAGATGGTTGGATGGTGTGAAAGAAAAGAAAAGAAAAAAAACAAAAACTAATGGAATTGTATCAAGAGTTTTATAACGGTTTAATATGAATGTCTCAATTATGAAGATGTAAATAGTGATGTGAAAAAGTGTACCAGTTAAATTGCCTTGTATATTTAAAGAGATTCATTAGACACAACGATACGTTTATGACAGTTATTTAAATTTGAAATGCACCATATATATATATATACACATCATCTGTCTTGTACTTCAAGTGTCCTTTAATTTCAGTGTTTTAAATCTCTTGAAACGGATGTGTTTGTGCCTGTTAAACCCATCTGTGTTGGTGATGGTGATGCTGGCCATGTCTGCTCTTGACCTCACATTGCTAATAAATTATGACCAAAATTCTGTCAATATTTTGACCTTTGCTTGATTCATACACAAATGTATAACTCTATCCAGTTGACGGGGATTCCCAAATCAGTATTGGGTGTATATCCATATTCCCACTACAGTCACTAGTGTGGATAGAGTCCATCAGAATTCACACATATATCTCTCTCTGATATCTCGATTCAAGAAACAAGATGCATTTTAGGGTGCATACACATTTCCATAGATGATATATGTTGTGATATGCTTGTTTTTTGGGGGTAAAACTTCACAATACGCTTCTATATGTTAACATTAGTTTACAATGCAATAGCTAACATTAAATAACAATGGCAGTTTTACAGAATGTATTAATCTAGGTTTATATTCATCCCTATGTATAATACATTTACAGTGGTGTAAATTAACATTAGCTAATATATTATGAAAGAAAAAAAAACATTAACAATGAACAGTATAGTCTATATATGAACAAAACAAAATCTGCAATTATTTTAATAAGCTGTTGTTTAATGCACTAATGTTAACAAATTGAATCTTGTTGTAAAGTTATATTTTGGTGCTCTGGATTACTGCAAACATATCTGATGTATCACTATTTGAACAATGAATAACTATTTCTCCGTCATGTATTGTGTATAAATAAAGCACTGGTAACTCCTCTCGGTGGTATCGTCCAGTCTTTGACCATTCCAGCGTTTCGGGATTGGATTCGGTGTGTGTGGGATTTGGAAAATGCAGTTTTCTTTTTCTCATTCAAGTTGACATGCATTAAAAATGAACAGAATAATCAGAAAAATATGATAAAATATTTGGGTTTCATCCAATTTGGAAGAACCTGAACATGTAATTGAATATTAAAGAAACATTTCCTGAAGAAATTAATGTTAGCAAACATTATGGTTGTTTGCTGTTGTGTGACTAATGGAACATCAGCAATTCAATGCACTCATGCATGTTTACATTTATATGTTTGACAAAGACAATATACTGATCTATAATTTGAGGTGCTGCTGCTTCTTCTTCTGAGACCAGATTTATAACAGTAACTTGTCTATCAGACTTACGGGTTCCCCCCGCCCCAAAAAAGAAAAAACAGAAAAAAAACTTAAACATATCCACAAAGGCAAAAGAGTAATCCACGGAACAGGCAAAAAAAAAAAAAAAATCCAAAAACCAAGAGACATGAAACCAGGGAAAACGCTCGGAAATGCAGTGCAACAACATACAAAACTTTGCAGTGAGTGAATGAGTGAACATGGTATAAATAGGCTGAGACTAACAGGGTAATGAGACACAGGTGAATGCAATCAGTGATGATCAGTCCGGGCAGTGAGTTATGGGAAATGTAGTTTGTGAGGGAGTGATAATAGTCTGGTGTGGAGTGCCCTCTGGTGGCTCTCAAGGGCACTCCAGCTGGTGACCGTTACAAGTACATTTGTTTGTGAATCATTAAAAAATGAATGCTAAAACTGCTTAAAAACAAAGTGTTTACATTTCATGCAACAAATTGCAATTTGAATGTTAGTTTCAATGGTAGTTTTTGAATGTTACTTTTGAACTATAAATAGCCTATAGAGGTCTTGAAAGGAAATAAAAGTGCAAGATCAGGCCGTGACATCTGAACAAATTTCATGATAAGCCTGAATATCCATGCCTGCTGCAAAATTACAGCATTAAGTTGGTCGCACACCGGACGAGAAGCACAGCGCCGCGTCTAGGACAACTCGAGGTATCGCACTTTCTCAGTTTATGGCCAGCAATATTGTTATGTTTAAGGACATTATGGAATTAAGATAATGTCTGTAGTATGTTATGATTGTACTGGACAATTAAATACAATCGTTGCTAAGTCTGCTGTCTGAACACTTTACCTCAGAGCAATCGTTAAAGGGCCCCTATTATGGATTTTTGAAAATGACCTTTCATGTATTGTGTAACATAGCTCTAAGTGAATAAAAACATCCTGCAAAGTTTTAAATCTGAAAGTGCACCGTATATAAAGTTATTGTCTTTCAAAAGTAAGAGTTGACTCTGAGTCACTGAAATGAATTGTTTTTCAAACGAGTCATAAGCCGTTTCGTTGTGACGTCAAGACGAAACATTAGCATATTGCCCACCCACTTATTGTGCGCGCAGACACCAGGGAAAACTTGAACCTGAAGCTGATTCCTGTGGATACTGGACAGCATTATGTCGAGAAGACGCTGTGCTGTACAATGTGACAGTAAAGCCAGTTTTTTTTCACTGCCCAAGGACAAGCATGTGAAGAATCAGTGGTTGAAATTCATCTTTACCACTATATCACAGCAGTATAATCCTAAACTTTTGCTGTGTTCCCTTTATTTTACTGACGACTGCTTCTCAAAATCTCAGAGTCCAATGAAGGATTCACAAACCGCTTGCTCTTGAAAGATTTTTATATTGTGTAGGTCTCCTGCTAACTGGCTAACTCACGTTATCACTATCTTACTGAAATAATTCTGCTAATCAGTTGTGGGCCACTATTACCTATAACTGTGTTAATTGTCTATTAATGCAGATTGTCTGTCGTTCTCACTACTTTGAGGAAATATTTGTTTTACCAACACGGTAGACCAATCACAACAGACTGAGCAGTCTGGCCAATCGAGCAGAGTAGCTCACGGAAAGGCGGGAGAGATGATTGATTCATTTGACGAGTCGTTTGAGAATCATTGAAAATGTGATGATGTGCAAATGTATATTATGAGGAAATTAAACAGTTTTTTTTTACCTTTGGCTCTGATGCATGTAAACATGTTGTAGGAGGCTCCACAACAACATTAGGAAACTTTAAAATAGCATAATAGGGGCCCTTTAACTGAATTAATTGAGAATATCACCTGAAAATCCGATAACATCAGCAATTTTCATTCAAGCAGCTGATTTCTGTAAATGCATGTAAAACGAAATGTATATTGCAGCACAAAATGAAGTCAGTATATACATTAACGACGATTTGAGACAAATAAATGTAAATGTAATATAAAACTATGTAAATGGTGCTCTGTGGCGCGGCAGGATTTTGAACAAGGTCCTGAGCCGTAGCTGGGCGCCGCGGAATATATATATATATATATTGCTCTTGCATTCTTTCTTGTGTCTATAGGTGACACACCTGAATGAATGGCTCATTAAGTATGCGGGCCCCATTGTCTCCTGAGGTGTGAACCACTACATATGCATGATGCTGTTGAATGGTTGACGCCCCTTGCGCATATTGCCTTTACAAACAAAAAGTGTTTTAGAAGATTTAAATCAATGTATTGTGTTATGTGAATGATAAGGCAGGGTGATTTTCACATCATTTTGAAGAAAAAACTCTAGGCAATGACATCAATTAGTCAAAAGTCTTATTGACACGTATTTAGTATGTGTTTTGTGGCCTTGTTTCAGAAACTTTAGTTTTTAGTTTTTTCAATAACTATGCATAAACATTATTCTCTCAAAAATACAAACATGTACATGCATGTTGCTCACATATTATGGTAGCCCTGTTTGTGCTAAATAGAGTGTAATTATACCTTTGCCTTTAATATGTTTATAAGCAACTGAAAAAAGCACAAATGTCAGGGCATGTCAGAACATCTCAAGGACCCCAAAAACCACTCAGACCCCAGAGGGTTAAAATAGAAAACAGTTATTTTAATTGTAATAATATTTGATTTAAAACTTGTGGAACCAGTTGAAATTGCTTGTGGTTTTTGTGTATCATATTTATTTGGGGAAATAAAACATGATAGCATGTACATCATTACACACTGCATGCAGTTCACATATTTCTGCTCACACCATTACATACTTTTTTATACTTATAAAGTAAAAAATTCATACTTTTGAGGAAGAGCTCTTATATACGTATACACACGTTAAGGCTCTCTATGATATTGGTGTACTAATTCTTATTCTCTGGATTTTGATTGTTTTGTACATTGTTTTGGACTATTTAAAACGCTGAAGCTTTAAGATTTTGCTAAATTCATTAGAGTAATAATAATCTATATAAAATCATAATAATATTAAGGATGCACTGAATGTTCGGCAACCGAAATGATGCGGCCGAAAATAGGAAAATAAATTTGACAGAACAATGATGCTTTTGATGACACGTTCATATAGCACCAGCGTAGAGTGAGAGCATGCTTTATAAATGCAGCTAACATGTCGGCAGTGTGGAATCATTTTAAAGTTTCTGAAAAAGAAAAGGAAAGTTCCTCCTCCCAGTCCCAGCTGTGGCTGAACCATTTCATTATCTCTGAGGCATCTTTGTTTTGAAATGAACAACTGTCAAAAAAAACCTGCAATATTAAAATATTTAACAATTCCGGTCCTAAGTACTTGTCTGCTCCAAGTCAGGCACCGACTGTTTAGCGCTGCATCTCATGTCACCGATGAGAAGAGGAACCAACTTTCATGTGAGAAAACAGAGAAGCAACGTTTCATAAAGAAGAACCTGCCACTTTTCCTGTCTAGGACGATTATTCATTTGCTGTGGGTTCATCCACTTTTTTGCACACTTTTCAATGCACTTTTTAATTCACTTTTTTGTTGTAGGCGTACAGAGTACGTTACATTCTTTCAGCAGTCAGTTATAGGCCTAATATTGGTTATTCAAGAAGGAGGCTCAAAAAGGATGGGCAAATAAAAAATATTTTTATTTGACTAATTTATTATTTTAAGTTATATTGTGCTTTGGTATAATGTCTGCTGGAGTTTTAAATTAATATTTTAAAATTTTAAGTAGTTTTGTAATAGATTTTTTTCTTTGAAAGTGAAGTGAAAGTGAAGTGTGAAGTGAAGTGATGTGAAGGCCAAGTATGGCAACCCATACTCTGAATTTGTCCTCTGCCTTTAACCCATCCAAGTTAGTTCACACACATTAGGAGCAGTGAGTAGTGAACATACCGGAGCAGCAGGGAAGTGGACAGCCATTCACTGCAGCACCCGGGGAGTGATTGGGGGTTAGGTGCCTTGCTCAAGGGCACCTCTGTTCGATTCTCAATACCTGCAGTCTCCGTTTGAACCAACCCTCAATCCTCACCAACCCTGGTGATACTTCAAGCACAGTTTTTTGTTGTGTCGAGCCTTCTTAGTGTTTTAAAAATAGCGATTTTGATGCTATCATAGAAGTGCCCCATACACCCCATTCAAAAGGCATTTTGACCTAAAACGAAAATACGGTCAATCTTAAAAGTGGCGTTTCCATTCTAATTATGCTTTTACACGAAAGTTTGACTCGGGTAGATTAACAAAAAGAGCCTATGTTCAATTTTGGCGAGAGTTACCCTTTAACTCCAACACCACAGTTCAACATACAGGACTCTATTGTAGGCCACATTGCACTTTAATACAATAATTTATCTGCTATCACCAATCCCAATCCAATACACATCTATACTGCATTATGTGTACTTGTGTGTTTTTTTTAAGTGTATTTTATGTATAATCTGTACTTTTCTTATATTTATTGTGTATATTGTGTATATATTATGTATAATTTGTACTGTTATCTATAAAGTGTGTCTAATTGTGCTCACGGAACAGGACACAAAAATCAAAAGAAGAGACCCAAGGTCTAGCTAGGACCAAGGAGCAGGACCGGAGCACACAACGTTTCAAGTGATTTTTATTGGTGCAAAACGACTAACGTTTCGACGCCCATGCGTCGTCTTCAGAGTCAAACAGTCGATGGCACGATGTACAGATTTTAAAGAATCAAAATTCAAGGCATTGGCCACTGGCCTAGGTGGGTGTAGTACATCAATTAACCAATCGTATACTATCACTCAGGTGTAGACCAAAAAGAAAGAAAAAGAATAAAAAAAAAAAAAAAAATGAAAAAAAAAAAAAAAAAAAAAAAAAAAAAAATGTATAATAATAATAAATAATAATAATAATAAAAAATATATATTTAATAATAAATAAATAAAATAATAAAAATAAAAAATAATTAAAAATAATTAAATGTATACATATAACTTAAACACCTTCAAAAAAGAAGAGGTACCCGTATAAATATAAAAGTATACATACAGACCTGCTAGCAACATGTACAAGTGCCTCAAAATGTGAACTATAAAAAGCATGAGAGGCCCAGTTCCTCATTAAGACCATTAGGTTCTAACTGTGTTAAGAGTGAAAATCCAAAGTATATTGAGCATATCTAATTGTATATTGTGCATTTACATTTATATATTTTGTCTACACGTATGTTTCTGCACTGTCTGGAGCTCGCTTTCAAGAATTTCACTCCCCACGGCACGTGCTGTTATTGATGTGACAATAAAAGTGATTTGATTTGATTTGATGTTAACTAATGAATTGACTAATGTTAACTTATGGAACCTTAATGTGTTACCGAACAATAATAAAGAATCACAAAATTTTCAGTCAATATCTAGGGCATGTTGTTGTACAGATTAAAATATAAAAATCTTAAAAAATATAAAAGTCTTTAAGTATTTAAGTGCTGCGATGAACAACATTGCAAATACAAAAATCTGAATAACTGTTTAAAACATTTACTTTTCAGAAACAGAAAGCAACGTAGCTGCTTTGTTTACGGGGTTACTGGGGTAACGGCTGCATTTCTGCTGTTCCGTCAGCGCCATCTGATATCAGAGAGTCTGCATTTTCATTCAGCGCGTCTCCTTCACTCATTCCGCCATGCTCTGCTCATCCATGTTGGGTTTGTTTAAACAAGAGTGCGCATGCCTCTTTGACGCAGCATACAGCGGTGTTGTGCATTAAAATAGTTGATGGTAAAAGTATTCTTAAAATGCATTCTAAAAATAGTAAGAGTAAAAAAAAAAAAGAGTAAGTAGTAATAAATGATTATTCACTGTATTTTGGAGTGTCCACAATAACAATATCGTGCATGTTCATTATCGTGATATACTGTATCGTATTACCGTATACTGGCACAATACTTACAACCTTTGTACCTTTTTTCGATTTTCAATTACTTTTTTTCTTGAAATCAAAGTTTGTAATTTTGTGATTACCCTTGTAGCTGGTTGGCTTGGTTCATTGTCTATAACTCTTTAACAAAGACTTTTTTTTTTTGTTCCTATGGGTGAAATGAATGGAAAAAATAATTCTGGAACCAACAAGTCAAGTCACCTTCATTCATATAGCGCTTTTAACAATACATATTGTTTCAAAGCAGCTTTATAGTGATGACAAGAAATTACAGTAACAGAGATTGTTTTGGCTTTACGCAGCTCTAGAATAAAGTTATTGTCCAGCTAAAGTTAGTTTTGATTGATTCACTTCTGTCGCAACGATCATTAGTTATAAACTTAGTGGCCGCTTACACAACACCGTTCTAACAGAAAACCCTTAATGCGCTCCAGCCGCTCATTTGCACAAAGCAGTTGCCTGGTGGCTCGAGAACGCAAACCATGAAATAGGTACAAGCCTTGAAAAAAATTATAATAATTATCTCTGCGCAAACTTAAAAAAAACGCGAACCAATTAGAATGCTGACGGCATGCACATGTGTATTATGTGTTTAGTCTATAGGTATGCTCGTATGACTATATATGTGCGCAGGCGTGTAGTCCTTCTTTACAAACCACCCTCAACAAACTACTTGTCTGGCCTTAAAAATATATAATACAGAATTTATCGGCATTATCCCGACAACGTTTTATCTGTACAGAGGTAAAGGGAAGGGAAGGAGGCCTTCACAGGGGAGAGACTAGTTGACAGTTCAGGACTGTGTTGTCGTCGTGTCCAGGCGCAGGTCCTTCATCAGATCTTGATAGGTCTGTATCCGGCAGAACTCGAGATAAACAGAGAGACTAATAGTGTAGACGCCATCCTTCTTATGATGTAACTAACAAGTACATCAGGATTTATGGGAAGTGTTCCCGGTTCCGGCTGACCTAATCTATGTAGCCTAACATTGAATTATAGAAGTCTATAATGTGTTATGTGTGTGCTAGGTCAAAGAGATGTGTTTTTAGTCTAGATTTGAACTGACAGAGTGTGTCTGCTTCCCGGACAATGTTAGGAAGACTGTTCCAAGTTTTGGTGCTAAACAGGAAAAGGATCTACTGCCAGCAGTCGATTTTGATATTCTAGGTATTATCAACTGCCCGGAATTTTGAGATTGCAATAGACGTGAAGGACTATAATGCATTAAGAGCTCACTCAAGTACTGGGGAGCTAAACCATTTAGTGCTTTGTAAGTAATCAGCAATATTTTTACATTTATACGATGTTTAATAGGGAGCCATGCAGTGTTGACAGAACCGGGCTAATATGGTCATACTTCCATGTTCTGGTAAGCTGCTACGTTTTGGATCAGCTGTAGTTTGTTTATTAAGCATGCAGGGCAACCACCCATTACAGTAATCCAGCCTTGATTTCATGAACGCATTAACTAATTGTTCCACATTTGTCATTGAGAGCATATGAAGTCATTTAGATATATGTAAAATGGAAAATATGGAATATGGAAATATGGAAAAATGCAGTTTTACAGATACTAGACATGTGACTTTCAAATGAAAGATGAAAAATTGGTATCAATGAGCAAACACAGGTTCCTAACCGACGACGAAGACTTAACAGAGCAGCCATCAAGTGTTAGACAGTATTCTAGGTTATTACGTGAGGACGTATTTTGTCCAATAATTAGAATCTCTTAATTTTTTTAATTGGTAAGTTTCTTCTGGACGTCAAGAAATATAGAGCTGCGTATCATCAGCATAACAGTGAAAACTAATGCCATGCTTCCTAATGATATCTCCTAATGGTAGCATGTACAGAGTGAACAGCAAGGTCTTAGTACTGAGCCTTGTGGTACACCATACTGAACTTTTGATCGATAATACATCTTTTCATTTACTGTTACAAACTGATAACGGTCAGATAAGTATGATTTAAACCATGCTAATGCAATTCCACTAATGCCAACATAATTTTCGAGTCTATTTAAAAGAATGTTCAATGTTGTGGTCAATAGTATAAAATGCTGCACTAAGATCGAGTAACACTAATAGAGAGATACAACCACGATCGGATGATAAGAGCAAATCATTTGTGACTCTAATGAGAGCTGAAAATCCTCGCAGATACCATTTCTTTCTAAAAAAGGAACATAGTTGTGAAGATACTGCCTTTTCTAGTATCTTTGACAGAAAAAGTAGATTCGAGAACGGTCTGTAATTGACTAATTCTGTAGGATCAGGTTGCGTTTTTTTAACAAGCGGTTTAATCATAGCTAGCTTAAAAGTTTTTGGTATGTATCCTTAGACAAAGATGAATAAATTAAATTAAGAAGACGATCTATGACCTCTGGAAGCATCTCTTTCAATAGCTTAGTCTGTATAGGGTCTAACATACACGTTGTCGATTTAGATGATTTATTGAGTTTAGAAAATTCTTCCTCTCCTATAGCAATGAATGAATCAAATTTTTCCTCAAGAAGACTACAATGCAATGCCTGATGCGATACTGTAGTAGACGGTTGCATAGTTATAATTTTCTCCCTGATATTATCAATCTTGTAAGTAAAGAAGTTCATAAAGACATTACTGCTGTGCTGCTTGGAAACGTCTGGGGTTGAAGCTTTATTTTTCGTTAATTTAGCCACTGTTTCAAATAAATACCTTGGGTTTTGTTTATTTTCTTCTAATAGGGTTGAAAAATAAGCAGATCTAGCAGCTTTTAAGGCCTCTCTGTACGCAATCTTGCTCTCTTTCCATGAATGTGAAAAAACTCTAGTTTTGTTTTCTTCCAGTTGTGCTCCATTTTTCTGGCTGCTCTCAACGACCCGAGTGTGCTCGTTGTACCACGGCGTGGACTATTTTCTTTAATCTTCTTTAAGCGCAAAGGAGCAACTGTGTCTAAAGTGCTGGAAAAGAGAGAGTCAAAAGTTTCTGTCGCAATATCAAGTTCTTCTAAGCTATCTGGGATGCTGAGGAGATGAAACTGATCAGTTTATATTATATGGAATATTATAATATGTTATGTATCTATTAATTGAACACACCTTTAGAAAGTATAATGCATTAAAACACATGACAAACAACCAATTCCAGATGTAACAAGGAATCTGCAAATATTATAATTAATTTTAACTTTGGCTATGTAAAGTTTTACCTAATTTTCCTTTAATGCTTTGTTAGAATTGAGTGAATGATTCAATATGCACTGAATGATCCTCATGTAATACTGTTCAGAAACTTGTAAAATAGTTCATTTTAGTAGTTCATTATAGTAAATGGTTCATTTTATTTTAATTCAAGTCGTCAGTCGTTCTTATTGCTAAGAAGAAAGACATGACAAAGATAATATACAGGTACATTTTAAAATAATTTAACTCAAATAGCTCAAATCATTATTTTATGTACAAGTATGTATTTATGTTATTTTGCTCACCGTTGTAAACAGGAGCTCTTGCTCAGAGGAAAGATCAGTGTGTGATCTGAATCAATATCCTGTGTCCACAGAGGTGAGGTCGGAGATCTTTTCCTCTGAATCCAAAACTCAGAGTTCAGACCGTGCAATGGATCTGGGCTTGGCTGAAGACCACTTCTCTCGACCTGTGGTAAGCACTTATTGCTTTTAATTGTGCTTAAGCAGGACCTGACTGATAGTGTTTGCAGATAGGCTTACCAGTATCTATATGCTGCGGATGGCCATTATAATGCTGATATATACATAAAACTATTTAATATTAGCAAATGATATGTACACATTTACATTTACATTTATTCATTTAGCAGACGCTTTTATCCAAAGCGACTTACAAATGAGAACAATAGAAGCAGTTAAACTAACAAAAGGACAGCAATATGCAAATGCTATAACCCATCCCGTTTAATCTAACGCAATACGTGTACTTTTTTTATTTTTACTGTACTTTTACTATATCTTTTATAGATATAGAATAGAAGATAAAGTGTTATTATTAATGGATTAAGTGTTGCCGAAAAAGATGCGTCTTCAGCCGTTTCTTGAAAAGGGCCTCGGACTCAGCAGCTCTGGTTGAGTTGGGCAGGTCATTCCACCAGCATGGAACAGACCAGGTAAAGGTCAGAGAAAGAGATTTTGTGCCTCTTTGAGATGGCACCACAAGACGGTGTTCACTTGCAGAGCACAAGTTTCTGGATGGCAGGTAAGTCTGAAATAATGAGTTTAGTAGGGTTGTACTGAGTTTGAGTTTGAGTTGTACTGAGTAAATGAGTTTAGTAGGTAGTAGCAGAGACAGTGGTTGTTCTGTAGGTAAAAGTCAGTGACTTGGATTTGATGTGAGCGGCAACTGGCAACCAGTGCAATTTCGTGAGGAGAAGATGACGTGTGCTCTCTTCTGCTCGTTAAAGACTACTCCAGCGGCAGCATTTTGGATCAGTTGCAGAGGTTTGATAGTGCAAGCTGGAAGACCTGCCAGGAGAGCATTACAATAATCCAGTCTGGATAGAACAAGTGTTTGGACAAGGAGTTGTGTAGCATGCTCTGATAGGAAGGGCCTGATCCTCGTAATGTTGTATAAGGCAAATCTGGAGGACCTGGCAGTTCTAGCAATGTGGTCTGTAAAGTTCAATTGATCATCAATCACAACTCCAATGTTCCTGGCTGACCTTGATGGAGTTATGGATGACGAACCTAGCTGAATGGAGAAGTTGTGGTGTAGTGTTGGGTTGGCCGGGACCACAAGCAACTCTGTCTTCGCAAGGTTTAGTTGAAGGTGGTGGTCCTTCATCCAGCCAGAAATGTGTGTCAGGCAGGCTGAGAAACGAGCAGCAACCATCGGATCATCAGGCTGGAATGAGAGGTAGAGTTGTGTGTCATCAGCGTAGCAGTGATAGGAAAAGCCATGTTTCTGAATCACAGATCCTGTGATGTCATGTAGATGGAGAAGAGAAGTGGTCCAAGCACTGAGCCCTGAGGCACCCCAGTAGCTAGATGTTGGGTCTTGGACATCTCACCCCTCCACGACACCCTGAAGGACTTGAACCATTGTAGTGCGGTTCCCGAGATGGCCTTCGTCTTTAAAATCGACAGGAGGATCTGGTGGTTAACTGTGTCAAAGGCAGCAGACAGATCCAGCAGGATGAGAACTGAGGATTTGGAAGCTACTCTTGCCAGTCTCAGAGCTTCAATTACCGAGAGCTGGGCAGTCTCAGTTGAGTGTCCACTTTTGAAACTGACTGGTTGTTGTCCAGGAGGTTGTTCTGTTTAAGAAAGGAAGAGATCTGGTTGAAAACAACTCGTGTTTTTGTGACGAATGGGAGAAGGGATACTGGTCTGTAATTTTCCAGATGAGCTGGATTTAGAGTGGGTTTCTTAAGCAGTGGGGTTACCCAAGCCTGCTTAATGCTGTGTGAAGAGAGGTGTTTAAAATGTGTGTGAGTGCGGGTACAACTGAGGAAGAAATGACTTGAAGTAGATTAGTGGGAATAGGATCAAGCGGACAGGTAGTATGGCGATTGGAAATGAGGAGTTTGGAGACTTCTGCCTCTGAAAGCAGAGAGACTGAGGGTAGAATGTGTGTGTTAGCTGGTAGAATGTGTGTGTTAGCTGGTAAGATGTGTGTGTCAGTTTGTGGTTTGGTAAATTGGCCGCTGATGGTGGTTGTTTTATTTATGAAGAATGTGGCAAAATCATCAGCTGTTAGGGTTGATGAAGGAGGAGGAGGAGGGTTGAGAAGAGAGGTGAAGGTTTTGAAAAGCATGCAAGAGTCAGAATTTTTTATTGTTGTTGTTGTTATAGTAAGTAATTTTAGCAGTAGAGATATTAGCAGAGAAGGAAGAGAGGAGGGATTGATAAAGACCAAGGTCAGTAGGATCTTTCGATTTGCGCCACTTCCTCTCTGCACCCCTGAGTTTAGAATGATGTTCGCGGAGAACATCAGATAACAGGGGGCAGAGGGGGTGGTGCGGGCTGGCCTGGAGGAAAGAGGGCAGAAGTTGTCCAAGCAGTTGCACTGTTAGTATCTAGTGTTGAGAGCTGATCAGGTGGAGGAAGTGTGGATGAGACCAAAGAGGTTAGGCGGAGAGGGTGAGAGTGAGCGTAGGTTTTGCCGAAAGGTGACCTGTGGAGGAGTGTTTGTTGTGATCTGAGGCAGGTTGAGGTTGAGAGTGAGGAGGAAGTGATCTGAGGTGTGCAGCAGAGTGACCAGTGTATGGTCAGTGGAGCAGTAGCATGTGTAAATAAGGTCTAATTGGTTACCTGATTTGTGAGTAGCTGCAGTAGATACTCGTTTGAGGTCGAATGAGGCAAGCAGAGTGTGGAAATCAGCAGCCTGAGGCTTTTCTAGGTGGATGTTGAAGTCTCCAAGAACTGCGAGAGGAGTACCATCCTCAGGGAAGGATGAGAGTATAGGGCTGGGCGATAAACGGTATCGGTATTTATCGACGGTACACCATTGCCGGTAATGATATAGAAAATGTTCGATATAGCGCTCGATGTTTTCATTAAAATGCGTGCGTATTGCCCGTAGATCTTAGCAATCTTGCTCTCTTTCCATGAAATGCGAAATAATTTTGTTTTCTTTCTAGTTTTGTTTTAATTCGTCGGCGATTCTCTCAGATCGCGTATTTGATCATTCACACTGCGTGATTGTCACTCGCGTTCACGAGCACCGATTTGCCTATGATTTTGCCATTTGTCGCGATCTCACAAAACCTGTTGGCGTGCAAAAATCGGCCTAAAATCGTTCAGTGTGAACTTGGCATTAGATGAAGCTGTCCATAAGAGTCTGTACAGAGGACTTGTCTGGTTCTTGTGGTCTTTGCTGAAGATCTGTGCCAGTGGCTGTCATGTTGATGAGGTCTTCTCATGGGATTACATTATTTTCTGTTGTATTTCTTACCTGAATACTACTGTTATACCCACCTGAAAAACTTATAGCTGTGTTTATTTCATATTTCTCTTTATTTATTTGATTTATCTGTGCTGTTATTTGCTATTTGTTTATTTGTTCTTATTTTATTAATGACTTTTTACTTTTTTTAATGAAAATAAAGTTTTGCATTAAAGAAAAGTTTTTTGTTTGTATATGCTGTCAATTATAGTTCTTAGAAATAAAATCGGTATTGACAAAAGTCCGTACTTCTAGCGAAAACGTACAAAATATTGCAATTGGTGCATCTCTATTATATATGTTTATATATGTAACACCGTGGTCCTCTGAGGCACAGCATTTCACTCCTTTGTGTGTCTCTACATGTAGCGGAATGACAATAATTTGACTTCAAATAATTCACCCAAACATTTAAATTCTATTATAATTTACTTACCCCCATGTTGTTCTAAATTTGAGCTATATATACAGGGCTTGACATTAACACCCGCCAACCCACTCCTACCAGGCACTTTGGCGGGTTGATCAAAAATATAAATTTATCGATACGATACAAGTATATATCTGAAACACTTCTGCAGGAGACACAATACCAGCTGTGCGTTCTCGCTCTCTAATCTCTCCGACAGCGAGCTGACACACAAACCCACTCACTCATTTCACCTCATACTTACTCATTTAATTTCCCCCGGATGTTAGTGTTACGGGGCTTGAATTTTGCCGTGGGATTGCGCGTATTCAGCATCATTTTACTCATTCCCGCAGATTTTGTGCTCACACCCAAAGTGTGTGCACATAAATAGAAATATTGTCCTATTGGCTAGATAAAACAGTATAATGGGTCCGTGTATCAGGTCTTAACATGACAGTAGCCTAATATACCGGCTTCCAAATTATGAGATAATATAAAAAATATCTATATGGCAGTTTTCCCCTATGGTATCGATGTCAAAATTGTGGCCAGTGAAAATGACGACAAACATTACATATCATCTACTGTAAAAGTGGTAAGCTCACTTGTCTGCGTTAGCTTGCCCTGTCTGTTTTGAGTAGGCTATATGAACATATCAGAATTTGCATATTTCAATGTTTTAGTGTGATAACCTAACTTTTTTATTTTTTATTTGGAGCCTAATGCGCAATTGCGCTGTGCTGTTGGTTGTTAGTTTTGAGCCTAGGATGCTTTATTTTTCAGTTATGCACTTTATTTCGTTTCTGCTCTTGATCTGGTTTGTTTAATAAATATTCTTTTTTTTATTAAAGTGGACGTGCCTTTTGTGTTCATTAAGAGTAAAAGCTTTAAGTTGAGAGTCTATTCGTGTGTCAGCTGCGAAGCTGAGCTCATGTTCAGCCTCGCTCGGTGCGAGGACATGCACGGTGAAATGATAGCGTCTGACTGTTATAACTTATTATAACATATGACAAAAATAATTGTCTAAATTATGTTGTATATTCCTCAACAGTTCTTGTGATGATATCACTAGTTGACAACATAGTACTATTTTCGGAAATCATAAGCTATGATATTGTGCAGGTGCACGTGATGCAACGCTGTCAGAGCCGACAGACTCGAGTGTCAGACTCATTTCAGTGCAAAATAATTAGGTCAAAAACGATTTAATATACTGCAAATAGCCTACTAGTTTTTTATGTTTATTTATAATTCATTTAGGCGGACAACAAGGCTACCAAGTACTGCGCACAGTGCGCATCTAATTAATTTAACGTTTTTTTTTTTCTACCGTCATTTTTAGTCGAAAATTTCAGGACTTCAGTCGACCAAGATTTTCTTTGGTTGAGTACAGCCCTAGCGTTTTCAGTGGCGTTCAGATGCTATTTTAAGGGCGCATGCTTGGCCATAACGTAGTGTGTGCACAACGCGCATACACTTTGCTTCTCTCATCTACATAGACGCAGCAGTTGACATTTTTGCAAACCATACATAATTGCAAGGAAAAATATTCCAAAGAGGGAATCATTGTGGTGTCCATGAAGATGTGAAAAAATAGGCATAAATCTAGCTTACACATTTACCCAAATTATACGCCTGTTTAACCGAAGCTTATTTGAGTGGGTTTCTCCCATCCCCATACAATGTCTTTTACGGCCCCTGACGAGAACGTCTGTCTCCTTGGCTGTGAACCGCTGCTGGCGTGCGCCTGGCAAATCCGCCGGTATAATAGCAACCCACCATGGAAACAAGCGCGCCTGCTCTTAAAGGGAATGTAAGATGATGCTCTGATTGGTTTATTTCACGTTATGCCCAAACCACACCTATGAGTAATGTAGCTACTTCAGACCAACCCATTTTAGATTTGCGTCGGGCGCAAGAGTCATTTATCCCGCCGGTATAATAGCAACAGCGCCCAAGATCTGCCCACAAAGTTACTTGCGTTTCGCGTTTGATACTTGCGTTTCAGATCGTTAAAATAGGGCCAGTTGACAGAATTATACGTCACCTGAGATAAGTCTGTCATTTTCACTGGAAAGTTCAACTGACATTGTGTTAAACATTACAAGACCAAAAAATCAAATAAATTAAACATGCACAGATGATTTGTTGTCAATAAAATGTATAACATAACATATCTTTGTTCTGTTGTATTTGTTTTTGCTATCTTTTGTAATGTAAATTTCTCTGGTTTATAAAATGTTTTTATCATAACAGATTGGGCCAGCAGAAAAAACTTTTAGCATTGATCGCTACAGTAATACAGTATATTAAATCTTTGTCCTTTTTGGAACTTGAAACCTGTCTTTCACTGTATAGACAAAACAGGTGAAACTTTCTTCACAATATCTTTGTTTTGTTTTTTTGTCATACAGGATTGGGACAACATGAAGGTAAATGGTGACAATTTGTTTTATTTTTGGATAAACTATTCCTTCAAGCATTGAAACCTCTCATAAAGTAATTGTTTCAGAAAGAGTTGATCATCTTATTTTTTTGAAGCACTGAAGTGTGTGGATGTTTGCACAGGGTTCGTTGTGGCGTCTGATGTAGAGCAGCTGAAACAGGCAATAGAGGAGTGCAAGAGACTGATCCTGGAACTGCCAGAACATTCTGAGAAACAGAAGGACACAGTGGTCAAACTAATCCACCTTCGGCTCAAACTACAGGAACTAAAGGTTTGCACGCAGAATATTGATTTGAAAAATAACCAGTCAATAAGTTCAAGTCAAAACTAAAGTTGAGCAAAATGTTTGTTGTCTCTACCATATTAAAATGTAAACATTAATTAAAATGTAATGTACACATGACTTTGTACATACTTATTATTTTACAATAATACAATGTAAGCATATAAAAATATGCAAATACATAAATATGGTACTATACACATTACATTAGCTGCGTTTATATGGACCCTAATAATCCAATTGTAATCGGACTAGTAGCACAGTCAGAATAAAAAAGTTGGTAACACTTTATTTTACAGTGTCCTTGTTACCTATGTTACATGCACTTACCATAGTAATAACAGTAAATTATGCATAATTACATGCAATTAACTCTCAACCAAATCTAATCCTACCCTAACCCTATAGTAAGTACATGTAGTCACTTAATGTTACTCAGTACATGTAAGTACACAGTAAATGTATAATTACACTGTAACAATGACACCTTAAAATATAGTGTAACCAAAAAGTCACATTTAACCACGTCAATCAGAATTAATGGGTCAAATCCGATTGTGTTTTCATTCGGATTATAAGGGGTGGTTTAAACATTTTCTAATCCATTCGACTGGACATGTAAACACTTGATCAGATTGAAAACCGTAACTGTAACGTTCTACGCATATGCAATGATGTAGAAATGGCGTAATGACGTGTGACGCACGGAATGAACTGTTGTTGTTGTTGTTGTTGAATGTAGTGTTATAAATTACTGTCGTGTCAATCTAATATTCTCCTTTCATTCATCATATGTAAAGTATTGCAAGACAACGTTGTCCCACGTCTTGCTTTGGACTCTCATACACAGGTGCCTTGTTTTGGGTGTAGAAGGGCCTTTTTACCACTTGATTAGCAGCACGGCACAAAGCTTTGTGTGCCTGTCATCTCCCGGAAGGGACCCGAAATAGATAAATACAAAGTCTGCTTATTAAAACAAAGAAAAGAAGCAGTGGTATGAGAGTGGTTAGTATTTGCCAACAACGGGGAACTTTTTGCAGTATGCGCAAGTCATAACAACAATCCAATTTGAAGCTTACGACATTACGCACATCAACCCAATCACTTTATGTAAATAATGTAAATTTTACGTTCATGTAAATCGTATGTCCGTATTCATAAATCAGAATTATTTCATTCCAATTGAAACAAAAGGTGTCCATGTAAACTTAGCTAGTGTTACTCAGTGTTACTCTAAAGAATAAGTTATGGGGTACCTGCTATGTCTCTCTGTCCTTAAAGGGATCCTTGGCCTGATTTAGATCAAAACATGTTTGTGTTAATGAGAAATATAAATTCATTAAGTGTGTCCAAACTATTGGCTAGTAGTACATAAATTGTGTAATTTTGTGTTTTACTGTTGTGTTGATTTGAACAGGACCCAGAGGAAGATGAGCCAAACCTGCAGGTTCTATTAGAACATCGCTTCTCAAAGGAGAAGAGCAAGAGTGTGAAGCAGACATGTGACAAGTGTAGCACCATCATATGGGGTCTCATTCAGACCTGGTATACCTGCACAGGTCAGACCATCTTAGCTGAACCTAATGCAAACAATTTTATGAAGACGACACATGACTCAGTCAATATTATACTATCTTTCCCAACCAGAACATAAAAGAAAAAAATATTCCACAGCTCTTTTCCAGCTTAAAGATCCCAGTGACTGTGAAGCTCCCAAGAGATCAAATAGTCTTTTCATAAATATAAAAATAGACATACAGATATCCTAAATATCTATATGAAAGTAGTCCATATGACTAGTCCGCTATATTTGAAGCCTTCTGATGCTATTTGTGTTCTACAAAGAACAGACAGAAATGTAACTGATTGTTTACCCATAATCGTTATCTTTCCCCCTTGTATCTTGGCAGAAATCACATTTAGAATTTAAAAAATGGTGTATTGCCATATTGCGTTTTCATTCTTCAAACATTTTGATGTTTGCGTTCCACTGGAAAAAAAAAATAGCACACAGGTTTGGAAAGGCAAGATGGTGTGTAAATACTGAGAGACTTTTTTTAATAATGAGACATTTTTGGGTGGGCCATTCCTTGATGTTTCAATCATGTGTATTTACTTAGTGTGATTTGTGGTGCACTGTTCACAAAACCTTGGACAAATCTTGAGTGAAGTAATTCACACTTCAGGCTTTTTATTCTGACACTGGGCTGTGATGAATTATTATTTTAATTGCTTCAGCACATTCAGATCTTACTGCTTACTGCCTTCGCTGCGAGACTCTGGGATAGGCTTCAGCATCCCCGCAACTCTATATAGGACAAGCATTTTGGAGAATGGATAAATGGATGGATTCAGATCTTACTGTGTGATTATGTGGAACAGAACTTAACGTTTGGTTTCAAAACTATCATAAATTGCTTTCCATTTCCATTCCAGGTTGTTATTACCGTTGCCATAGCAAGTGCATGAATCTTATCAACAAACCATGTGTGAGGTCAAAGGTCAGCCATCAGTCTGAGTATGAACTCAGCATCTGTCCTGAGGTCGGTCTGGACAAGCAAGACTACAGATGTGCTGAGTGCCGGACACCCATCTCTTTGCGTGAGGCTTTTTCCAAACATGCATCACGGCTTCTTTTGTTTTTTTGGCATTTATCTTTTTCTCTGATGACGACACGAATGTAAACAGATTTTTAGTTTTTTGTTTGATGAACTCTTTATGTGGTTATTGTCAGAAGTGTTAGATTCAGGGTTGTATGATTGCTTTAGAATAGGAAAAAATTTTGAGTTATAACTTTTGGCACAGGAAGTAGTCTAATGTTGTGTTGTGTTGTGTTTTGTAGGGGGTGTTCCTAATGAGGCACGACAGTGTGATTATACGGGTCAGTATTACTGCAACAGCTGCCACTGGAATACACAGCCATCGTTCCAGCTAGAGTCATACACAACTGGGAGTTTGAGCCCCGTAAGGTACACTAACATTTAATCTTAGTGGGAAAATATACTGAATCCAAGGGTGCTTCTCAATTCTTATTTGTGCATCCTTGTTACCTTTCCTCGCTTCCTTTCCTCGCGTCTCAGCTCCACCCCCTGTAGGAAGCGAGGGAAGGCTGCAAGGAAAGAAAAGGAGGACGGAGGAATCGAATGTGAGCTTTTTTTATACATTGGAATACTTGATCACTCGATCCAAGTATTGGAATACTTGATCACACTTCACAGCGTCATCAGCAGCGCTCAAAGGATCTGCCCTTATGTTGTTGAAGTTTGTTTATTTAGGAAATTCATAATAAATAATAATAAAGCAAGATACCCTGTTGAAATATGTGAGATGTGTGGTTTATATAAACTGCAAAAGTAAAGTATAAATTAAAATGATTATGACCGATGTGAAGGGCGAGGAGAATTGATACGTGCGTCACGTTTTAGTCGATGAAACTCTTCCGCATAGGAACACCTGAGTATCCTTGCTCATGACTCCTCAGGAAGCCTCCTCACTCCTCGATCCTCGCCTCCTCGCGGTGCAATTAGAGAATTGAGATATCCTTCAAGATGGCTGAGCTCGATCGGTTTCCGGGTCATAGGATGGAGGACGGAGGAGCGAGGAGACGAGGAGGGATATTGAGAAGCACCCATAGAGTTATCTTGTTGCTACCTTTTAAGGCTGCATCTTGACTGAAATGGAAAGTGGCTATTATAAGTGGCTAATATGAAACATTCTGCCTACAAAGGCAGAACATTTGAGACTTGACTCACTATTGATTTCAAAATACCTGTTAGGCTGTAGACATGTGCAGATATACAGTAGTACGATATATCACGATAACTAATATGCACTTTATTGTTATCATAGGCACTTCAAAATACAGTGAATAGTTATTAAGAATTATTCAGATTTTTAGAAGCCATTTTAAGAATACTTTTCTCATCAACATGCACACACTGCTCTATGTTGTATCGAGGCATGCTTACTCTGATGTAAACAAACCCAACACGGACGAGAAGCATGGCGGAATGAGTGAAGAAGATGTGCTGAATGAAAATGCACATTCACTCTCTGACAGCAGATGGCTCTTATGGAACAGCAGAATGCAGCCGTTACCCCGGTAACCCTGTAAACAAAGCAGCAATGCTACTTTCTGTTTCTGAACAGTACTTAAAGTCCTGTCATCTTCAAATACCAAAGATTAGATACTTAATAGGCTTGTCATGATTCCTGTCTTGTGTTCCCCTTGTCTTGTGTGGACTTTTATTTCCTGTTTTGCACCATGTTTCCTTTGTAGTTCTAGGATCTAAGAGCAGCAGCTTTATTCAGAACACAAACTCAAAACTTCACAAAACAGATGCTTAGGAACATGAACAGAACAACCAACTTAATGCAACGTAGAACTGACAAAGAACTGAAAGAAACACAGAGCTTAAATAACAGCAACTGAGGAGCTAATTACCAAGACACACCTGAACAGAACTAACATCAATTAGAAACCACAGTGACAAACAGGGAGAGAACTGAACCAATTAACAGACTGAAAACCAACCTAGAAACAGACATGAGCAGAACTGATAAAAAACAAACTCTAAAGTGAACAAACAAACACAAAATGTAACAGTAGAGGCTAACGAGGGTGTGGCTTAGCAGAACAGGAAGCCTCCAGGGTGGCGCCGACAGTTCAGGGGGTTCAGTTCAGATAATTGATCATTTATCAGTTCAGTTCAGATAATTGATGCCAATTATCTGTCATGATTCCTGTCTTGTTTTCCCCTTGTCTTGTGTGGACTTATATGTTATTTCCTGTTTTGCACCATGTTTTGTAGTCCTTTGTAGTTTTTCTTGTTGATTAGTTCCTGATTGTTCCCAGCTGTGTCTTGTTTGCAGCCTTTCTAAAATCTTGCTAATCATTTATTCTTTTGTGATAAAATCATTTCTGACGAGGAGAGACTCAGAGATAACAGAGAGGATCAAATGCAGACAATTTGATGAAATAATCAAATTAGGGCTGTCAAGCGATTAGGCTACTTTATTTAATCTAAATAATTACATATGCCGATTAATTCATCGCACATCAAATTTGGCTAAGAAATTACCCCCAAAAGATAATTTCATGTCATTGTGTTAAATGAGAAAAGCATTATATAGACATTACAAAAAGTAGCTTTAGAAAGAAATATTTTATTTGATTCATCTTACACAGAGTTTTAGGTACAGGGCCATGTTTTTTTTTGCAGAAGCTGCATCTGAATTTATATATTTACAGATCAATATAAACAGTTTGTCCTGGGACTCAAGATTCGCAGAAGGTGGGGTGTAGGGTATAGTTTGGGGTTTGGTATTTAGCATTGTGTAGGAAATCAGCAATTTAATTGACAAGACCATTGAAATATTTAGACTAGCCCCGTTTTGTAGCTTAAATGTAACATTTAAAAAAGTGTTAAGACACTTAAGCACAGCTGTGATTGCCTCATGCCTATGGCCAAATATATATATTAGGGCTGGGAAGTTAACGCGTTATTATCGCACTAACGCATTTATTAATTAACGCCGACAATTTCTTTATCGCACGTTAACGCAGTTTATTATTATTTTGAAAGTCCGTTGCTCACCGGCGTTTAGCGGGGATGCTCTGCCATGTGAATTCCCTCCTGTTGATGTCCTGATAACTATTTAGATTCAGGAAACTCAAAAACAGCGAGGATCAGTCTCTCTTCGAATGATTTGCGCTGCACGTCGTTTACAAAAAGATCAAGACAATTCAACTTCGGCAGCGGGCGGGCGTGTGCGGACAACCGCGACAGTTTCACGGGAACGCACTCGCTTGTCGCTGCACCTTGTGCTCGACCACTTCTCCTCACTCTACCAAACGCGAATAGAGTGTCTGGCGCGAGTGATTTCAATAAGTCAATGCAAGGTCCTGCGGCGCGAATGAGGCGTTTAGCGCGGCGTGGTGGACGCGAATTCGCCTCATTCGCGCGTCTAGTTCGCGTCAACCTTTGCTTTTTACGCGGGTCAATTTCGCTCTGGACGCGCGAATGGATTCAAAATGTTCAAACGTCCAACTAGACGCGGTAGACGCGAATTTGACGCGCTATTCGCGTTTGAACGCACAGTAGGGAAACTTGCTACTGAACACTGACTGTTTCTGCTGCTCCCTGATGAAAGATACCTGCTGTTGATACCTGTTCAGAAAAAACAAACGCTGCTCCCTGATGAAAGATACCTGTTGATACCCGTTCAGAAAAAAAAAACAAGAAAACAGGACTCTGATGGTAACTTGTTTAACAAGCTAGATAAAAGGTAATGCCCTGGCAGTGGCAAATAGCTTTGGTTTAATATTTGATTTGATTACATTAATGTTTAAGTTGAGATTTACAATAACTATTTTATTGCTACTGTGTAAAGGGAATACTGCTGGTAAAAAGCACATTAGGCTATTTGTTTAAAGTTTTTGCAAACCACATGTTATTGCACTTTTGTGTATATAGCAGTACATTTAGATCTGCTATATACACTACTTTAGAATTCATTATTAAATTTTGCTCGTAACAATGCGATTAATCCAAGAAAATCATGCGATTAATCGCGATTAAAAATGTTAATCGTTGCCCAACACTAATATATATGTATATGTATATGTATATGTATATGTATGTGTGTGTATATCCATCCAAAGTGCTGTCCTTTCGCTATTTTTCAGTTTTATAAAAACCTCTGATTTTAGTTTGTGTATTGATGTGTTCAGGTGTGTCGTTCATCCATGCGTTATCTTGCTCTGATGATGTCAAGGCCTGTGCTCAGACTGAAAGAGATCAACCCTCTGCTCTTTAACTTTGTGGAGGAGCTGGTGGAGATCAGAGTGAGTATCCACAAAACAACTGGTAAAATATCCACACCTCCCCACCCCACCTTAAAACTGCAGTCTGTAGTTTTTTGGGATTAAAAATTATCCAAAATAAATTTTTGCGCAAATACATAACCAGCCAGTGTTTAAAACTATCTGCTTGCCTTAGCTCGATTCAAAACGGTAAGCTTGTAATAATGTTTTTAATTCAGTGGTACTGGTGGATTTCCGCGGGAAATTCGAGCATGTCGTTGCGTCATTACGTCACATATGTACACATAAAGGAGTCTCCGCTAGTAGGCTATATTGCGTGTGAGGATGTTGGAGGTGGAGATTTATAGCCTTTTCTCACAGCACTTGATATAATTAAAATCAATTTGATGGCGAATCCAGAAAGGTTCAAATGAAAATCACCAGTGAGAACTGGAGATTCACCCGAACAAACGCAAAAGACTTCGGACTTTGGAGAAAAAAAGAGACTGCAACCGGCCCATGCGAAAACAAGAATAAATATCGGAAGGGCATTAAATGTAGTCACACAATGCTGATGTTGTTAACATTAACAATTTGAGAATAAAGTATAATTTGCACGGTTTGACGTGATATGATAAGCAATCGTTAGATTTAATCGGCGCGATTGACTGCAATGCTTTTTTCCCCTTAGTTGGTCAGAACAAAAATGGATGTTACTTACTTCTTCAGACGACATTTTACGGTTAAAATTCTTATGTTGGTCATACTCCAAAAAGTAGAATCTCTGATTCCGAATGACAGTATCCACACCACCAGCGCGGTGATTGACAGCCGCAGATTCTACTCAAAACATTGGATTCATCCGCGCTGTGCCATGCCGAGGCACAACGCATGTAAAAATTATAATTACGCGAATGACTGCAATTGCAGATTTCGAACAGAGATGAAAGAGGAAAAACTACAGACTGCAGCTTTAAAATAGTGATTTTTCACCTGTTCAAGTTCTGAGGTTTTGACTTTCTTGACTGTAACCAACAATTCAATCATGCAACTTTTTTAAAATTATGACACTGTAAACCTATTTGTTTGTTTAATTGATGAAGTATATGAGCAGAATATTTGCTGAACATAAACATCATTCAATAAAAAGCAATCTAAAGTAATTTTCTGATGTTTCTTGCACTGCAGAAATTACGTCAAGATATCTTGCTAATGAAGCCATATTTCATCACCTGCAAGGAGGCCATGGAGGCCCGATCCTATTGCACGTAAGAGATTAAGATACAACCCGTTTAGGCCCTGTCCCAAATGGCACCCCTACACCTTTTCAGTTGTCTTCCGAGTTTAAACTTTAGTGGCATAAGTGTGTATAAATCGGACTGAAGTCTGCGGTGGAGCCTGCATCTTCGCAAACTTGTCAATGCATCAGGGGCACAAAGGGGACACCCTACAGCCTTCACGGACACACACATACAACTGTGTTTCATTTGGGACAGAGCCTTACATGGAATGTAATTATCAAGTTGAAAATGTTGTTCATGGCGCAAAGAACATAAGCGTGTTTGCTAAATCATCTGATAAAGCAAAAGCATCTGAATCTGTTTTCATTTTTCAATCGTTGAAATAATGAAATATTTAACAATTAATAAACGTTTATGACAAAACATGAGCTGTGAGCGCATGAGCTGTGATGTACTCTGAAATACAAACATGCAAAATAATCATACTTCAGTTCTCAAACAAAAAAATATTTTAACAAATTGACTAGATGCACTGTCAAATGACAATGTTTCAACTTAAGTGGTGGAGAATGTCACGTTAGCTAGGAGGAGCGAGTGAGCTATCTGTAAGCAACCAAACTAACCTAGTTAGCTCCTGAGTTATTATTATTAATTATAATACTACCCGACAAAAGGGATTGACATAGATGTATCTACAGTTGTATTTTGTAGATGTATGACAACACTGGCCGGAAATAATATTAACCTCCGTGTAAATAGGTCGTCATACTATTTAGTTATCTATGCTCATTACTTGGAGCTTGCTAGTTAGTTAAGGTTAATGTTACTGTACTAGCATCTTGCGTTCTATCTCAACAACAAAGGGTAAATTATCGTTAATCTTGTTAGCTCACAAAGAAACTTTTGATTTAAACAGAAATGGCTTCAACAGTCAAGAAGTGGATAAAATCACTAACGTTACTTGCTGCTTGCGGTAGGGGTTGTAATGGCAATATAGTTGGAATTGCCCCCTTCTTCAGTATCAAACGCTGAGCGAAGCTGCTTGATATTGTCCCAGGTTAGAAAAACTGTCAGTGGTGAAATGGGAAAATTAAATAAAATAGCGTAAATTATGTGCGTCATAAAGGGCGTGGAATTGGATTGAATGGCAATATGTCGGGATATATGGAGTGGCTCAGAGACGATTTTTGACCACTTCATAAGTTGGTTTGTAGTATTTTGTTTTGAATAATTTGTATCTTAATTTGAATCAATGTTTTGTTAATCAATTATCTGAATTTTAATAAGTTAGAAGAAACAAACATCGCGTGGTGGAATGAAGTGCGTAACTAAACACAAGCCCACTACCATGCCTGATGAAAGGCTGAAACAAACTTGGATGTTTAAGTAATTTCAACTTAAATTACATTAAAAAAAAATGTTGCTTAACTTATTTTAATGAGTTAAAGCAATGTAAAAACATATGTTGTCATAACTTATTGATCATATAATTTTTTACAGTGTGTCAACTCTATAGAAACGAATGCGAGTGGAGCAGGGTGTACAGAGCTCTTTTCAACCTATTTTTTTTGTAAGGTGAATTCAACAAGGCATTCAGTCCTTTTAAGAAACAAAGGCTAAATAATTTGTTACAGTTGGTTTTTGTAATTTGAGTAGATGACACGCTGTCAAGTCACCTTCATTTATATAACGCTTTAAACAATATAGATTGTTTCAAAGCAGCTTTACAGTGATAATAGGAAATTAAAGTAACAGATTATTTTGGCTTTCCAGCAGCTCTAGAATAATGTTATTGTCAAAGCTTCTGGACAATGTTATTATTCACTTTCGTTGCAAAGATCATTAGTTATTAAGTTAGTGGCCGCTTACGCGACACTGTTCTAACAGAAAACCCTTAATACGCTCGACCCGCTCATTCACACAACAACAGTGCCTGGTGGCTCGAGAACGCAAACCTTGAAATAGGTTCCAAGGTGCAGGCGTTGAATTATTTTGAAAAAAAAATTATCTCTTTAGGCTCGCCGGCCCGCGATATTTTTTTTCCCAGGATGGTAGGGGAAACTCATCAATATTCATAAGGGAAGTCATGCCTGATTGGTCTGATGACCTACCCCTAACCCCACCCCTAAACCTACCCGTCACTGGGGGTCTTATGACCTCCCTAACCCCGCCCCTAAACCTACCCGTTACTGGGGTTAAGACCAATCAGGGATGACTTCCCTAATGAATATTGATGAGTCTTCCCCTACCATCCTGGGGAAAAAAAATTTGCTGCCGGCCCAAAGTTGCAAGGGTGGTTTTTCGTCTCACAGGCGCTCGAGGGGTGCGACAAGACCACCATTCAACCCGAAAACAGTCATATAACCATTCCAATGACTCCGAAGTTGTTCGGTTAAGATAAAAAAGTTACTTAGTTCACCTTTAATATCATTAATTCATCTTTGTCATTAGGATACGTACCAAAAACTTTTAAGCTGGCTATGATTAAACCGCTTGTTAAAAAAACGCAACTTGATCGTACAGAATTAGTCAATTACAGGCCGATCTCGAATCTACCTTTTCTGTCAAAGATACTAGAAAAGGCAGTATCTCACAACTATGTTCCTTTTTAGAAAAAAATTATATCTGCGAAGATTTTCAGTCAGGATTTAGACCATACCATAGTACTGAGACTGCTCTCATTAGAGTTACAAATTATTTGCTCTTCTCATCCGATCGTGGTTGTATCTCGCTATTAGTGTTACTCGATCTTAGTGCTGCATACACCTAGCATACACATAACACATTATAGGCTTCTATAATTCAATGTTAGGCTGCATAGATTAGGTCAGCTGGAACCGGGAACACTTCCCATAAATCCTGATGTACTCGTTACATCATAAGAAGAATGGCGTCTACACTAATATTAGTCTCTCTGTTTATCCCGAGGTTTACCGCAGTCCGCCGTATCCAGGCCGTATCCAGATCTGATGATGGACCTGTGCCTGGACGCGATGACAACGTAGTCCTGAAGTGTCAACTAGTCTCTCCCCTGTGAAGACCTCCCTCCCCTCCCTTTACCTCTCTACTGATAAAGCGTTGTGGGATAATTCTGGTTTGCGTGGCTACGCGGAAGCAATACAAATTCTGTATTATAAATTGTAAGGCCAGACAAGTAGTTTGTTGAGGGTTGGCTTGTAGGGAAGGACTACCTGCGTGCATATATTCACATCTGCGCACATATATTCAAACGCGAATACCTATAGACTGAACTCGTAATACGCATGTGCACGCCATCAGTGTTCTCACGGGTTCGCGTTTTTGAAGTTTGCGCAGAAAGAACTTAAGAGTTTTCTTTTAAAACGGTGTTGTGTTAGTGGCCCCTAAGTTAATAACTAATGATCGTTGCAACGGAAGTGAATCAATCAAAACTAACTTTAGCTGGACAATAACTTTATTCTAGAGCTGCTTTAAAGCCAAAACAATCTCTGTTACTTTAATTTCCTATTATCACTGTAAAGCCGCTTTGGAACAAAACATTGTTAAAAGCGCTATATAAATGAAGATGACTTGACTTGACTTAAAACCAATTTTTGTATAGGCTACTATTGGTAGCCGACTTATGGGCAAAAATTGTATCTACTTCTTTATTTTTGAGCCTTAAGAAGACTTTTTTGCAATCTTTTAATTTTTTTAATTACAAAATAATTAGTTTTGCTCTCAAATGCAGAATGTTTGATTGAATAAAAAAGACACAAAGGAAACTCCATAGGTCTTCACAGGGGAAAGACTAGTTGACACTTCAGGACTGCGTTGTCGTCGCGTCCAGGCGCAGGCATATACAATATTATTATCTAGCCTACAATATAATATGAAGTGTGTATTCCCTGAAACGTTTTATTTCATTACCTAAACGAGAGAGACCCAGCATGCGTCAGCAAGGGAGTAAAAGATGAAACAACACATGTACCTTTTTAAACGTTTTTATTTGTCACAAATATTAAACTAGAGGCTACATTTTGTGACCTAACTATGATGTTGGTTTGAGAAGCCACATGTTGTAGTGCTGCCCACTAGGCTATTGTCTTATCACTCCTAATACTCCCATGCAGAGCTTAATTCATGAGCCTATTAGAAAACTAATCTATCACTCACATGGTGCAGTTGTCTGCTACTCGAGAAAATACGTTGTGATCCTCAAACCAAGGACTATTAGTGGTTGTTTGTATGTGTTTATCTGTATACTATGTTATGTACAGCACATTGTCAACAGCTGTTGATGTAATTGTGCTCTATAAATGACATTGATATTAATTTAGGTTACACTTTATTTTAAGGTGTCCTTGTATAGAGTAATTGAGGAGTAATAATAATTAACAACTTACACTTAGGAGTTAGGGTTAAGCCTTGTTTATACTTTCGCCTGGCTCCGCAGCGCGAGTCTCCGCAGACTGCGCGGGCACCTCCCCAAACGGACGAGGCGTTTATACTCGACGCGCTCGCCGTTTTACTATTCTGCGAAAAGACGGGGCGACTCAAGTAATTGTCCTCTTAACCATCAGGAATCAACGGTGAGAAGAAGGAAGGTCCACACGTGGCAATGTTTATTTTAGTACATCACCACCAATACCACACTACAAAAAGAATCGTGTAAATCCAGTAAATCCTGAGATTATTACTTGTTTTTATATCCACATATTTTGTTCTAATGTCACATGTATGTAGGCTATACAACTAAATTAACGATCTCTTATGGGATCAATATCCCGTCTAAAGTATTGCAGCCACGGATCCAAAAATAATAAGCGTGAATCAAAAATTTAAAAACACACGTAAAAATATATTGCACAATCTGAAAAAAAATATGCAAAATGATCAGAATAGCAAACAACGTGGTCACGGATCAAAATATAATAAGCGTGAATCAAGAAATAACAAGCATGAATAAAAACTTTAAACGCATTAAAATGTTTTTTCTCTACGCTCTTCTTTCTATGTTCTGCGCTTGCTTTCACAAATGTTGCAGTTCGAGTTTCATGTAAATTAGGGCGGCTTAAGCATCACCATTGGTCCACTAGTTCTAGATTGACAGCTTCTCCTCTAGTCAATCAATCGAAGAGGGGAGTATAAGTAAGCATCAGTAGCCAGAGTCGCATTGGTGTGACGTCGACTCCCCTGTTCGATTGATTGGCTAGAGGAGGAGCTGTCAATCTAGAACTAGTGGACCAATGGTGATGCTTAAGCCGCCCTAATTTACATGAAACTCGAACTGCAACATTTGGGAAAGCAAGCGCAGAACATAGAAAGAAGAGCGAAGAGAAAAACAGCACAAGCGTACAAAAGAGTGAAAAATGAGCAGAAAATGCAAGAGAGCACAAAGTACAGAGTAATAAAAACAAGTAAAACATACTTTTTAAGAAAGCATGACCATAAGTTTAAGTTTTGTGCAAAATAACTTTTAATGCGTTTAAAGTTTTTATTCATGCTTGTTATTTCTTGATTCACGCTTGTTATATTTTGATCCGTGACCACGTTGTTTGCTATTCTGATCATTTTGCATAATTTTTTTCCGTTTGTGCAATATATTTTTACATGTGTTTTGAAATTTTTGATTCACGCTTATTATTTTTTGATCTGTGGCTGCAATACTTTAGACGGGATATTGATCCCATATCTCTTAAATATTTTCTAATTTCACTAAACATTTCATTACGTTTCGTGGACATTTTATAAAACATGGACCTTTATTTTTATTAAAATGGCTTATGTCTGCTATATGCTCATTTTGTAAATGTAAGCAACTAATTTAAGTGAGTGAGACATACATGCTCAGCCAGATTCGGCTCAAAGTCGTGCATCTTCAGATGCGGAGCCGCGCGTTGTTACAAAAAAAACACGTACACACCGCAATGAGGTCATTTTTGCCGCGCGCACCTTCGTGCTCGTGCGGACCCGGCAAGTTAAAGAGACCACATCAGGTCTCGCGCTCTTTATTCAACAGCTGGCAGCCTCCTTCAAGGCAGGCGAGTGCTCACCCCTGAAAAAGTTTTAGAAACTTCTTAGTCTCATGGCAGCCGCATCATCAGTACTCCGTATGGGACTACTGCGCATGCGCCCACTGCAGCACTGGCTCAAATGCCGTGTGCCAGCCCATGCATGACAGTCAGGCGCCTGCGCATCATGGTGAATCACGGTTGTCTACGGACCCTGATTCCCTGGCGGGCTCAGAACTGGTACCACGAGGGTGTGACCATTGGGGTGAATTCCGCATGGAAAGTGGTTTTCACAGACGCCTCCAACCGAGGTTGGGGAGCGCTGCATGAGGGCAGGCCTGTCTCCGGCCTCTGGTCGAGCACGGAGCAGAGCTTACATATCAACTGTCTGGAAATGAAAGCAGTTTGTTTGGCCCTCAAAGCATTTCTGCCAAACCTCAGGGGACACCAGGTCTTAGTCCGCACGGACAACACGTCAGTGGTGTCATATATAAACCGCCAGGGCGGTGTCAGGTAGGGCAGCCTGTACGCCCTGGCGAGAGACCTCCTTATTTGGGCGCAAGCCAATCTAAGCTCTCTGAGAGCAGCGCATATCCCTGGCATTCGGAATACGGGTATGGATATGCTGTCACGGGGCAACACTCCCCAATGCGAGTGGTCCCTGAACCCTCAGAACCTGAACCCTCAGACTGATATGGAGTTGTTTGGCCAGGCCGAAGTCGACCTTTTCGCCTCGAAAGACAACACTCACTGCGCAGTGTTCTTTTCGAAGAACAGGGATACGCTGGCCCACCCCTGGCCAAACCGTCCCCTTTATGCTTTTCCCCTTGTGTCAATGATCCCCCAGGTCATCAAACAGGTCAGGGAGAATGGATGCCTAGTGGCTCCCCTAGTGGGAATCCAGACCATGGTTCCCAGAGCTGGTTCAGATGACGGAAGGAGTCCCCTGGCCGGTCCCGCTGAGGAAAAATCTCCTCATGCGGGCGAACGGGATCATCCACAACCCGACTTATTGGCCCTCCATGTGTGGCCCCTCAACGGGTACCCAGGGACCTCCCTGAGAAGGTCCTGAACACAATCACTGAGGCTAGGGCCACGTCTACTAGGTGCCTCTATGCTCTGAAGTGGTCAGTGTTCTCCAACTGGTGCTCGGACAAACACTTCGAACCAGAGTCATGCGAGGCATCGGTCGTACTCTCTTCCTTCAAGAGCTGTTGGACGCGGGCCGCTCCCCGTCCACGCTCAAAGTGTATGTGGCAGCTATTGCAGCTCATCATGCTCCGGTGGCTGGCCAATCGCTAGGAAGAAACAACTTGGTCTTACGGTTTCTTAAGGGAGCCAGGAGGATGAACCCCTCCAGGCCTCCGTCCGTGGCGTCGTGGGACCTCTCCACTGTCCTTGGGGGCCTGAAGGGACCACCTTTTGAACCGCTCCAGTCGGTTGATCTCAATATACTCTTGCTAAAGTCTGCTCTCCTGCTGGCACTGGCTTCTATCAAGCGAGTGGGGGATCTGCAGGTGCTCTCTGTGAGCCCCTCTTGTTTGGAGTTTGGAGTTGGTGACTCCCAAAGTCACCCTCAGACCCAGGCATGGCTATGTACCCAAAGTGCTCTCAACACCGTTTAGAGCACAGGTTATCACATTATTAGCTCTTCCCCCTTCAGCAGAGGATGGGGAGGCTAATTTGCTCTGCCCCCTTAGAGCACTGAAAATCTATCTGGAGGTTCTGCGTCTTCCAAGGGATCTCCAGTCACGAAGCAAAGGCTGTCCAGATGGATAGTAGATGCTATATCTCTGGCATATACCTCAGTGGGTCAGGTCTGCCCTATTGGTACTAGAGGCCATTCGACTAGAGACATGGCCTCGTCTTGAGCTTGGTCCTCTGGGTTTCCTATTCAGGACGTTTGTGTGGCGGCCGGCTGGTCCTCGCCTTCCACATTTGTGAAATTCTATAACATGGAGGTACCTTCCCTGCAGGCGAAGGTCCTTTCTGTATGATTTAGACTTGACAATTGTCTGGTCTTATCCACATGTTATGTCAATGTTCATAAGCACACCATTCATTTTTTATTATAAAATGGCACGCGCCGTTGGATGTGCAGTTGCCGCAGCACAGCCAATGAGTGAGCCAGACACTCACTGTGCTAGCTGTGCAGCTGCAAATGCCTTTTACATTTTAGGCTTCAGAATTTTTCGAGGAAAAGGAGTTTCCCCACTGCGTTAGCTACGCAATACTCGTTCCCTAACTCTTAGGGAACCGAGGTTACGATTGTAACAAGAGTACATTCTAGCGCCTCAGTCCCAATACTGTAAAACTCGACGTACATTCACATCACATGTTAATGCAGCGGTAGAGTTACACTCACAGGACACTGCACTTATAAGCAATCACAAAAGTTCATTATTTGCTCGTGCTTTAAAGCTTTGATGGGTAAACATTTCATTGGCGTTCTGTTCTGACATGATGCACTTTTTCTGAGCGTGTACGCCCGAAATTTTGCTGTTTTCATGAATACAAAAGTTGGGTGACCCTCCCCCTAGACTAAAAAAAGTTGGATGACCCTCCCCTCAACAAAGAATAAAAAGACATGACCCTCCCATATTTTCCTACGATGGTCCATTCCATAAATACCGAACGGTCCCTAAAATGAATAGTTTCACATCTGTGTTTTTTCTGTAATCTTACATATGAATTATTTGAAATGTTGAACCCTAAATAACTTATCATTAATTAGCAATAGGGTAAGATGGTGGAATTTTAAATAACTGATGGTATAACTGTTATGTCACAGCTTCAAGACCGTCAGCACTTTGTGGAGAATGATGACATGTACAGCCTACAGGACCTGATTGACACCTCCAGTGGGCATCTCAGTTGCTCCCTCACTGAAATTCACACAACTTTTGCCAAACATATTAAACTGGACTGTGAGGTAAGCTTGTGGGTGATGCTCTGAACATAGAAGCACAGACAATGAAGAAAAAAAGCTAACAAAGTTTATTCAAAGTCTTTAAAGGGGTCAGATCATTTTGTTCCAGTTATAATGTAGCTTGCTTAGTTGGGGACATTTAATATTAAACAATATTATTGATCTACCTTACTTAAGGTGGATGATGACACCATTTTCTTCTAGAAACAAACTTTGTTGTATTATTTTCATGCTATCACTGTGAAGCTGCTTTTAAACAATCTGTATTGTACTGTATAAAGCGCTATATAAATAAAGGTGACTTGACATGACTGATAATATTAGTCAAGGTTTCTCACACCATATTTTGTTACCAACCTCTGTGAAATGTTAAATTTAACATACTGTAAAACCTTAAAGGTTAAGTTCACCCAAAATTTTTAATTCTGTCACCATGTACTCACACTCATGTTGTTCCAAACCTGACTTTCTGTATATTTTGAAAAATGTATTCTTTTTCTTGTTTTTTCCCCCTCTTTCCCAGTGAGGGTCCAGTGTTGTTTGGACACTACTGACTTACATTTTTTTTGTGTGTGTGTTCTACAGATAAAAAAAAAAAAAAAACAGATTTGAAACAACATGAGGGTAAATGATGACAGAATCATTTGTTTAAGACTTAGGTGTATTGTAAATGCCATCTTCATGTGTGAAGTTCTTTGCTGCGCTCACACACAGACTGTGGGTATGCTGTTGAGTTCAGCATAATTTATATAATATAGGCCTGGTTTCACAGACAGGGCTTAGATTAAGCCAGGATTAGGCCTTAGTCCAATTAGGACATTTAAGTATTTTTTATAGCGTGCCTTAAAAAAAAGCATTACTGGTGTGCATCTTGAGACAAAACAATGGCACTGACATATTGTGGGCCCTATCTTACACCCGGCGCAATGCAGCGCCAAGCGCGACGCAAGTGTTTTTTGCTAGTTTCAGTCTGACGCAGTTATCATTTTCACATCCTGCACCACGTTGTTTAAATAGCAAATGCATTTGCACCCATTTATGCACCCATGGTCTGAAAACGAGGTGTATTCTGGTGCATTGTTGGCACGTTGCTATTTTGAGGCAACAGAAATAGACTGTGTGTTTAATAAGCAGAGAGTACACGCGTTGTGGACTCGCCTATAGGCGCACATTACTAATGCAGTCAATGGCGCAATATTTTTTTTGCCATTTAATGAGCGAAATTAGTAATGTGCGCCTATAGGCGGGTCCACAACGCATTCTGCTTATTAAACACACAGGGATGCACAGCAGCACACAAACATGCCAAATATTTAAAATAAAAGGATTACAATGAAAATATTATTATTGTGTACATAAAGATATGGTGGAATCCGGCTTGTCTCGTAAGATGGTCTGGACAATCACTTTTACCTCGCGCACGAGCAGTTCCCTTTGGGCTCTGGAGTCGCGTTCGGTCTTTCCACTATCAAATCCCGTCATGTAAATAGCGAATCTGCCATGGCGCGAGCACAACTGACATTTAAAGGGAATGGGAGATGAGACTCTGATTGGTTTAACGCACGTAAATCCCAAAACACACCCATTACTCATTTTGAGAATAGGGACAACCCTTTTAGACCATGCACCTGGCGCACTGACCATTTTTCCCGTTGTTAAACTAGCAAAAGTGGATTCGGACACGCCCTAAGTGAACTTGCGCGTGCGCTTTACACCATGCGCTTTACACCATGCGCTTAGATCGTTAAAATAGGGCCCTTTAAGTTAGAACAGCTCAAAAATGCAATTTAGTCTGGGACTAGGCTTAAGCCTTGTCTGTGAAACTGGGGGATAACCTGGGTGGATTAAGTACACAATCCTGACCTGATTCATCAAAATTAATTAGAACACGTTTTACAGTGAAAAACAAAATCTTGTTCCTATTTTGTTCAGTTCATATTTCATGGCTAGAAATTGTTTGTTTTCTGTGCCTGTGCTCTGTAAAACAATCTACCCCAGCAATTTCAGTTAATTCTGAATTAAATGTCTCAAAAGTTGAAAGAAACATTTGATCATGGTATGACCCCTTGAAAGTGAGCAGCTTCTGAAGTGAAATCAATTCTGCTGTGTCACTACGCCAGCATCTCTGTCTGAACTCTCTCTTTTTTATACCATCAGAAATGCCAGGCCAAAGGCTTCATGTGTGAACTGTGCAAAGAGGGTGACATTCTCTTCCCATTCGACAGCCACACCTCCATCTGTAACGACTGCTTCGCTGTTTTCCACAGGTTTGCTTTTGAACACATCAGATACAGTACATCTCCAATTACCACATTCCATATGCACTGTTATAGGGCCTGGAAAGGCATAGATTTGGTCGCTAATCATATTAACTCAAGGGAACTTGATTATATATTCTTGGCCACAAGATATTATTTTGAGGCCATAAAAGCCATAAAGATTAATTTAGTCAAAATAACATTCATACCTCGTGACCATGCAGTGTGAAGTCATGACCGTGAGATCCTATGATGAGGGAACCATATCCTTTTCTCATGGCCATGAGTTTAAGAAGTAAAACAGACCTGTTTGACTACAGCAATGTGTGATAATCAGAAAGAAGATGAAGTAATTTATTTTAAATTAGAAATGACATATTGTGATAAGTCAGAAGGCATCGAAGAATTTCATTCTTTAAGTGACAGTTCACCCAAAAGTGAAAATGCTTTCAAGTAAGTTCAAGTCACCTTTAGACTTTATATAACGCTTTTTACAATACAGATTGTTTCAAAGCAGCTTTACAGTGATAAAATGACATCGTCATTTACATAATTTACTCAGCTTTGTGTCGTGTACTCACCCTGTATAATTTTTTTTCTGAGAAACAAAAGTGTGAAGGAGTGAGTCAAACTGTCCCTTCCCGGACACCATAAACTGCTACTTTACACTTAATGTTATGCTTTTTAATTTTACAGTGTTGACTGTAAATCTCAATAAGAGGGTGATAGAGTCCTACAAATGTCTGTGCCTTTCCATAGCTTATCCCCTAAAGCTTGGAAGTCTGTGACCCTGCTGCTGGAGAGCTACTATCCTGCAGAGTTTAGCTCCAACCCCAATCAAACACACCTGAAACATCTAATCAACGTGTTTAGGGTTACTTTGAAAATTACAGGTAGAAATATTGGAGCAGGGTTGGAACTGAAGTCTGCAGGAAGGTAGCTCTCCAGGAGATTGGGATCCTGTTGGAGGACATTGTTGGAGACCCTTGCCCTAACGGTAGATTTATATAAACATATTTTACTCTTCCTAACTTGCTCAGCGATATTGTCTTCACTGTTGGTTTGCTATGACAGTTGTTCACCTGAAAGAGAAAATGTCCCTTAAATGGTTAGTTCACCCAAAATGAACATCAGCCCATGATTTACTCACCCTGAAGCCACACTAGGTGTATATGACTTTCTGCTTTCAGACGAATACAATATGAGTTATATTAAAAATTGTCCTGGCTCTTCCAAGCTTTATAATGGGAGTGAATGGCTGGAGAAAATTTGAAGCCCAAAAAAAGTGCATCCATCCATGATAAAAATACTCCACACGGCTCTGGGGTGTTAATAAAGGCCTCCGACATTTCACTTCAAAATGGATAATTCACGACCGGTGTTTTGTTTTGCTCTTTCCTCTGAGCTTCTGCGTTTGTCATTACGTTGTGCGTCGGGTCAGGGTCCGTAAATCGATGGCCGTCTGTCGGAAGCTAGTGATTATAGTTTATAAAGTTTTAAATATGGGTATTTTCCTTACACAAACGCATGGCTTCACTTCAGAAGGCCTTTTTTAACCCCCTGGAGTCATATGGATTACTTTTGGATGGATGGATGCACTTGTTTGGTCTTCAAATTTCCTCCAGCCATTCAATGTCATTTAAAGCTTGGAGGAGACAGGACATTTTTTTAACATAACGCCTATTGTATTTGTCTGAAAGAAGAATGTCATATACACCTAGGATGGCTTTAGGGTGAGTAAATCATGGGCTAATTTTCATTTTTGGGTGAACTATCCCTTACACTTACCCTTGTGACAATGCTGAGTATTTAAGGTAAACAACAATGTACTTGTGCTGCTGAATGAAACTGCACATTTCTGAAAGCTTTTGTTCTTGTTTTTTATTTTGCCATCTTGCCCAGGGATTGCTACTATGATAACTCGACCACATGTCCACGCTGTGCGAGAAATCTGGAACGCAAAAATGAGGAGTCTCTGAACCCATAGATCAGCCTGACGGATGGATGCCTCACAGACACTGTGAAATCTTCAGAGCCAGAACTCTGGCATGTGGGTCTTGTCTCATCTTCTCTGTAATTTATTTGTTCCTGAGGTTTGTACCATGCTCCTGTCACTCTTAGAAATTATGACAATTTCTGTATTTCATAAATTTGGTATGATCAGCATAGCAGGAAAACCTAACTGCTTTTAAAATCAGTTTCCCGCTGTTTTCCTATACATATGGAATTTTTTGTTACAGTTACATGTCTTCAGTCCAAACAGAAATCATCCATGTTAAACTTTAACAATGGCATGTTCTGCTGAAGACTATGACTGCGATGACTGTGAGATCATTTTGATCTAAAGATTCCTACACAAAAATCTGGGTAATATGCTTGTCATCTTGGGATCATGCAAAAATACTACAAGGCAACACTATGTTTTACTTTATAGTTATATTCCCAGAATATACAGTGGCTTAAACATGTTGTTGATAATTTTCTAAAACTTATGTTGTGCTCGCATTTTATGAGATCAACATGGTCATGTTCTAATCTATTCATGTATCTGAGGAGAATGACTACTTCAGTTATATCCAAAATATCATTGGACGTTTTTGTACGGTTTGTGTTCAACAGTCATTTCTTATTTAAGAATATTATAATTACCTGGTGTTAAATTGCTTAAATGGCAGAGTGCTATTTAATTGTCTCTGTAATAACTGTGCAAGAGAACCTGTGTACATGTTATGAAGTCCAATAACTAACATATCTTTACACAAAGCATCAATAAAAATAATATAAAGGAACAGTGACCCATGTTTGGTTGATCTCCAGTTTCGCTTCTAGCATTAATCAAATAGTACCCTATGGGTATGGGGTAAAGATGACCCCTACACCTTAATTTTTGTTTAGAATAAAGTCTATGATAATCCCTCTCAATCATTACTTATGATCCACTAGAAGTATGTTGTGGTGTTTGTGCCTACAGAGACACTGCCCTGCATCTGAAGCACCAGATTTCCCGGCCACTGTACAATGTGGGCTGGCCCGTTACTATGTAAATACATAAAGAATGAATGATAGTAGGTACATGGCCAACCTAGAGTGGGACATTTATTATCCTCAGGCTTAAACTAAAACATGGTAAAACTGATGACTTTCACTGTGTGTGACTGATGACTTCACTGTGTGTCTGGTGGTTAGAAAAAAGCACCACATATTTAAGTTCATATATTAATACTTCATATGAATCTTTCTTTTATATATCTATACACTGATCAGCCACAACATTAAAACCACTGACAGGTGAAGTGAATAACATTGATTATATCGCTGTACAGTGTATATACACAGTATAACACTGTGTATATATTACATACAGTGGCACCTGTCAGGGGTTGGAATGTATTAGGCAGCAAGTGAACTGTCAGTTTGGAAGCAAGAAAAATGGGCAAGCAATAGATCTGAGTGACTTTGACAAGGACAAGTGAGCTAGTATACCAAAAGTGTTCATTTGCTCATTGATGTAGGCTACATTGGGAGCAAAGGCTAGATCTGGCCTGATCACACAGAAGAGCTCAAATTGCTGAAAAACATAATACTGCCCATGATAGAGAGGTGTCAGAACAAGTCAAATCACCTTTATTTATGTAGTGCTTTTTACAATACAGATTGTTTCAAAGCTTAACAGTGATAACAGAAAATAATGCAACAAAGTTTGTTTCGGCAGTACAGCAGATCCAGAAAAAAATCGCGTCATTGTCCAGCTTAAATAAGTTCAGCATTGATTCATTTCTGTTGTAAAAAAGTTATTAATTTAGTTATTTATCTATATAGCAGCTCTGGAGAAAACAGTGATGTCATTGTACAGCTCAGTTCAGTTCATTGTACAGCTCAGTTCAGTTCTCATACAACAGTGTCAGTAGTCAGATCAATAATATTACAGTTTTTCTGAATTGCTAAAACACATTTCTTGAAACCATCACTCACTTTCTCAAAACCTTAAACACAAAACCAAATTTTCAAACTACATTCAGAGAATCTTTGACTCATTCTGGCAAAATGGAACTACTGCCTCAACTATTTTATCTGTGCTCAAAATCCAACAATGCTTTCAGATCATACACACAGCGAGTGTATAAACACTAAGTATCAAGACACTACATTAAAAAAAATGGAGAACACAGAATCCAAAGCATGCAGTTCAGAAAAAAAAGTATATTTTAACAACGTGAACTAATTTTGCAATTACGAAAAAAAGTATAGTAATGACAACTTACTATGAGAAGAAGGTGAATCAATTTGATACTGTATGCACTGCAACTAAGTATAGTTTTGTAATGAATATTGTACAGTATTGAATGTCTGTATACTCAGCACTTGCATACTGTGAAAATACAGTGACCCAACCGCAAAGGTTACAGTAAAAAAAACTCTTAAATGAAAAGCATGTTACAGTACACTCAGAAGAGTTGTGCAACTGCAAAATCAAGAGAGAGTTTGATTCTGCTTCAGCATCATGTCTTCATGTTGGGTCTGGCCGGAGGACTTTGTCCACTTTACAGACAATGTCATTTCTGCAGGCAAAGGGAAAAACCCTAATGCCAGATCCAGCCTCGACAACATTCTCCACACCTTGTTCTTTCTCATCCTCTTCCTCATTCTTCACCACCTCTTACTCATTCTCTTCCGACTCTCCCTCTTATATTGTTTCCATCCATGTTGATATCAACATTCAACATTTTAAGTCAATTTTGGCACTCTGAACTGACTTGTATTATGTACAGTTGGTTTGGTCACATCATTAGAAATAAGTATGAACAATTTTGAGTCGTTGTGTGTAAACGATGACAACTGTGTTGTAGTTGTGTTTGACTTTTGCCTGCTTGTGTTTAGCGTTTTGAAACATAAGTGCATCACAGTGCGAAATGTGTTTTAGTGAGTGAGAATGTGTTTAGAGTTTTGCAAAAAGAGTGCATGAGATTTGCAAACTGTTTTAACTACCTGAACTAGTTTAATGTTTTACAGAAAGAGTGATTTATTCGACAAATTGGTTTAGGCTATTGAGAATTTGGTTCAGAGAATGGGGTTTAGAGTTTTAGCAATTCAGAAAAACTGTAAGTGTCCCAAATTAAGCAAGCCAGAGGCGACAGTGGCAAGAAACCCACACTCCCTCAGGTGACAGAATGGAGAAGAGAAAAAAAAAAACCTTGGGAAGAAACCAGGCTAGTCGGGGGGCCAGTTCTCTTCTGGCCAAAAACGAACAGTGTATGATTATGATTCAAGGCTGCATTACAGGTTAGAAGTCAGACTGGATTGCACAATGTTGCACAGTCAGATTTAATCGCACATTATCACAATGTCCTCTAGATATGTATGTTCATTCATAGGTTTCCTATAAATTTCCACACGCAGACAGAGAGAGAGAGAGAGAGAGAGAGAGAGAGACTGATCCTGTATCCCAGATCCACAGCTCTGCTGCAGAGGACCCAAGAGAGAAACACGCTCTTATCCTGACTGACTCAAATGGGAAATATGTCAGTGAGAAACTTCTATTACCAAACACGAGAGCCAAGAGAATCTTGAAAATACCCAAACACAAGAAGTGCTTTTCAAATCCTGTCTGAGAGAAACCTCAATGAAAACTATAAGCACATCATAATCCACACAGGAACAAATGATTTAAGGGCTATGAACGTTTCTCAGAGGCTAAAATAAATCTGTCCACACTGCTACCACGCACGATGTGGCATTCACGTGATCCATGGAAATAATGCGGAACTCTCCAGAAGTTGCGCACTTATTCCGAATGTTGATCTCGCCCATCACAAAGACATACAGCCTCATCATATGTATGACCATGTACATCTCAACAAGCAAGAAGTGAAAGTCTTCGCCAGAGTGCTGAAAAGCACAGCCAGAAACAGCAGAAACTTCAATAACAAGAGAAGCTCTCAGCCACCAAGAACCCTCCATCCTCCAGCAGAGTCCAGACCGGTGACCAAAGGACCTCCATCACAACACAAGAGCTACGCAGCGGCTGTTCAACAACCACAAAACTCTGAAGTATAAGACATCTACTAAACATCATGGTAACACTTTAGAATACCGTTTCTTACTTAGGCTACTGCATAACTAATAAGGAATTACTGAAGAACTAATAGGTAGCCTAATTCTTTATTATGACCGCCGCTAGCGTAGCTAGCGAAAGCGGTCATATAGGGATTGTCAAAGGTTGTTTTTTTTTTTTTCGTCATCTACTGAATTTTTCGTCAACGATACCAGAGACACCGAAACACCGGGGAACATGAAATTTGGTGGGCATGTAGCCCCACTAGACTTTTACGGAAAAAATTTGTTTGGTCCCCGGGGGCCACTCCCCCCCCCACGCTGGGCCCCCCCAAACCCAAAAAATGCAGTTTTTCCTAAATAACTACCTGAACCGTGGCACAGAGGATGAAGAAATTATTATGGTATGTTGGTCTTAAGGGCCCACATCAACCTAGCCCATAATCACTCATTTGTGATTTGCACCCCTCCCATAAAAAATGAAAATGCAATATTATTCTGCTTCAATCGCCCCTATCTTCAGTTGAGATGTTCAGAACTGCACCATATTTCATGTGTATGATTAACTTGACATCCTCTGGGGGTATGCTAAGCTTCGTAGAATTTCATCCATGGGGGGGTATAAAATAAATTCATTTATGTGCACATTTAGTGACTGTACACTCATCGGCCTGTAGATGGTGGTGTTGAGCGAAGGGTTGCTGGTTTAGGATGATACTGTCACACACACACATGCAGGAATACAAACAAACGCAAGCATGCACACACACTGACATCCACACGCACAGACACACACCCATACACACACATACAAATCCACATGCACAGACACACACACACGCGCACACACGTACGCAGGCATACATACACGCACAGACACACACATACACAAACACACAGACAGACATGCACATACAGACATGCACATACTACTACTTTTTTTAGGTATATACATAAACACGCAATACAGCCAAATTGCTCCACGTCATTTATTTTTGTGGAAAGCCAGTGCAGGCCTGAGCGGCGGTCATATTTTGTACCGCCATGCGGTAGGCCTACATCTAGTTAACACTTAAGTCACTACTGTTAACTACTAAGGAAGATGTGTTAACTAATCAGTATGTAATAAAATGTTATGATTATGTTAAGTATCAGTTAGTTAATCAATAACTAATCATTCTGTCATACCTCCTGAAGAACTACTATTAATTATCTATTAATTAAGGGTCAAGAAAAAACTCTGAAGTAACTACTAATGAACAGTCATACACAGTAGTCACTACTACAATAATCCGGTTTAAGAGGTGGAGTGGTGGATGAAATACACAAATCAAGTAGGCCTACTTGAGTAAAAGTACAAGTACCCCAATAAAATATTACACCAGTAAAATTATAATTAGGCCATTTTCAAAATTACCTTAGTAAAAGTACAAAGGTAATTCATTTTTAAAGTACTTAAAAAGTAAAAAGCACAGATGTGTTTTTTAAAAAAAATATAGACAGTTTTAGTCATTCTTCAGCTCTAAGCAAGATAAGTGCATTTACCTATAGACTATTGATCTGCAAATAAGCAAACTTTTTATTTCATTAGCAAAACTTATCATAATGTACATTACACCTTATTATTGTACTTAGTTATTATACATTTTAAACTTTTTTTGCACCATTCAAGTGCTGGCATTATCGCGTAGCCTACATTTTATAGTGATTTGGCGATGCAAGAGCGCGGGCATTTGCATCCTCTTCTGGAGAGTTCTCAGCGCCGCCAATTTGGTGCATTTATTCGGCGAAATACAGGTTTGTGTACGTTTTATTTAATCTATAAAATCATTACTGTGCTGTAAATCATTTTATTTTATGCAAGGCAACATTCAAGGACGCAATGTCAGTTAGCCTAGCTAACAAGTCGGTCTTTTTTGCGTGATGGAAACGCCTGATCCCTTGAATAAAACAAATGATTTTATTTCTAAAGATACTAAATCTATTTACATCAGATGTTAAAATATGTTCTTAGAGCTGTGTCCTCTGCCTGATTCCATAACCTGCTCATAAACAAACACAGCATCTTTCGGCTATGAGTGAAACGCAGGGAGGCGGTCTGAAGTTATGCAGTTTCCCCGCCGAACACGAGCCCAGCTCGAGCAAGAGATCCAGCACCACTACCGTGGAAACGGGAGAACAGAGACCGGTTGATTATCTTGAATTGCTTTTAAAGGTTTAACTTTTGATTTTAAAGTGTGTGTTAAACAAATTTAAATGTAGGCAGTATATGTTAAAACTAAATAAAATATATGCTGTATTAAGAAATGTTCTCATCTGAAATAAACCCACTGCGCAATGTGACGTCGGAGTGACGTCTTTTTCATGTAATTTTTGGAAGTCCAAATTCGGTCCATTGAAAGGGTTGTTTTGTAGCCTGGGAAAACCCAGACAAATTTGGCAAATTTAGATTTGCTCTGCAAGTAGTCTGGCAAAGAGCCCATTCAAGCCCATTTCTAATCCGTCGAAATCGCGGCACCAATCAGAAACGTTGAGGCGGGCTTTACACGATGACGATCGGTCTGATTGGTTTTAGGTCTATCCAATTGCGCCCAGAGGCATTTGAGCGACGTCCGTTGGTGACGCCCCTTTGGAAATGAGTTATTAATGAAGCTTTGCCAGACCATAACTCAGTTACTACTGAGAATGGTCTGGTTTTAACCAGGCTAGTTGTTTTGTAACGCCAGGCGACGTCTTTTTTCTACATTTCCGCACGTCTAATGTTGACGTCCGTCCACAAAAGTTTGTTTGTGGGAAGAAGGAAGGAGACGGGGTTGGCTTGCTGTGGATCGTGTGTTTTATTAGATAAGTCTTTTCCAAACAATAATCGCGCTCAGTGCGCTCTCTCACACACTCTTCAATAACTTTCTCCTCAAACAAAACAGCGGCTTCTTTAGGCTTCTCCTCGTGAGACGACAGGCAGAGACACACACACACACACACTCTTTCTCCCGTCACAGAGATCGCTGAAATTACCCAGTTCAAAGGTCCAATGTTGAACGTCAATGACGTCCAAGTTGGGTCATGGTTGGACGTCCAAATAGTGGACCTAGTTTGGACGTCGAATAGATGTCCAGAATTGGTCATGGACCGTCGGACCCACATGATCTGCACGTCTATCCGACGTCCAATGTTTAGTGGGAAAGGAAGATATCAGCTAGCCTAAACGAGTCATTGTCGTGTATTTTACAAAGGTTTAGATGTTTATGTTAATAATGTTTTTTACAGTAAGTTTGATTTGAGTCAGAATGTGGTAATTATTAATTACTAATGGGTTCCCTATATTTTCACTTTAGAATACGGTTTCAGGTTCTAATCAGGTTCCTGCAGAATTATTTGATAATTATTTATTAATTACTAATAAGTTCCCTATATTTTCAGTTTCCCTCAGTCGTTGCCTCAAATACATGAATATACTCAATGGCATTCTATGCTGAGGAAAACAGACACACACAGTACTGTATATAAAATATAAAAACTAATGAGGTTAGTTATGGCAAGGCACTTGGGTGGGGTTCCTTCCTGAAGTTGATTTCTTACAGAACACACTCACAAAACCACACAGGCAAAAACCTCTTCAACATTTATATGGATTTGTTAAATTAGTATTTTCATACTACTTCTATTAATAACATTAGTAAATAAGGAAGGTCACAACTCAATGTAGTTTTGTATGACTGTTCATTAGTTACTTCTTAGTTATTTTTCTTGAACCTTAATTAGTAGATATAATTAGTAGTAGTAGTTCTTCAGGAGGTATGACAGAATTCATTAGTTATTGATTAACTAACTGTTACTTAACACAATCATAAAATATAACATACTGATTAGTTAACACATCTTCCTTAGTAGTTAACAGTAGTGAAGAAGTAGTTAATGAAGAATTACCTATTAGTTCTTCAGTAATTCCTTATTAGTTATGCAGTAAGTAAGAAACAGTGTTACCAACATCATCTGCTCCAGACTAAGGACATAACCTGCATTATACACACACACAGACACACATTACAGAAAAACCTATCCATTAAATCATTTAAATTCAGTTGTTGGAATGGGTCTGTACTCTTCTACTTTTGGTAAGAAGACTGCAGACCAAGATCTACTCAGCAGTGTAACAGATATGAACATCTGTAGCTTTCATGAGACATGGTGTCGTAGTAATAAGACTTTACATTGTCCAATAGGATACAAGGAAATTGTTGTTCTCTAATTAAAAATAAAATAAAATGTGGCCGAGACTAGGTGGAATATTTATATGGCACAAAGACAATTTGAAACATTCAATTAAAATCGAATTTGGCTTGAGGTGAAATCCGTCATATCACAGTCTAATCTTTACCTCTGTGCAATCTATATTCCACCTCATGACTCTCCCTATTACGAAGAGCAAAGCTTTCCAAAATTACAGACTGACATCTTATACTTGCAGTCCAGAGGAAATATCCTAATATGCAGAGACTTAAACGCCAGAACAGGGAGAAAAATTGATTATGTAAATATTGTAGATAATGACCACATACTCAATGACAACACGGTTTCATTCCTCATCAAATATCACACCAAGAAACAGTTACGATAATTCAGTGAACATGAATGGAAAACAAATGTTAAAGGTGCCGTAGAATGGATAATTTTATTATTTTATAATGTTTCCTGGGGTGCCCTTATAATGTTAGTATGTTTTTTAGATCAAAATTGGTTATAATTTAGAAATAAAAGGCATATTTCCTAGCCTGATTTCATCCCCTGATTGAACACTCTGTTTGAAGGGGCGTGTCTGCTGAGAGACTTCAGTGTTGTTGCCCACGGCTGTGATTGGCTGACATGCTTGCATATGAAATATCTGGCATTATGTAGAGCTATCTGGAAAACTTTTACTATTACAGCTTTTATACGTTTTTACTATTACAGCTATCGGGATTAACGAATCATGAGAAGTTTTTTAAGTATTTAGATCTATTCCCATCACATAAAAGATTGCAGTGATGACCATTGAGCAGATGACAGCCTGTTGATCGCGTGAATGAAGATCGTATCACTGCAACGCGATTTACTGATGCATAAACAGTGTTGAACGACTTTCAGAGAAAGATTATCTGTCCTTGAACTTGAACAATTACACATCAGAAATTCACAGAACCCACTGGTTCTTCAGAGGCTCGGATGAAGGAGCTAAAAAAATACTTTTGTGTTCATTTGTACATCCAAAACCTGAGCAACTGCCATGCTTCGTTCGCTCGATAGCAAGGCATGATGTCTCTCGAGGAAAAAACAATATCGCGCTGGATCTAGATAACACAGTGTAAATTATCGTTAATAAAAACACTACTTACCGCTTGCGGGATATGTCATGTCCATGTACTGAACTCTTTTATTTAACTATGCCAAGATAAATTCAATTTCACATTCTAGGGCACCTTTAAAACTATAAAAATAATGTATGGCATTACTAGAGGAGATACATTAGGTAGATTCACTTACTGCTCCAGATTAGGAACCAGTGTGGTTGATTATTCAATAACAGATATTGATCCAAACTTTATTAATGCCTTCACGGTCACACCTCAGCTCCCGATTTCCGATCACTGCCAAACTGGGCTTTATCTGAAAACCTCCATGTGAAAGAACTAAAACTTGTCCACTCGAATCTAAAAAACTGTTTCCTTTGAAACCTAAACTCAAATGGAATCAATCCAGCTCAGATCAATTCAAAGAAAACATGAATAGTCGTACTATATTAAAAATGCTGGATGAATTTTATGTCCACTGATTTCACTTTAGATGTTAATGGAATAAATTTAGCAACAAAAAAAACGTATATATTCAATACATTGGCGACTATCTAATATTAAACAGCAAAGCAAATATAAAACAAATCACAGAAAATAAGAAAGGATGTTTGGTTTGATGATGAATGTGCAGATCTCTGAAAAGAACTAAGGAGACTTTCTAACAAAAAGCAAAAAGATCCATCCAGCCAGACACTACGGCTTTCTTATTCAGACTGTCTGAAAAATTACAAAAGACTTTTGTGGAACAAAAGAGAAAAATATTTTAAAACCAAAATTGATGAATCGGTAGATCAAAACACTTTCTGGAACCTATATATAAAACTCAAAAAACCCAAATTAGAGATTTCACTCCAGAAAGGCACAATTTGGAAATCTTACTTTGAAAATATTTATAAAAAATGTTAAACGGCTGACCTTAACCAGCCTCAGGGTAAAATAAAGAAAACACTAGAAGACTTGGTGAAAACAATAAAAAATTGTCAAAATCCATTAGATAAATCTATAACAATGTCTGAAATAAAATACCCTCCCGTGGACCCACCACCTGCAGGAAGGACCATAGGGGGCCGGTGCAAAGTGGATTGGGCGGCAGTCGAAGGCGGGGCCTAGACACCCCGATCCCTGGACGCGGAATCTAGCTCTAGGGACATGGAACGTCACCTCTCTGGCGGGGAAGGAGCCTGAGATTGTGCGTGAGGTTCAGAGATTCCGACTAGAGATAGTTGGAATCACCTCTACGCACGGCTTGGGCTCTGGAACCACACTCCTCGAGAGAGGATGGACTCTTCACCACTCTGGAGTTGCCCATGGTGAGAGGCGGCGGGCTGGTGTGTGTTTGCTTATAGCCCCCCAGCTCAGCCGCCATGTGTTGGAGTTCACCCCGGTGAACGAGAGGGTTTCCCTGCGCCTTCGGGTCGGGGATAGGTCTCTCACTGTCGTTTGTGCCTACGGGCCAAACGGCAGTGCAGAGTAACCGGCCTTCCCTGCGCCTTCGGGTCGGGGATAGGTCTCTCACTGTCGTTTGTGCCTACGGGCCAAACGGCAGTGCAGAGTACCCGGCCTTCTTGGAGTCTCTGGGAGGGGTGCTGGAAAGTGCTCCGACTGGGGACTCCGTCGTTCTACTGGGGGACTTCAACGCCCACGTGGGCAGCGAAAGTGACACCTGGAGGGGCGTGATTGGGAGGAACGGCCCCCCTGATCTGGTACCTTTTGACTGGCAGACCGGGGTGGTGGTCCCTCTTTTCAAGAAGGGGGATCGGAGGGTGTGCTCCAACTATAGGGGGATCACACTTCTCAGCCTCCCCGGGAAAGTCTATTCCAGGGTACTGGAGAGGAGAATCCGGCCGATAGTAGAACCTCGGATTCAGGAGGAACAGTGTGGTTTTCGTCCCGGTCGTGGAACACAGGACCAGCTCTATACCCTCTACAGGGTGCTGGAGGGCTCATGGGAGTTTGCCCAACCAATCTACATGTGCTTTGTGGATTTGGAGAAGGCATTCGACTGTGTCCCTCGCGGCGGCCTGTGGAGGGTGCTCCGGGAGTATGGGGTCCGGGGCCCTTTGCTAAGGGCTATCCGGTCCCTGTACGACCGGAGCAGGAGCTTGGTTCGTATTGCCAGCAGTAATTCAGACTTGTTCCCGGTGCGTGTTGGACTCCGGCAGGGCTGCCCTTTGTCGCCGGTTCTGTTCATAATTTTTATGGACAGAATTTCTAGGCGCAGCCAGGGGCCGGAGGGGGTCAGGTTTGGGGACCACACAATTTCATCTCTGCTCTTTGCGGATGATGTTGTCGTGTTGGCTCCATCAGACCAGGACCTTCAGCATGCACTGGGACGGTTTGCAGCCGAGTGTGAAGCGGCTGGGATGAGAATCAGCCCCTCCAAATCCGAGGCCATGGTTCTCAGTCGGAAAAGGGTGGTTTGCCCGCTTCAGGTTGGTGGAGAGTTCCTGCCTCAAGTGGAGGAGTTCAAGTATCTTGGGGTCTTGTTCACGAGTGATGGAAGGATGGAACGGGAGATTGACAGACGGATCGGTGCAGCTTCTGCAGTAATGCGGTCGCTGTACCGGTCTGTCGTGGTGAAGAAGGAGCTGAGCCGTAAGGCGAAGCTCTCGATTTACCGGTCAATCTATGTTCCTACTCTCACCTATGGTCATGAGCTGTGGGTTATGACCGAAAGGATAAGATCCCGGATACAGGCGGCCGAAATGAGCTTCCTCCGCAGGGTGGCTTGGCGATCCCTTAGAGATAGGGTGAGAAGCTCAGTCACTCGGGAGGAGCTCAGAGTAGAGCCGCTGCTCCTCCACATCGAGAGGGGCCAGCTGAGGTGGCTCGGGCATCTTTTCCGGATGCCTCCTGGACGCCGTTCCGGGCATGTCCCACCGGGAGGAGACCCCGGGGAAGACCTAGGACACGCTGGAGGGACTATGTCTCCCGGCTGGCCTGGGAACGCCTCGGTGTCCCACCGGGAGGAGACCCCAGGGAAGACCTAGGACACGCTGGAGGGACTATGTCTCCCGGCTGGCCTGGGAACGCCTCGGTCTCCCCCCGGAAGAGCTGGAGGAAGTGTCTAGGGAGAGGGAAGTCTGGGCATCCCTGCTTAGACTGCTGCCCCCGCGACCCGGCCCCGGATAAGCGGAAGAAGATGGATGGATGGATGGAAGGAAGTTTATACAGTAAACACTGTTATTTTTCATTTAATTATTACAATTTTGTTGGCCTACCTGACATGAATACTACAGTTAGACCTTACTTTATTTGTAATGTTACGTTGTATTTATCTATGCTTGTAATTGCTGTTTGTTCTTTTTACTGTCTGTTCACTTGCCTTTAATATTGCTTTAACATTATTAGTTAGGCTAGTAGTTTATGCAGTGGTATTGGAGTAGGTTACTTAAAGTGAGCTTTAAGTGATAAATGGAAAGCAAAGTTAACCCCCACCCCAAATTTGTTTTTGTTTTTTTGCTGATCTGAAAAATGATTCAATCTGTGACTCAAAACCGTAATATGATCCAAACCGTGAGTTCTCTTGATCCAATGAATCACTACTGCATATATTCAATTTGAAATGAATAACTTATTTTAGTAATTATATTGGTAATTCATTTTAGTAAAACAGGACATTGCAAATGGTGTGGAAAGGGAAGCATGGTTCTTCTCTCTTGGTTCACACAATCTGCCCAGAGTCCAGATTGAGAAACTATTGTTTCAAGCTCAATCAAGTAAGTGTTTTTCTTTGTCTGATTTGTTATGTCAACTGTGGTTTTTTTCTGTGCAAGCTGTATTTAGTTTTTTTGGGGGTTTTATGGCTGTTGGTCGGTTTGAAACTGGCGTGCTAATGTTAGTATGCATGTTTTGTTTGTAGAAGGACTCTTTGAATATCCTCTATTTTTCCTTTAGTCGATCAAGCTCAAGGCTGTAATACGAACTGGAACATGAGAGTTCTATAACCTAAGGACAGTGGCTTCAAAGGTTGACTGTGGTCGTTTGGGATTTGGAATCATTGTGGATTAAACAAGTTACTGCTTCGTCACGGGACTATTGTTCCATTTCGCTCCATCCCTGCAAATGGAACAATTGACTCTATGATACAAAGCATTGGAGGTACTATATGGATCACAGTACAGTGAAAACCAATGCCAAATTCACACTGCGCGATTTTCAAAGTAGTTGAGTCACTGTTGTTTTCACACTGCGTGACTATCTGGGGTAACATTCAGTTGCTGCTGTGTTCACACTGAACGATGAATGGTGACAGAGGTTTCACACTTCATGACTTTACAAAGAAAGAATCACCAACAACTTCTGGCTGGTCCACAAACTACATTTCACAACCAAACACGTGAGAAATGATAAGGAAATCGTGTCTCAATAGGAGTGGATAGGGAGACTGTTACAGAGCCTATGTCCCAGCACTATGGAAAAGAAGAATGGGAGCCAGTAGGTAGAATTCTACTAAAAGGATACCAGGATCACAAATTCTTTCCAGTGAAGCTTTGCCGTGTGTCTCCTTCATGTCCCTCCACAAAGTGACATCAGACATGCTGACTGAACCTTTTGTGAGTTATGTACTATAGTATTGTTACCAATTGTACAATTGAATGGTACTGCATGCTAAATGAGCCATTGAATATTATGACAAATATTTGCCACTATGCACTGTAAAGCCCCTTTCACACATCGCGTTGATCCCAGGAAATTCCTGTAAAATTGCTAGAGTGCCTTCTGTGTGAACGTAAACGCGTCCCTGGATTGAGGCCGGAATCGATCCTGGGATGGGAACCTAGTAACATTGCTGGGATCAGTTCTGGAACGTGCTCTGTGTGAACAAAAGCTGTAATCAATGCCGTAAGGGGTGTGTTGTAGTGATGACGCTGAAGCGGAGATCGTTCGGCAGCTGTGGAACGGTACTTCATGCGCTAGTTTATGATTGAATCAGGAAAAAAGATGCACATGCGTGGAAATTGCAACTCATAAGCAAACTTAAGACGCTGCTGAGACATTACATCACATCGATGTCACATGTCTTTACGGGATGTGTGTGAATGCACGTACAGATTCCGGAAAATCACTGGCAGTGTCCCGGGACACATTATCCGTGTATTTTCCAGAATCTCTGTGTGAAAAGGGCTTAATTGATCTGTTTTATACATTCTGTTTTATTCAAGGTTTGTCACGCCATTTGAGAGACATCATCAGCTCTGTGCTGGAAGGAAGAGAGTATGACAGGGATGACCTACTCGACATGCTTTACAGAATGGGTGGACACGCTTTTCCTGATGGAGATGCCATAGGACACCATCAAACAGACTGCACACAAACAACTAATACAGGAGCCAGTGTATGCTCTTGAAATGATGGCTGCTAGTGCTCAGTGTACTTTAAAAAGTCTGCTTCCAACAGTGTCTGCAGTTTCAGCCCTTTATGAATTCAAAATTCCAACAACAAAAGGCATTATTGCGTTGCTTAGACCCAATGAAAAACAACCTTCTCACAGTAAAACAATGCAGTTTTTAAAGCTGTTCATTTGATCACTTGACAAGATAAACTGCATACATTTCTGCGCTTTACCACTGGGGCTGACGTTATCGGTGTTTCACACATTGATGTTGAATTTACAGATATCAGGGGTTTACAAAGGTGTCCAGTAGCACATATACTGTATGTGGTCCACTGTTGCAGATCCCATGCATTTACAGTACCTACTCTGATTTTGAAGAGGGTTTGGGAGTGTCTTAGATGCCAACTACATAAAAATGGATCTGTTGTAAAGCTGATAATAGCTTGTAAGGTATCTTCTGTGCATGTCCAGCAAACTGTTCTCCATGTAGGCAGTGGTAAAATAATCAGGGTTCTTTTCGTACACTGTTCATTTGTGTATTCTGGGAAAAACTTACAGGACATTTCAGTTCTGAAAACCATACATTGTCATGCATTTCTTTTTTGTTGGCCTTACACATTTAAGTGTTCCTAAATATGAGTCCCAGAAGTTCATGTTACAGTCTCACTAGTGTTTTAATAAAGTCTGTTGAATACAAGTTTTAAAATGTATTTTAGCCAGAAATAGAAATGGCCTACCTGCAATACTATTTTATCTTGTGTTATATGACCTTATGTCAGTAACTCTTGCTACACATTCTCATTTCCTGTAACTACATTTGCAATTTACAAGTGTTGTAAAATAAGGCTACATACTTTAGATTTAAATCACAGGCTCCATTCTCAAATACAACTGAAAATCCTATAAAAATGACTCTTTATTATTAATTTATAAATTAAATTATAAATATAATGTATTATAATTATAATTTATTAACTTATAAGATTACCTACATGTCTTTCCTTCCAAAGATATTGTAAAGACAGATCACAACACACGTAGTATCTCTTGCCTAAGACTAAAGTACAGGACTCTGCCACTCTCAGCATCATCTGGGACATTGAGATGAAGTTCATCCATTATCAGACAACAAAGTTCAAAAATGGTGCGTCGGTGTTACGCACATCAGCAGGGTGTGGGTTTTGAACATCAGCAGGGTCACACCTAAAGATATGATCTGCGACACGTAAAGATGAGGAGCATATACATTATGACCGGTCCTCCATGCGGCGCAGTAATATTACGTTGTGTTCGTATGCGAACTTATGCTTCCAACCCGATCTTCTAACCTCAGCTCGAGAGCTGTCGTTCCAACCACACAAGTTTGCGCTGCAGTTTGCGAATGTTCGTTTGAACTATGGTTTTGGGAAACACCAAATCGTTGAATATGTCAGTGACGAAACTTGCGATGTTAGTTGGCTAACGGTGCTTCTTGGAAACGCACCCCTGGTTGAAATAATAATAATAATAATAATAATAATTCATTACATTTATATAGCGCTTTTCTCGGCACTCAAAGCGCTTTACATAGAAGGGGGAATCTCCTCAACCACCACCAATGTGCAGCATCCACTTGGATGATGCGACGGCAGCCATATTGCGCCAGAACGCCCACCACGCACCAGCTTACTGGTGGAGACGAGACAGTGAGTCTTGGCTATTGGACCCGCAGTGCCTACCTCGCGCAGCCCGCGTGCAGGTATGTAGCGTGGCTAACCAAACAAGACTATTTACAAAAACATGAACTCGATAGCAGTTCTGACTTTTTAAAAAAAAAAGAACCCGGAAGGAATTTTGGCTTTTTTTTTTTTTTCTTGATGGAGATAGGGATTTTCATATGTTGCTTCACAGATTAATTGTATCATTGAGCTGGCGAAGAGAAATAACTATTATATATTAAATATTATATTAAATCACTAAATATTAAACCTCTTTAGTTAAACACATACAATTAATTTTATTCAATTTACGCATTCAGTTTCTCTTCCACTCTGAGAGTGAGGACGAAGCTGATGTGTTTCGTTTCCACTCTGAGAGTGAGGACGAAAGCTGATGTGTTTCGTAAAAAAAAAAAATTCCTTATGTTTGTAGCCTATTTGTTCCAAACGTTTGATATCAACAAGTTCTTTCTGATTTGTCAAATGAGTTTAAATTTTTTTGAATTTTTTGGTTTTTGTTTGTTGATAATATATATCAGATTGTATTGTTTGTTGATAATATATATCAGATTGTATCATTATTTATTCAAAATTATAACGGGTCCCAGAAATAATTGTGTAAAGTTTATAGCCCACTGGGTAGGACCCTATCGGTTCACACTGCAATAATTGAAGACCGCCGCAGCAGAACATACCGCAACATACAGTGCAATACAATTGGGTATGCAGCTAACACACGACGTAACAGTTACGTAATGTATTCGTACATTTTGGTAATTTCATGACTTACTATTTGACAACATAACTATGACGTCACATACCCGTAATTTCATTATCACATTCCCAACTCACAACGTCGTCAGTAGGCTACGTCCTCCTAAGGTTATAAGATAACCAAGAACGTTCCAGATACGTAATCTATACGTAATAAATTGGTAATTTCGTGACTTTTTGACAATTTTTCGTGACAATTGAACTAAAGCCTAATCCTGGCTTTAATCTAAGACCTGTCTGTGAAACCAGGCCTATGTCTTTTAAATTTCATTAAGTTTGGAGATAAGGATACATTTGTTTTTTGGTTTATTTCTTTAATTGATGTCAATGGTTGGGTATTTTTGAATTTGTATTTTGATTTCTATTTATTTAATATATCGTTTTCATCTAACCATTTCTACGGTCGAACTATACTGTCAGTTTATTTAATCATGTTTATGTTGAGTTTATGCTTTCTTTTGTTGTTTTTGATCTTGATTTGTGACGATCCGGGCGGAACCGAGTAGTTGGTTTCTTCCTGAAACTGTATTGAGTTGCTCTTTATTTTGTATTATTTGTTTATGCATATCTCTGCTCTATCTTAACGTTTTTTTCTTTCTTTGTTGGCAGGACCTGGGCACCCGGGGGCAGACGAGTGCCTTCTAGTGGTGGCATCCTTCACTGTGTGTCGTGGTCTTCTCTGACCTTAGTCGCTGTGTGTGTGCTAGTGTGTGTGCACTGTGATTTGTGTGATCTTTCATTAAGGGTGATATTCTGAGACTGCCCCTGTGGTAAGCCTGGGTTCTTTGCCCCTAATAAGTGAACTTAACAATTGAGATGAGTGTGATTGGTCAATGCCTCTTTTAACTATGAATGCCGCTTAAATAAATACTTTTGTACGATTACTTATGTCTCTGACTCCAATGGTGATTAGGACCTGTGCGTACCTTTAGAGGTTGTGTTTAATTCTTGGGGTGAAATTCCCCAGGTGGCGTAGTCGGAAATCATATCAATTTGAGTCAGTTCACGCCCGCTTTGCCACACACAGAAAAAAAAAGGGATAAAACTATACACTTTAATAGAAGTACATACAAAACACAAGGCACATCGATGGGATCGTGACACTGACAAGTTTGGGGTCTCTATGAATTACGGTCACTGATGCCCATACACCTTTTTGGCAGAAAATTAAAGAAGATAAAATCAGTACAGAAAATTACTATGAACACAATAGGGTTCCAGTACCTCTGGTGCTTAAACCCTGAACAATAACAAGTGTTGTGTACATACCAAACAGGGTGAATTCGGTTTGTTTTCTGCAGCAATGCAGAGTGAGCCTGCGATGATGTACTGAGAGCAGAGAGAAAGACAAAAATCAAGGCTTCTGCTGGAATATGCGACTTGTGTTATAAAAGACACAGCACTTAATTGTATAACTGTTTCTTACGATGAGAGATCCCCAGTAAGGAATACCACTAAAGACAAAGATGGCTTCTGCTTGAATTGAAGACACGATTCCCAACAGGAAAGTCAACAGACCAATCATTATCTGGACAGTCTGTGAAGGACAAGATAGTCTTTTATAAAGTAAAACAATATTACATTTGGAGGAACAATATAAAATGTAGAAAATAAATTAATAACAGCTGTAGTATGGACTTACGGTTTTTCTACAAAAATTCTAGGTAATCTCATTGCATGAAATCACATACTGATTTGCGGACTAGCAAAATCTATTCATTACTTCACATTTTTTGATAGTTTGCAACTCCTAAAACATTCTTCTCTGTGACTGATACACTATAAAATTCTTTATGATTTTACACTGTAAATGATGAACCTTGTCTTCTATTGCTGTCTTTCCTACATTACCAAGGCATTGTCATTCTTCAATAAAAAATGCTTTGTTATGTGTGTACAACTCCTTTTTAGCATTTATGTAATTTCCTTACCTCACATATATACACAAAAAATCTATTATTTGGGTTTATGAACAATTTCTCACCCCAAGGGCTTTTGGTTGGCCTTTCAGAAATGGCTGAAGTCCATGAAGAGGTGAAACTCCTGCTAGCTGTTGTCCATAAACAGGCACAGGAACATTTGTCCCAGTTTGTGTTGGTGGTTGAAACTGGATGACAACCGTCGAAGAGTTCACGGGTATGACAGTGTGAGACATTCTTCTTTCTGAATCTGAAATTGACCTGTACAAAATCATTGTAAATCAAGACTAGATTATAAAATAGATTTTCTATAAACAAACTTTCCAGTTTATTTATTAAAATATTATATATTCATAATAATGTAAGACAAAAAGAACCTCAGACCATGCTGAGTGTCGTCCAGACATTATATATTTTTCAGAGGTCAGGTATGCATCTTTTACTCTTTATTTCTGAGCATTTGATGTTTTGTATTGACCATCTTTGAATTGATTGGTAATCGGCATGAAACATTTACCTGATTATTAATACCTGACTTACTTCAAATTTAAACTCTAGTAGATTACGTTGTATCCATATTGTTACCGCAAATCTGCATCAGGTTAGTAACGGACTTAAGTCCAGTTTTGAGTGGAGCATAGGGCACACCAACTGAGATTTCAGAGATCCAGCTAACACTTGGCACTAATTCAAGTGTACTTAGACTGTAAAGGCTAATAAAGCGAATTTCCGTTTAGGATAACAAAATGTTGCTCGGCCAACTAAATAGGGCGAGTCTTACCTCTGTTTAATGCAATGTTACTCTAGCTAAGTGTACATGGGAAAACATGGCATGACCAAACCAAAGCTACTATCAGAGAAAGTAATGTTGGTCAGCTTATATCTGTAGTAGTGGTCATGACGTCTGACAGAGGAGTGTATACAAATATAAAGGGTCTAAATAAAATACTTTTAGAGAGAGCAAGCATGGGCGCAGCCCTCGTGGGATCCCATTAAACGGCGACATTGGTATCCAAATGAACAAGTAAAGAGTTAAATAGAATAATCAAGTCAGATAAGTGTTTTATTTTTAAATTTTAATTGGAATTAAACTACTTTGCCTCACTGAAAAGACCGAACGGTATCCAATACCCGCTCTACTGAAAACTGCTGTTGGGCCATTTGGCTGGGCCTTACAATATTTATTATTATAAACGTGGTCTTCATGTTGTTGAAACACTTTTGAATGCAATTGTGTCAATAGTAGTTATTTCCATTGGTTAAATTATTGGCATCAACTAGAATTAGACCGTAATAACAGAGATTGTACTATATAACAAACAGCTCATGTTTAAATTGATCCACATCATTTACATTTAAGGCATTTAGCAGATGCTCTTTTCCAAAGACACTACAAAAGTGCCCTACCAACCAATATAGAAGAAATTAATTTATTAATAAAATGAATACACAATAAATAAAATGCAGATATAATGCAAAGAAAAGCATCTGTATAACGATAGTCAGATAGTAAGTGTAAGTATATAATTTGTTGTTTTACCGGAAAGAAATCTTCTCTTCAGTTGGTTTACCGCACTTTGCTCTGTTGTTCAGTTCACTCTCCTGAGATAAGCCTATGCAAGTAAGATGTCATAAAAGTAACTGCTTATACTGTTTCCCAGAATGAAAGGGGAAGCAGGTGGAGCTCAGGTGGTTATGAGGGGTGGTAAAGCTGGCCATATTAGTCATAGTGTTGTGACAGCCTATCAGTACCTGATTCTTGCCTATTAAAAGACTGCGATTATCTACCTGGGTGTACATCATTGCTAGCTCCGCCCCTTGGTGCATGTGTGCTTCCATTATAAAGTATGTTTTTAGCTGTCTTGCTAATGATGGTGTTATGTGCATCATTAAAACCTAAATGACTTATTATAGCTGGACTAGGCTGTGCAGGCTGTTATTATCCCCAGATAGGTTAAATTTGAATATTTGTTGGTGTGGAAGTTTGCGGTAATCTGCCACCAGCACTACACTGAGCATTGTTGTGTGGCTCTGTGTCAAGCCTTGAGTAAGTACAACAGAGTACTTAGTTTTTACACATTTCCATCTGACGCAGAAATCAGGCGAAAATGGCTTGTCGTTATCCGGAGGGACAACTTCACAGTAAGTCCCCATACCTGAGTATATAGCCGGCATTTTGAAAAGGAGGATGTTCGTGAGCTAGGGAGACAGTTATTAATCAGGGGAGCTGTTCCAGCATTGTTTGAGTGGAACAATTTCACCCTTCCCACTTCAAGACCAGGGGTATGGGAGAAGAGAGAGCGGCCGCCGGTGTCGGAGGAAGATGACACAGCGGGCGAGGAGGTAACTAACCAGTCATCTCATTGAACAGACATCAGTTTTTTTGCTCCCATTTGTCAAGGCAGCTGTCTGAAATTTGAACACTCAGAGAACTGCAAAAATCAGATCATAAAAAAATAAACCTACAACTTAACCCTCTGGTGCTCCTCATTTGGGAGTCAGACTTGTTATCTTCGCGGTCAAAAGTGACCGGACACCTGAAAATGAAACTTTTTTTATTTTGTATTTTGAGAGGATTTGATGGTAGGGGAGAGCAGGGGCGAAAGTACCATTTTTCAGAAAAACATCTTTTTTAAATATATTGTTTTAGATAGAGATATATTTTTGCTGTGGTCAATAACTCACAAGTATGGTCTATCAATACCAGGTGGTATTTTGTACAAATGTCGACTGACTTAAGTATAATTTCACTTTGAACATAAGTTGCACATTGTTACTTTCGACCCGGTCAGTTGGGACGAAAGTACACACAGGTGGGTCAAAAGTAACACAACAATACAAGCTAGATTTTTTTGTGTTACTCTGGTTTTCATCAAATATACCTGACTATGACTTTGTTCATATGTTACTGCAAACATATTTTGTCCTTTATCTTTGCAAAAAAAAAAAGTAATTACATTTTCATTTTAAATTTCAGTTTCATCAAATGTTTAAAAAATAAGACAGTACAAACTTGATTTGATTAGAATATTTTTTTATTGGCAATGTCAATCCATTTTATAAAACATTCAACCGTATGAACAATATGAATATTAAACTAAATTAGCATGAAATAATAATAAAAAAAATTTAAAAAAATCGAACAGTAGTCATGTTTCCATCCAGATGTTTTTATGCGTAAATTCAAACTGTGCATAAAAACATCTGGATGGAAACACTGCAAATGTATTGGTGGAGGTGGAAAAGGTATGGTCTGTATGGTATGTATGTAAGGTATGTATGACTAACCTAAATGTGAGGGATAAAATGTAAGGGTGACATACCGAAATCAACTGTTCCTCAACGTTCCTCTAGTGAAACCTAGAAGAAAAAAAACAGCAAAGAAATGCCACCATAACTTGGATGGAAACCTTATGTAAACAGAAGGCCTACAAACAAAAAAGAACATAAAAAAGGCATTAGCCTACTCATTGTCACAGTTGTTTTTTCCAGGGTGTGTTCTCATCCAGTGATCTGCTGCTGTGTTAACATAGCGCTTCAGTGGACTGAATACACTCCTGTCGAGCGGCTGGAGACGATGTGAGCAGTGGGGTGGGAAAGATAGGAGGACTATGCCATTTGACCGACAAAAGTCAAATGCTGCCACAGAAAGGTGTGACCAGTGATTGTCAAGGAGGAGCAGCACCTTCGACTCCAGGTTCACACGGGTGTGTCTGGCAAAGTGCTGGAGAAAGGAAAGAAAGTCTACATCATGCATCCACCCTGAACTGTTAGCAGAACCAGTAGAGCCGATGGGACCATTCCTAACAAAGTGGTCCTGGAACTTCTTCTGGGAAAAATTAAGTACGGGGGAATGCAATTGCCTTGTGCATTAACAGCAAGGGCAATGGTGACCAATGTCCCCCTCTCCCCAGAGGTCACTGCACGACCTGGCGCTTCCCCTTGGTGGCGATAATTTTACCTGGCACCTGGACTGTTGTGGTACCTGAAATTGAATTATAAACATTGATGAGCTTTCATGAACATTTGTAAGTGTTCATATACCTAGGTGTGGTGTATTGTTAGTGTTTGTATATAGTTACATATTAATTTACATTATTGTTTTATTATTTCTATATCTGTATTAATATTTTTTTGTTTATTTGTATGTTTTTATTATAGCTATGTGTGTGTAGTGTTTTTATATAATTACATATAACCTGTATATATTTATTTACATATAACCTGTATATATTTATCTGTATAGGCTACAGTATGTATTTATTATCACGGTCTGTTTATTAAATTTTACATAACAATAGATTTGTCCCATGTATTTTAAACCACTGAATCATTGTAACTTTTTTTAGTTTTAATGAATTGTAAACTTTACCTGTTTCATCCACATTCCAAATGTCCTTTGCTTCAAAAAGGTAGCGGGCAAGAACTGTCTGTAAATTCTTTTTAAAAAAAAGGACACATTTGTTCTGTTAAAGCTAGTGGAATGGGACATGCTGGTGGCTTGGGGTCTACGGATAGATAAGGTGTTGTTCCTTTCAAGGAAGGAGGTGAGCCAGTCCTTTCCCGCCATCTTGGTGGCATCCCATCCATTCGGATATTTGCACCCATATCTGCTGGCCAACTCGTATGCAAATCTGCGCACCTAAAACAGTTTAAAGAATTTTTTTTAGAGGGACATTGTTTATGACATGGTTAAGATAAAATAAGACTTTACTGATCCTACACTAGGGATTTTTACATGTTACAGCAGCTTTACAGACAGTGGAAAAATGAAATGTTATGTCAATAAAAATATATTTTTTAATAAAAATGAAAATCTATTTAAAGAATATACAAATCTCACATTTTGAAAGCATTTAAACTAGTTCTAGAAAAAGCAGTGCAAGTGAGCTAGATTTTTAATGTTTTTACTGTACTAAACTTGACCTCGCCAAAATAAATATCAGCTGCCCTCTTAATGTAAACCTCCAGCTTCCTCTCTTGGTCCACAGAGAAGTCTTTGGTGTGTGACCTGTACCCTGGTGGTCTAGTCTTCACCCTACAGTTCTCTGCCCTTCTCCTGCAGTATCGGAGCAAGTGACATGGCATATTCCATGCGACTTTGCAGCTGCCCTGAGACTAATTTTCCTGACAGATATGTCCAGAAACGCCCTCTCATTTATGTCTGGCTGAATAAGACCTCTGTCTGTCTTTCTGACCCTCACTCTTGGCATATTCTGTTGGTATAATATGACATAAGCATATTTTAATAAACTCTGCAACACAGAGAAAATCACCTCATTAGCAGCGGGACGAAAGTAACAAGTGTTACCTTCGTCCCGACTGGAACTCCTGACATTTAAACCCGAATTACTTGTATACTGAAAAACTCTGACAAGACAAACTTTATCATGTGTTACAGCACTAAATAACCCGTGGATTGATCATTAATGCGACACATGAAACGAGAAACACAACTTGTAAATAGAAAAAAAGTACCGCTTCAGTAATTTACTTACCATACTCGAAAACAGCTTTCCGGACTTATCCGCGGGAAACAATGATAAAATCACGTGATATTTAGCGGCTCCGTCACGGGCTGCGCACTGAATCTGCTGTCATAGCTTGAAATGCAAATATAATCAGGGCTCAGAGAAAATCGCTTTGTTACTTTCGTCCCGTGTTACTTTCGCCCGGTTCTCCCCTACTTATTAATATTTATGCAATAATTATGGTCCATTTTTGCCATTTAAAATAATACAAAACAGAGTACATTTTCCTATTATTTATGATTTATAATTTTAACAATTTCTGCATTTTTTTAAATCGATTTCAAAATGTAAAAAAATTCACAAATTTAAAATAATATTTATTCAACTCTTTCAACATTTCTTCTTAATATTTCTTTATATTCAATCAGAATTATGTTGGAATTTAAGTTGTAGCATTATAGCATCTCATGATATTTTCCTTCCCCGAGCACTTCCAACATACATGACAAGTTGCTCTTTGCAGGAACAAAGTTTTATTGACAAGTTTTTGGGAGCACTCAATCACAACAACTAAAATACTCAAATAACACTTTGGTTGAATTTAACATTTAAATCCTTTAATCATTACATGTGATCCCCAGTTCTCTTCAATCATTTTATTTAATAGAATCCAAAAGTCAATTTCACCTTTTTATTAATTTAGAAGCATTTGAAAGTAAAAGTATGGAGTCCGTCGTTCTACCTTAAGTCCTTTTAAAGTCCGTCTGGAATGGTCCTTCTGTGGCACTGGGTTCTACAGTCTGGCAGAATGAAGACAATGAGTTCCTCGTCCCCATCCACAGACAGAGCGAGATTCTGAGAATTCCTGGCTGGCTCGCCAAATTCTGGTAGATTTTCCCCTACGCACCTGACTTGGGTCTACCTGGGTCGACAACTCCAGTCGACACCCAAGTGTCTAAAGTCGACACTAAAAAATATTTAAACTCTTAGCACTGCGTCTACAGTCGACAACTGGCTTTAAGTTGGATGACGTCTCTTCCCTTTTTACACTAGTACTCGCGATCTCTAGTGTCCTATAACCTGCTGCACAACATTAATAGACAGACAATGCCTTTGAATATGCTTTAACCCTTAGGAGTCGACAAAAGCATTGGCACGTTTTGCTGGATTTTCTTCACATAGTAGCAAAATAGACTTAAAATACTCCATTTATGCTCATACAGACAAAAGAAATATGAAAAAATAAACTGTAAAATGTCTACTTGTGTATGTGTCCACTTCCAATCAAACCATTGTCCTTTTGTAAAATAAAGAAAATAAACAGGGTGTGCTTTCTGCCTCTCCGTATCCGTGAACTTTTTTTTTGGAGCACGTCTCTAAACTGAAACAAAACTCAGTGAATACTTGTCACACAGACATGAGCATATATCTTTATAAACATTTAAGTGTCTTCCTTTAAATGATCTAATTCAAAATGAAAACAAATATTCTCTGTTTAAGTAATTTGTATGAAACCAACAAGAGATCCAGTTCTTTAGATGCGTGTTAATTATCTCTAATGGGACCACACCCACGCATGCAAAAGCGCATTGCAAATCGTCCATGTGAAGGAATGTGAACCTGTTAACGCCCTCATCACCACTTCTCAATCCTCTAATTTTCATGGAGTTTGGAAGACATGCTGTGAATTTACCTTGGATTTACCTCAGAATAAGAAAGTGATTTGAAGATAAGAACGATTTTAAGGTAAGAAATAGGGGTGTGATGAGACACTTATATCACAAGATGAGACACGAGATTGGGTTCACGAGAACGAGATGAAATTTTTGCACAATATTTTACAGAAATCCTTGATGACAAAGTTCATGCATTTTGAAATGTTTTAACTAATAATATTCTAATGAATGTCTTACCAGTTCTACTTTGAGTATAAATTATCAAATGCATGAAAGACAATATACAAGCACGGTAAAAGGTTTTGCCACAAATTCAACTGACTGGCTTTTCTCCTGTATGATTTCAAATGAGTCTCTTCAGATCTTTCTTGGGCAGTCCTTGACCAAGAAAAGCTTCGATTGAGTCCAGATCTTCTGCCGTCAGTCTGAAGGTTTGGCTACGCGAGACTAGCTTAACCCCCTGAGGTCGGCTATCGCGCCGGCGCGATAGGCTCGTTTTTTTCCTTATCAGTCCAAAAAAAAATAATAATATAAATTTGTATCTTATATGCTTGTGTTATACATCAATCGATCCCTGTTAAGTGTGTATTTTTTTTGTGTATACTCATAATAAAAACAAAGTGTTGTGCTTTTCGCCAAATAAAGAAAAATAAACATGATGCGAGTTCTGCCTCCTCTCTGTCAGTGAAGTCAATTCTGAAACGCGTCCGAAAATGAACTGTAACTCAGCGAATACTCAGTCAAACAGGCATACAGACACCAGGCATGAGCTTGAATTCTCTTCTTTTAAATGAAGTAATTTTTATAAAAAAACTAATATTCTCAGTTTATGTGATCTGTATGAAAAGAGAGAGATGTCAGTCGTTCTCTTCTCAGCTAATTATTTTTAATGTGACTCCGCCCACGGAGAGCGCGCGCTATTCAAACGCAAATGACTGAGGCATCCGTGCAAACTGTGAACGCCCACATATCAGCTCGAGAAAACACATCAGTTTATTCAGATCATTGTACTTGTTTACACTGTCTGTGCTGTGAGGAATAATGGAAAATGTACCTCAGAAGTGCTGGTATTTCGAGGAGCAACGGATCCTGAGAATACTATAGTACGTTTTTTTCATTCTCAAGTGAATCGCGTTTCTGTGTGTGAATGAATGACTGGCAGAGATGCGCGCTCGCAAAAAGACTGTTTAAATTTGAATCGCGTTTCTGTGTGTGAATGAATGATCCGCTTTTAGCTAACTATACTGAGATGAGTAAAAATCGACTGAAATATGTTGAAATAAAATGTATTTGTATAAGCAACGTATTGAACTGCAAATTAACATTTATATTTCTTATATAAACGAAAGACCTATGTTACAGACATATGAAAGACAACATTTCGTTGACTAGTTTTGGATAGATTATACATTTTTACTGTAAAATATTTGCCACCTTGAATGGCTCATTAAGTATGCGGGCCCCATTGTCTCCTGAGGTGTGAACCACTACATATGCATGATGCTGTTGAATGGTTGACGCCTCTTGCGCATATTGCTTTTACAAACAAAAAGTGTTTTACAATATTTAAATCAATGTATTGTGTTATGTGAATGATAAGGGCAGGATGATTTTCACATCATTTTGAAGAAAAAACTCTAGGCAATGACATCCATTAGTCAAAAGTCTTATTGTCACATATTTAGTATGTGTTTTGTGGTCTTATTTCAGAAACTTTAGTTTTTAGTTTTTTGAATAACCATGCATAAACATTATTCTCTCAAAAATACAATCATGTACATGCATGTTGCTCACATATTATGGTAGCCCTGTTTGTGCTAAATAGAGTGTAATTATACCTTTGCCATTAATATGTTTATAAGCAACTGAAAAAAGCACAAATGTCAGGGCATGTCAGAACGTCTTAAGGACCCCAAAAACACCTTAGACCCCAGAGGGTTAATCGAGGATAGTAAGAATGTTTAGATACTGCTTTGGATGCGACTAGCTTAGTGAACTCTGTACATTGTTCGGTTCCGGCTGTAGAGCCCGTGCAGCAGGGCAACTGGGTGACCATGAGACGCTGTAGTGGCGGGACAAAACACCACTCTTCCATTCCAATAACAACATTAAGGTGGACGATGACGCAATTTTCTTCTAGAAACAAACTTCGTTGTATTATTTTCATGTTATCACTGTGAAGCTGCTTTGATATAATCTGTATTGTAAAAAGCGCTATACAAAGGTGACTGGACTTGACCGAGACCCAGCTGAAGAGGTGATGTAGATTTCATGCAGATGAAATCTACAACTTCGCCCCACAATGTTGTTCCCTCTGACATCACTAAAAGTTATTTTGATACTATTGGTTTTAGCATTAAAGTAATAATACATTCCTGCTTAGTCTCTGGCACTGTCCCTGTGTTTTAAAGCAAGTTGTCCTGACGTTGCTTAAAAAGCCCAATGCTGATGTAAAGTTTTTGAAAAAACTATAGTGCTATTCAAAATTGCCATTTCTTTCAAAAGTTATTTAAAAAGTCCTATCTCAGTTACTTCCTTTTTTAAATTCGACTGAGGTATTTCAATCACCTCGTTGTTGTTTTACAACTCACCTCAGTACTGAAACAGCTTTGTTAAGTGATGCATGATTTGTTAGTTGCGGTTGATTCTGGTGAAAATGCAGTTTTGATTTTACTGGATCTAAGCGCCGCTTTTGACACGTAGATAACAATATCCTTCTGTCATGCCTTGAACAGTGGGTAGCATTGAGGATTCAGCACTACTCCGGTTTGAGTCATATCTTAAATCTATAGGACATTCTCAGTGGCTATTGGCCAGTTTCTCTCTATCATCTGTTTCTCTCTCCTGTGGGGTTCCTCAAGGGTCCATTGCTCTTCAATCTTTACATGCACTCTGTAATATAATTAGGAAATATAAAATAGATTATCAGTTTCAAGCAGATGATTCTCAGCTGTAACTTCCATTAAAATTTAGAGACTCTCTGTAACCTCTCATGGACTAACTTAAGGATATTAAATGCTGGATGGCATATCATTTCCTCCAGCTTAACAATGAGAAAACTGAGGTGATTATCTTTGGTCCCTCCAGAACCAGAAATATAGCTAGTTGCTTAGACAATCGCACTTTGGTCAGTGTAAGCTTAATTTAAACTTGCTCTATTATTACTTTACTTTCCAATAGAATGTCAGTAACGACAGCAATATTGTGATGAGCCCTTTCAAGCTGCCACTCTAGTATAGCCGAACTAATTAAAACTGTGGCTGTGTTTGTTCAAGTGTGTAAATCAAATGTGCCATGACTGTAATGTAGCCCTCGAAGTCAACCTGTTAGTAGTTATCGCTACTGTAAACATTAACAGAAAACCCAACAGGATAATGGGATAATTGAAACCATGAAGCCCAATAGACTGTCTGTCTGCTAACAGCCATGAAAGAGTGCAAAAGGTTTAATCTATTATCAACTAAAGAGTGTTACCTGCTTTCACTATGGCATTTTAAATCATATGTGCTGATCATCATTATTTGTATCACATTTTGTTCTACATATATATATGCCTCCAAACCACATTGCAAATGACTTGCTATACAAAACAACATAAACAAATTTATGAATACTTTAGTTAATTATTGTCTTTTGTGGTTTTATTATCTTATTAAAGGGCCAGCGTTACTACCCCTCATAACCACCTGAGCTCCACCTGCTTCCCCTTTTATTCTGGGAACAGTATAAGCCGTTACTCTTATGACATCTTACTTACATCGGCTTATCTCAGGAGAGTGAACTGAACTACAGAGCAAAGTGCGGTAAACCAACTGAAGAGAAGATTTCTTTCCGGTAAAACAACAAATTATATACTTACACTGACGATCTGACCACTTTTGCATTGTCTGCATTTATTTATTTTTATTAATGAATGGATTTATTTTATTTGGTAATAATATATAATGGTTGGTAGGGCACTTTTGTAAGTGTCTTTAGAAAAGAAAATCTGCTAAATGTAAATGATATAGATTTATTTAAACATGAGCTGTTTGCATATTCTCTGGTTTCAAGGTCTAATTCAATTTGATGACAATCATTTAACCAATGATAATAACTACTATTGACAACTGCATTCATAAGCATTTTAATAAAATGAAGACCACGTTTATAATAAATAAAAAATATTTTAACGAATAAATAAAAAATAGAAAATAAATTTTAAAATCATATCTACTCTCGATTAACAATGATTTTGTACAGGTCAATTTCAGATTCAGAAAGAAGAATGTCTCACACTGTCATACCCGTGAACTCTTCGACGGTTGTCATCCAGTTTCAACCACCGACACAAACACCAGCAGCTGGAACTGGGACAAATGTTCCTGTGCCTGTTTATGGACAACAGCCAGCAGGAGTTTCACCTCTTCATGGACTTCAGACATTTCTGAAAGGCCAACCAAAAGCCCTTGGGGTGAGAAATTGTTCATAAACCCAAATAATTGTATAATTTTTATGTGAGTTTGTCAGTGTGAAGTAAGGAAATACATGAATAATTTTTTATTTATTTTTTAAGTGGTACTCGCATGAACAAAGCATACACATTTTTTATTGATTAATGTGACTCAATGTCTTGGTGACAATGCAGGAGAGACAGCAATATAAGAGAAGGTTTATTATTTAGAGAGTAAAGTATTAAAAATTTATAGTGTATCAGTCAGTCACAGCCACCAGTTAGAGTGCCTGTGAATGCCACCAGCCTTTGATACTTCATTACCAATAACTCACTGCCTGGGGCTGGTTTAGGTGGATAGCCAGGTATGTTTCAGTTTAGTTTGCGCCAACTCTAGGTTTTTTACGCACCATGAATGTGGTTTGGCTTTTAGCAGTGTTCATCGCCCTAGTAACTTACGCTTAGGGTTAGGGTTAGGGTTAGGGTTAAGTAACCACGGCTAACCTGGTCCGGGGCAGGTCATGTTCCAGGTAAGAGGTTGCAAACCAAACTTGGACCAATCAGCTGTGAGCAAAGTGACACGTGTCTGATGCGATAAAGTCACTCCACCTGTTTCTACTCCAAATTCAAGGTGTAATACATAGCAAATTATTTTTAAAGACAAAATCATCTGGCTTTTAGTAGCCTAATGCTTATTTAGGATAATCATTTTGTATGATATAGATATTATTTATGTAATTATTATACCCTTAATCGGCCACACGTGTACAATTTTAGTTTATCCATTATTATTAAGCACAGTTTAAATGATTAAATATATAAAGGTAATATAAATACGTTTTAGAATTAATAGATAAAGCTATAAATGTGTTCAATTCTCTATACCTTTATCAACTGTATTAACTAACTTCACAACTAAAAGAAAAGGTCTTGCTATATCAGTGCAAGTAATAGTTGTGAAGTTAGTTTATACAGTCCTGTGTAAATTAGTTTAAATTCTTAATATTTTTCAATCTCAGTATATTCTGGAGAAGAGAGAAGTGAATCGCAGTTTCTCAGCATGTGATTGGCTGTTCGCTACTGATATCACACCTGAACTCATAAACTCAGGATCAAACCTGAGTTGACAGAGAAAGTTGATGATCAGCATCATGGTACCAACAAAGCCTGGGGCCTGTACCATGAAGGTAGCTGAACAAACTCGGGGTTACAGGATTGGTTTTGAGTTGACAAAATCAAACCGATGCAATCAGGCTTTATTGGTACCATGATGCAGCTCATCAACTTTCTCTGTCAACTCAGGCTTTGATCCTTAAGCTATGATTACTCCCGCGCGCGTGCACATAAGAGTGACGTCGACACTGAACAACTAATCGCGGGTAGAGCGAGAGCGATATATTTTTCCACGGAGGAGCAAGAGATAATCATTCAGAATTACGATGAATTTAAATATGTATTTCAAGCTCGAAACAATACGGTCTCTGCTGCCAAAGCAAGATAAGACTTTTGGAGAAAGATTGCTGATTGTTAATGTGTAAGTTAAACAAATACGTTCTATATTTATGTAAAATTATGTATGTATGTGTAGCCTATATGTGTAATATAGCCTATAGCCTATTCTTATAATATATAAAAAATGATACATGCACATTTTTATATATATTATAAAAATAGGCTATAGGCTATATTACACATAGGCTACATATATACATAATTTTACATAAATATAGAACGTATTTGTACTACTAAGAAAGCTGGGGATTCCTATCATAAGATTAACAGAATAATAATAAAGATTTAAAATAATTCTTAACATGTATTATATTGTATAGTACATTTGTGCAATTTGCTTAAATCTTTATTATTATTCTGTTAATCTTATGATAGGAATCCCCAGCTTTCTGAGTTCATGTGATGTCACCCCATCAATATATCTTACCGGCAATTTTATAAAAGCCCTCTTTTATGGACATGGTCGATAAATGTCCGGGGAACGCTATTAATGAAACTATTCATGTACTCCTGCAGAGCGACCTTGCGAATGGTTCGACAAACCGTGTTTTCCCCTATAGCTTCTGTGCGTCACCCACCGTGCAAGGATGTACCACTTGCAACAAAACGCAACGCAATACCATTTGCGGTACAGTAAGTGCATGAATTCGACGTGTTAAATCTTTATGTGCGGCTCAAGAAGTTCGCAAAGATAAGACATTCCTTCCGCGGAAAATCTGTATCTTTCATACAAGTAACTATCAGGAAAGGCAAGGGGATTTTGTCTGGCTAAAAACTCTTTCTCTACGAAGTGCTCATCAAACAATTTGCGCTGAGATGTCACAGGATTTGGAAGAAAAGGTGAAGTCATTGTAACAGACACTGGGAATAAGTTACTCACCTATATGTTTCTTTGCTCTCAGCTGATTGGTCAAACTTCAGTCTGAGATCTTGAATCCAGAACATAACCTGCCCCGGAGCAGGTTAGCCGTGCAGCTTAAGATACAATGGCAACGAACACCGATTAAATCCAAGCTACTTTCATAGCTGGCTAGCCACCTAAACCGGCTTCATGGTATAGGCCCCTGGTTGGATTGGTTTGGTTTTGTCAACTCGAAACTAATCCTGTAACCCTGAGTTTGTTCAGCTTCCATCATAGTACAGGCCCCCGATCTAATAATCCATGATTGCATTCAGCTGTGTCACATCTCGTTATCCCTGGCTATATAAAGCCTGGTTTATCAGTCACTCCTTGCTAGATCTTGCATGTCTGTTGATACTGCATCTCTGAACCTTGTATCCTGGTTTTCCCATCTCTCGTTCTTTGATTCTCTGCCTTGCCTTTTGAATTTCTCAGTTTACCTCTACCTTTATGTCAATCATTGTTTATTTGTGTATGACCTTTTACTAGGATGTGGATTACCCTTTTTATAAATACTGAGTTTGGATCCTCAACCTCCGTGTCTCGGAGCCTGTTCAGTTCATAACACAGAAAATAATTTTTTCAGAGTTGCAAACTTTAAAAAAATGTTTTGCTTTAACTGCAAATCAGTATGTGAATTTAAGCAATTAGAGTACTTAGATATTTTTGTAGTACAATCATAAATCCATAACTACAACTGTTATAAATGTATACTGTTCATGTAATATTGTTCCCCAAAATTTGATACGGTTTTACTTTATAAAAGACTCTCTTGTCCTTTAAGACTGTCCAGATAATGATTGGTCTGTTGACTCTCCTGTTGGGAATCGTGTCTACAGTTCATGTAGAAACCAGCTTTGTCTGCTTTGGTATTCCTTACTGGGGATCTCTCATCGTAAGAAATAATTGTACAATTAAAAGTTGTGTCTTTTATAACACAAGTTACAAATTACAATAAAAGCCTTGACTTTTATCTTTCTCTCTGCTCTCAGTACACATCGCAGGCTCACTCTGCATTGCTGCAGAAAACAAACTGAATTCACCCTCCAGTTTGTGTTTGGTATGTACACACCACTTATTATTAGGGGTTTAATAAGCACCAGAGGTACTGGAACCCTGTTGTGTTTGTACTCATTTCTTCCTTTTCCACCATAAAAGTGTATGGGCATCAGTGACCATAATACACAGTAAACCAAAATTTGTCAGGAATGGCAATGCTCATTTTTCACAAAATGTAACTATCTTTAAAAAATGCAACACACAAAATAATGAAACTTAATAGACATAGACCAAAGGACATTTTTAGAATTCACACTAAATTGTGTATTGTTTGCTGTAAAACTAAATAAATTTTTGTTGATTATGATTTCACTTTTGTAACTTTAGTTAGTGTGTAATGTTGCTGTTTGAGCATAAACAACATCTGCAAAGTTATGACACTAAAAGTTCAAAGCAAAGAGATTTTTTATTTAAAGGGGTGGTATAATGCCCTTTTCACAAGATGTAAAATAAATCTCTGATGTCCCCAGAGTGTGTATGTGAAGTTTTAGCTCAAAATACCCCACAGATATTTTTATATGGGCAAAAAAACGCACCGTTTTGTGCCTGGCCCTTTAAATGCAAATGAGCTGCTGCTTCCGGCACAGAAGGCGGAGCTTCAAGAGCTTGTGTGTTAGCAGCTCCGATTACCTCACACACACATACGAAAATGTCTGAAACTGTTCTGCCTTTTATGTTTAAACCGGAATCAGACAGATGGAGAGACTCAGAAGTGACAACACGTAGAATGCAACAGGACGTCTCTAATGGTTAGTTGATGAATTTATGTTGCTGATGTAGAGTTAACTATCTTCAATTTGCATATTCTGTCATGCTAATCTATAAATCGCTTGTATAGGGACTGTTGTGAGATGCACACAGAGTGACTTTCTATTGCATATGAAAAGACGGATGCTACAGTTTTAGCTGACTCACATGGACTGCGTGTTCCCGGGGTCGGGGGTTTATGTAAATGTTAGGTTGGTGATGTCACTAACTCTGGAGGAATGTCTTGTAGTCCCAACCAGCCATTTGTTGTAGTCCTTAAAAATGATTTCTTTAAAAGCAAATATCTCCCTTTGCTTTGAACTTTGAGCGATGTAAATTTGCAGATGTTGTTTATGCTCAAACTGCAACATTACTCACTAACTAAGGTTAGAAAAGTGAAATCATAATCAACCACCCCTTTAAAAGAAATCACTTTTTAAGGACAACAACAAACGGCAGGTAGGGACTACACAACATTCCTCCCAGGTTAGTGACATCATGAACCCTAAAATTTACATAAAACCCGCCCCCGGAACACGATTTATAGATTATCAAGATAGAATATGCTAATTAATGACTAGAAGATAACTACATATAAGCTACATAAATTCACCAACTAACCATTCAGAAATGTTGTCTACATGTTGTCACTTCTTCTCGAGTCGGTCCATTTTTCTGACTCCGGTTTGAACATAAAAGGCTAAACGTTTTTGAAATTTTCAGTGCATGTCTGTGTGAGGTAAAAGGACACAAGTTGTTGAAGCTCCGCCCCCTGTGCCGGGAGCAGCAGCTCATTTGTATTTAAAGGGACAGACACAAAAACAATGTGTTTTTGCTCACCCTCAAAAAGTGACAATTTTAACATGCTATATAAAAAATATCTATGGGGTATTTTGAGCTAAAACTTCACAATACACACTCTGGGGACATCAAAGACTTATTTTACATCTTTCGAAAAGCGCATTATACCACCCCTTTAAAAGATACATTTCAATTGTATCCTTTAATCATCCACATGAGCATTGGTGTTTGGACCCTGATGTCAAGCAGTGTATTTATCATATTCCATATACTTTTCCATCTATGTTAACAAGCTAAAGTTCTTTCTAAATTATTCATCTAGTTTTTTTATGTTGTTTTTTTCTACCTACAGGTGAAAGGTTCACTTGGAATGAACATTTTCAGTGCTATAACTGCAGGCTTTTCCATTATCATGATTTCAATGGATTTGGTTTACGCCAAATAAATTCTCAGTGCGACCGTTATTATGATGGTTATTGTAATGGAAAGTATATGGTATGTCACCAACTTTTCAATTCACAGTTATTTAGTAATTACAATTAAGTTCACTGTCTGGTCAATAATTTTTTTCCAACATTTCAGAAGTAGTTTATAGATCTCTTGCTATTACTGATCATTTACAATGCAAGACGGCATTATACATTAATTTTAAACTTCGTCCAGTTTGACCTATAAATATGGTTTATTACTATATGAACCTCAAGGATGATAGATTCTGAACAGCCTGTGTACTGATGTGAGTGCTAATCATCAATTATTTTGGCATCATTATTTGTGCTAATGTTGAATTCTCTCTCAGACTCTCTTCTGGGGAATCGGTGGTGTATTGTTGATATTCGCCTTCCTTCAGTTTATGATCTCCATCTCTCTGTCAGCATTTGCCTGTAAAGTCGCCTGCTGCTGTTCTCCACAGGTGAGCGATGCGCCAAGTTACCAAACTTTTTTTTTGTCAGCAATGGAAATGGTTTCTTTTAAGGGTGTTCACACTTGGGTTCACGCTTTACAGAAACCAACAAATACTACAATACAAAGTTCATTTTCAAATGTTCAAAACCTCAAGCTTTTAACATAAAGTGGAAATAAAGCAGTCAGTCAAGTTTGCATTATTTGGCCAGCGAAATCCCATCACCACCTTCAGGTGGTGTCGGCCGGAAACCAATGATTTATTCGATCGGGCCAATGTTGAGGTTGGTCAGCCACAGACGGTGTGACGCAGCTGTAAACTTCCTGTGGCATCAAAATACAATGACTAAACAACATTTGGATCCGAATGCTTGGGCGTCCCCCCTGCCTGAACAACACGAGAAGTAAGGGTGTAAATCGGACAGTTAATCTCGAAATGATATCGATTCTCTCAGCCAGTATTTGCCCATACCTCAAAAAATTGTGCGATACGATTACGATTCGATTCGGAGCTATATCGATTGATTAATCGATATTTAGATATTATGTCCAAGTTTACACAAACAGTTACATTTTTATTAACTCACAATTGCAACTAAAATATATAACATGAACATTTAATTAAACTCTTTGAAAAATATTAAGCCACATCAATGAGGCTTTGTAAGAGCATAAGACATTAGTTTAACAGTATTCAGACGATAGCTCTGTGGTCAACGCATCAACATGAGCCTCACGGTGCTTCAAGCGATCTGAGATTGAATCTCAGTGTAGCCGACAGTGTTTGTTTTACCGTTCTTGATGCTTAAATATGTAACTGTTTATTAAAGTCAAGCGTGTTGTTTAATTATCAATTGTACATTACAACATACATTTGCTACAGTCCAGTTGAGCCGCTGCAAAGACGACACAACTGATGAAGGATTCACGAAATTGAGATGACTGACAGTGATACCCGGCCATAGCAACGGAAAACATTTTTCAAAACAGATCGAACAAATCAGAAAAAGTCTTTCAATACAGTATTGCTTTCAATTAAAAAAATAAACAATGAAAATGTAAAATAAAAATAAAATTAAGTTTGAAAACCCATCGCACATTTCAAGGTTTACATAAAGTGTCGGGAAAGTTTATTTAAATATAATTTAATTTAATTTAATTTATTTAAAACAGGGTTGCATCGATAGAGTTTATTCCCTTGCAAAATAAGAAACACAGGATCTTCTTGCAACATTTTAAATTTCTTTTGTCAAAGAAATTGCAGCTAAGTTAACAATTAAAACGGTACAAAACGAAAATAGTTCAAAGCAACATAAATTAAGAACAGGCGTTTTTCTTTGCCTCTCTCGCACTGGATCTTTTTTAGTACGTTTATTTTGTCTCCCTCACTGCGCGTGCCGGGTCTCTCTCGAAATTAAACATTTCAGGGTAAAACACACCATACAGCTGATAATACTGTATATGTCGCTGCGTGTCATCCACACAAATCATGAAAGAAAAAACTGTAACAAATAGTCTTTGTTGCTTCAAAGACACAGCATGCCTTGCTGAATTCACCAAACAGGGTTGACGCGAATTAAAGAGCTCTGTATCTGCTAAATTGAAATTGTGTGTGGAAAACCTTTCAATACAATAAATAAAACTACAATATTTATAATTTAATAAGATATGGACTTTTGGAGATTTTGAGATTTATCCTTAAAGTCCCACTCCGATCATATTTTGAGCTATTTTTAAACATTCTCAGTGGTCTTTAAATGATGATTATGCCGTTTTTAGCCAAAATCACAAAACCTGTGCCATTTTCTGGGACTTCGCTTCAGCAGAGCGGCAGTAGCTCATTAGCAATTCGCCTCTGCGTTGTGGGCGGAGCCGTTGTTATTATTATCCGAAGTTAATCAAAGTAAACTTACCGGTAAAGACACAGGCTGTCCAGTTGATGGTGTCTTGATGGAAGGCACTGCATCCGGCTTCAAAAATAATTTACTGACGAAGCCCATTTTTTTCTCCTGCCAGTTGGTGAAACAGTCTTCTGTGAAGTGCTGACCGCAAACCGATGTGTGGTTTTTTACATTGCCGTGACCAAGGAACGTAATCCATTCATCTCTCACAGCAACATGTTTTGGTAAAGCATGAAAGCTAATACCAATATCTCTCCTCTTAGCATTGCAACCCGCTACCGCACATAGGTATTGATCCGCCATCGTCTTCTCTACTCCTCAGAACCTGACCGGGCGGGGCGGAGGGGAGTATGAGCTTGTGACCCCGCCCAGTGGAGTTACTAGGTCATAACTCCAGTCTATTTTAGCCGGCATTTTAGCGTCTGCTACTGATTCACAGCCATTTGAATGCAGAAATACTCAGAAATACAACTTTGAGCTTTTTTTCTCTAGATATGTCCTCTAACATCAGAAAAATGCCACAAGAACATGTTAACACCTAGAAAAACATGATTTTCATCGGAGTGGGTCTTTAAAAGAATTTTGCCTTTGCCTGCTCATCAGGCTGGCTATCCGACACTCTCCATATGAAAGACGGAACATTAACACCTATTGTCCTGCACCCCCACGATAAAGCAACTATAGCCTACTCCTTCTCCAAACCCCCCACTGGCTATCTGAGTTTGTTACTGACTTAAAACAAAGAGTTTGCAATTCACACTTAAATTATTCTAGACTATTCTAGACATTAGCAATAGGCTATTAAAGTGTTGATAATGAAGGAATTCAATAATTTAGGCTATGTAGTAGGGGTGAACCCGAATAGTCGAAGATTCGATGCATCGATATGTGGAGCCTGATTCGACCACCGATCTCACAGTCGAATCTTCGCGGGTGTTATGAAACGAGGATCATACCATTTTGGCAATATGGGGGTGCTCAATGTCTAATTTCACACAGAACTACTGGTTTTGTACGGTTATATTAAGTTCTATACAGCCTTTAATTATGATAATGCTGTAAAAAAAAACAAAAAAAACATGAAAATAAAGAAGCATTCAATAAATATTTTTAACGTGTGTGTGTGTGTGTGTGTGTGTGTGTGTGTGTGTGTATAAATCGAACCACCCCTGTGACAGATTTAAGTTTCACTTTCCCTGATCCGTGACAGACGAGGAGCATCTTGGCGGCAGGGATTACTTAATGTCTGGAATAAGAAAATCTAAAGTGTGGATGCACTTTGAAATGGTAAAAAATGATCCAAAAAAGTAAAATTTAATTTCCACTTAAAACGGGTAAGTTTCTTACCAATAAAGACGGTTCACTCTTTCATATATAATGGCGCCAGCGGCGGTAATAGGCATTCTGGTTGGTTAACATCTGTAGATGTCCGAATGCACATGGGCTTTGGCGCCTATAGTTGTCAAGATGCGTGAAGCCCAACTCCGCTGGTATGGCCACGTCATCTGAGCGGCGATGAGACAGTGGTGAAAATGGCCCATCATCTATCACCACCTGGATGACGACCGCAGGGCCAGCTAAAAAAACGGTCATGCGCACTCAATGTCACCCCTGATGATGCCCTGGATAGAGCCAAATGGTGAAAGGCATGCAAACAAGCGGGTCTTGTGAAATGGAGGAAGACGAACTTGAAAGGACTGTTGAGCCCATAATAAGCATATTGCTTATGCATTTGAGGGGACTGAGCAGTACTACCGTTACGGGTGGAAGGAGTCGGGAACCCTCTGGTTTGGGGTGAAGAGTGGGTCGGAAACACTACCTGGTGGTGGTACCTGGGGGATGGTGTACGCCGATGTCAATCTGCTGTGATCTGGACCATGTATTGCTTGGTCACTCCTGCATCACCATGGTGCATATACATTCAGCATACCGACGAATGTCGGGGTGGTGGACTATTTTCTCTTAAAGGGATACTTCACCTCTGGAAAGATGAATGTGTATTTAAAATGGGTCATTTATGTAGAAGAAATGTGAAATTATTTTTGAATTTGGAGCTTTCTAGACTGAGAAAAGCCAGAAAATGTATTTTTGGCTCATGTGGATGAAAGACAACAACTCCCAGAATGCACTTGCTTCGCTGCTCTACGAGGCCACTCCCAAGCCACGCCTACCGGTAAAAGCGCACAGTTAAACGACAAGACTTAGCTACTAGTGAGTGAGTCTCCATGACGAGTCTGCCCGGGATTTCGAGATCGCCCAAAATGTCCGGGATTCGGCTTTTTGCGTTCTACAGTCGCCATTCATTATGTTTACTGTGGCAAGCAGGACGAGACTGAGGGCAGTGGGAGAACGGCACGAGGCCGGTGGCGTGATTACTGATGAGCGGCCGGATATGTCCGGGAAAAAGAGGATGGTAACCCCTACTACTCAGCTTTCTCCAACATTCTGTGAGTGAGATCCCACCCTCTATGGGCGGGTCTCACGGAGGAGCGGGTATTTTCTTAGCAATGTTAAAACGCACATCAACCGACACTTGTTTAGCGTTCATGTAAACACTACATTCAGATTCACCAATCGGAGAACGGCCGGACATGTCCGGGAAAAAGAGGATGGTAACCCCTACTACTCGGCTTTCTCCTACATTCTGTGAGTGAGATCCCACCCTCTATGGGTGGTTTGAAAACATGCGGGACAGCCCCTACTACTGGCTGTAGTCTTTAGCCATTCATTCATTCTTAGTCATTTTTAAAATGACGATTTTTGTGTCATTGGTGGATTTTTTCCAGACAAAAAATACATAAATCTCTCGTCTCAGGGCACGGTAATTCGAAAATACTACAGGTTTTCTACTAATACAAAGCTTAATGCTAAATCCTGAAGTATCCCTTTAAAGATGTCCAAGCAGAAAGATAGGAGCGTCCTGTTAACAGCAGGTAAGATAATTGTATTTGTAAGGTGAACATAAAATGTTACATGCCACTACTGGTGAACGAGCCATTGTAATGTCAATTTATCTAAAAAGTCTGACGTAACAATAAAATGCCAAATGAACGTTATTGTATGAAGCATTGTTTGTTTACATCGGGTTAAGCCTCTCTTATGAAAACAATGTTTGGGATACCACTATCAAAACTTCAGTTTGATTTTGGATGGACACCAAATAATGGTATAATGGTGAAATAATGGCCAAAACATTTCTTTAGTTAACTTTCCCTGTCAGTCCCTACTTTCTCTATTTACCTCAGGCAACAGAACAAACCCTGTGATGTCACACGCTGTGGTATTGCAAGATGGCGGTGCCCTTGGTCCAAAAGCTATAACAAAACATACTTTTTTCTTTAAAATGGTTACATTTATCGTGTTTGTTATATATATATATATATATTTATTGGAAATGAGTTTACTAAATGTAAACTTGAATGACTGCTTCATTTCCATTTTATACTTTAGTCCACAAAAATATTGGAAATTACGTGAATGTAAAGTGAACTTAACACACATTGCATTACCATTACCAAATTTTAAAGGGGTCATCGGATGCAAAATTCACTTTATTTGGTGTTTGCATATAAATGTGTCTTTGCAGTGTGTGGACACAACAACCATACAATGAAAAAATCCATTCACTCCTTTTTTTAATCCTCAAAAAGCTTAAACACTCTCAATAATCAAGCCGTTTGACTTTTCTGAGCAACCTGATGTCAAATTGCTCATGCTCCGCCCACGACCACTGATGGACAGTCTGGAATTAGCATATTACGCCCTCAGCCATTTGTATACTGTCCGCCAAGGCAGGTTGTCAAAGCAGCACTTTACATGTCTTGTGTCAACATCCCACATGGAAGAGAGGGGTGGGGTGAGCAGTTGCTCATTATCATTTAAAGAGACAATCACCGAAACGGGTCGCTGTGAGCAGAGCTGTTTTTGAGGAGGTAAAAAGTGTATTGTTTTACACAACTATTGAGGAATTTTAACTAAAGTGTGTTACAAACTTTACATGAAGACCCTAAAGAATCATACCAACCTGTGAAAAATGGGCATCCGATGACCCCTTTAAACTCAAAGCACTTGCAGAGATGGAGTTTGGGAGAATCAATATTTACTGTGAACCGAGCTGCTCTAAAAATGTGGTATTATAAGCTGCACACATCACACGTACATGATCACAGTACAGCTTTTCACTGCAACTACTAATTCAATGGAGTACATTTTTCCCTACTTAACCTGATGTCTTGAAATAAATAAACAATATTTATTGTCCTTAAAGCACCATTTCTTGCAACTACTCATTCCAAAACATAATTTGAAAGCTAGTAATGGAGGTTTTAGACATAGATATGCAGAGATTAAGCGAGTATGAATTACCCGAGTCTGTGTGTCTCTCAACAGTGTTCAGCAGCAACGTCTCTACTAATAGCAAAACTCCAAGTTTAACTGCTTCAAAAACAGCAACATTACCATGAGGATATCATGTAGTTTTTCGGTTTCTTTTTCTAAATGAAAGCATATGGTCCCACACCAGGACATTCCAGAAGGATTTTTGCTTTTTTCTACTCTATTTGAAATACATTGATTCTATAATCCTGTAATACTGAAACTGTCTGTCAGTGTCTTTGCATGTGTGGCATTTCACAGTAAGAAGAACAGTGTGCAGTGAACAGTGAAACAATTTGTGTGCATTTTTCCAAAGGTGCCGTTTGTTCCACAAGTTTTAACTCAACAACCCTGTTGTTTTGGGCACAATCACTTCCATGATCTTAACAACTCAGAGGTAAGAGAGCTTGTAACCCCAGTTTAATTAGACTTTGAGTAAAATAGTCCTCAGAAAACAAATTCCACCAAACAATGAATTATTTGAATTTAGTGTCACTATATATGAACTGGAATGGGTGTATTAATTGTTTAATATTATCAATAAATAAGTCATCTGTAAGCAAGGAAGCTGATCATATAGCTTCTTTTTCTTTTAGATATCCATGGCCAGCAACCCTGCCATGCATCTCCTTCCTGCAGAAAATCCTCCACAATACAGTGAATTTAACGAATAAATATATTAAAACAGAGGTGACGGAGTTCAGGTGGGACACAAGGGTTTTCCCAGGGATTCTTTCATTAAAAAAGAGAACATGACAGCAAAGGAAAATCACTTGATCAGATAATAATTACTGATTTTTAACTCACAAATGTGTGAACAATAACTATTCAAGAATAGACACTATTTTACGATTTTCTTTCTTTGGTTGAGTCAGGAAATTTGCCAAATCATCAGTGAAACTGGATAGATTGTTTTGAAAAACGAATTGCTTAATACAGTATAATCTGTAAGAATAAAGTATTCAGAATAATAATAAAAAATGGCTTATTCATGTCTCTCTTTTTTTGTTCTTTCTTTTTTTTTTTTAACCAGGCAATTCACTTAAGAATGAATTTGTATATACAACAACAGCCTGGCAGGAGAATATCAATCTCCTGGAGGAAATACAGACATATTTATGATTAAAACTTAATTAAAAGAAGGGTGATGGAACTATGTGTCAATCAATCTTCAAAATATCCTTCTTTTTTTACGAAATGTTGTCTTTCATATGTCTGTAACTAGGTCTTTCGTTTTTATTATAAGAAATATAAATATTAATTTGCAGTTTAATACGTTGCTTATACAAATACATTTTATTTCTACATATTTCAGTCGATTTTTACTCAATACAGTTTGCTAAAAACGAAACATTCATTCACACACAGAAACGCCTGACTGTAACGTTGTTTTTATGAAATATTAGGGCATATAAATGTTAATTTGTTTTTACTCATCTCAGTATAGCAATCCGGCGAAACACGGAAGTAAAGCAGCGCCGCCATTACTGCGTGCCTTGCTGCTAAGGAAGTAGCGCGAGTAGTAGCGGTTGGTCCCGTAAGCGGCTGTAGTTAGCTGTAGGCTACGAAATATTATTTTATTTAGTTTTATATCGTTTTTTTAGTACGTATGCTGTCCAGTGATGCCGGGAAGAGCGTGTTGTGTGGTTGGCTGTTTTAACAACAGCACAAAACTACAGGCCTGGAATAAAACCGTTTGTGAAATTCACGAACCTTTGTTGCACATTGACTGCCCATGTTTACGGCCATACGGATTACACCGAGTTCCTGGTCGAGCGGAGGACCAAGATGTGCGTCAATGTTTGTAATATCAAAGTCAACAGAGCAAAATGAATCTCTTTTGAACTGATAAAAAAAAAAGCGAGCTGGTATCGCCGGCGATACCGCCCGACCCCAGGGGGTATAATGCCCTTTTCACATGATGAAAATAAGTCTCTGAGTGTGTATGTGAAGTTTTAGCTTTTTTTAGTATGTGAGCAACAAGTAGCATCAAGCTACATGACACAATTTAAAAGATGAATACTACACTTTTACTTAAAACTCACTTTAAACCACTATTGAGTATTTGTATCATATTCCTGTCGCGTTTAAATTGGTTTTAAGTCAAAAAAAGATGTTGAAATGTTAATTTAGCATTTTATATGCAGCTAATGGCTACACCTTGCTTAGCATGTATACTGTAAACATTCTTTATTCACATGAAAATACCCCAAATCGCACAAAACTTACACACAAACCACATATACTCGAAATCGTGCATTTATTAGCTTCTTGTTTCAGATGAAGAGATGTGTCTTTAGTTTAGTCAGAATGAGGAAGTCTACACAGTTCCGCGTCATGCAGAAGGGCAGGATTTTTGTCACGTTGAATCACATGAGATGATTGACAGCCTACGGCGAATGAGAGAGCGCTGAGATCATAACTGATGCAAATCAGGAAGAGGAGAGAAAGCTCGCTGTGTTCGCTGTTTGAGCTCTTCAGATTGCATAATTCAGTGGAAAATTAATAGAAATGTTATTCTGTATGACAAAATATTTTATAAACATGTGATGATAATCATTATTTCTCCAAATATGCGCACCATTGGACTAAGAGCCCTAGCAGATGCTATATATTGCATGTATGTGTAAATTCTCCACAAACTATGTGGCCTGACATCTGTCTGGTTCTGGGTGAACTTGAACTACAGTTCTATATGCCATATAAAAGGAGTTTGGCCCTTATAGGCCCTTTTTTTTTTTCCTATATGAAGCTCATCACTGATCTGGCCTCTATTAGGACTCATAACTTTACTCTTCTATGAGCCTCGGGCATTTGCCCTTGGCAATAGTATGGGGCGAAGTTTTAAGCACGCACAGCGTTTTGAAGTGGGTTCTCATAGCGTATGCTAACTTTCTCATTACGAGAGACCTCTCAAAAGGGAACGTCTCGGTCACTAAAATAATCTGGTTCCCTGAGAGTAGGGAATGAGTATTGCGTAACCCGCCGTGCTACTGTGCTTCGATCAGGGGATCGCTTCAGTCGATTTAACCTGAATTCTATGGTGAGAATGGGGGCTTATATAGCTATAAGCCAAACCCATACTGGCAGGCTATGACGCGCCATGGGCGCGAAGCATCCCGATTGGTTTGCATGCCTGAGCCACCTCCCATAGGTTCGTGCAGTTGCCGCGGGACAGCCAATGAGCATGCTAAGACGCTCAGCTATATGTCTGCTGTACAGCTGCACTGCGTTTTAAAAATGTGGCTTCAATATTCTCGAGAAAAGGGATTTTCCCATAGCGTAAGCTAACGTACGCAATACTCGTTCCCTACTCTCAGGGAACCGAGGTTACGTTAGTATCCGAGACGTTTTAATGAGTAATGAATGTTGAACAACAATAATCTGGGGCTGTCTGTGATCTTTGCCGTGAAAGGGTATATATATATATATATATATGTCACAGGGTGACCAAATGGAGGCGGAACTAAGTTCCGCGGAAGTTGTGTTCCCCCGAGACCGTGGCATGGTAACACCAGGACGGTTCCGGTTATGCGTCCGGTTAACATGAGGATGGGGATAATGACAGATGCACATCAGGTGTGGGGGATTTATGCTGAGGCCGGATAGACAAATGGAGTGTATAAAAGAAACGGAAAGGAACAGTTTGGTGTGGTTCTCCCTCGTGAGAAGTCCTTTTTTTTGTGGTGGTGTTGCTGATTCACGGAGGCTTCTGGAGAGTGTTACGAGGGCTTGGCTGTTTTAAGAGTGCAGCGGCGATTGTGTGAACGCGAGTTGAGGACGTCAAAGGCTGGAAACGAGTGAGTTATGGAGAGTGAGTGAAGACTGGAGAATGCCATCATCATTGGAAGGGAGATAAGTAGTATGATATCGTATCTTATGGAATGTATGCACCTGCACTGAGCTGAACACGAAGTCATGAAGTGTATTGATCATGAGTGTAACTGTCACAGAGAGTGGTTGGATTGACCATTATCGAACTCTTGTTTTCTCTCCGTGTGAGTGAGTGATGAGGAGGCATCCGAGTTCCCTCGATGTTTGATGAGAACTGATTCAGTACGACAGTGGAGAGTCTGATCGTTGGGTGAGTGCTGGCCTTGTTTCACTGAGAGAGGAAGTGGATATGCAGTGCTTGAATTGATGTGTCACACAGTACGGGTTTGAAGTGAGTTGCAGTGTGTGGGGATTATATATATATATTGGCCGCCGTGCACTCCCCGTCTTTTATCCTCATCCGCTACTATTGAAGAGGGACTTCGGGTGCTGAATGTAAACATTTCACCCCTTGTATGTTGGAAGAATGTGCGTGCTTGTATAATTCACTCTGTCTATTCAATAGAGAAGCCTCCTGTGGATATTCCCTTACGTGATGTCTGCTGAAGGGAGAGACTCACAGTGAGAAGATTTCCTTCGTCTGTCTGTTATACAGCGATACACTCCAGCCGTAAGCCTTGTCTCTGTATTAAGGAACAGCCTGCATGTATGTGTATAACTCACTCTGTCTATTCAATAGAGAAGCCTCCTGTGCATATTCCCTTATGTGATGTCTGCTGAAAGGAGAGACTCACAGTAAGATTTCCCTCATCTGTCTGTTATACAGCGATACACTCCAGCCATAAGCCTTGTCTCTGTATTGAGGAACAGCCTGCATGTATGTGTATAACTCACTCTGTCTATTCAATAGAGAAGCTTCCTGTGCATATTCCCTTATGTGATGTTTGCTGAAAGGAGAGACTCACAGTGAGAAGATTTCCCTCGTCTGTCTGTTATACAGCGATACACTCCAGCCGTAAGCCTTGTCTCTGTATTGAGGACCAGCCTGCATGTATGTGTATAACTCACTCTGTCTATTCAATAGAGAAGCCTCTGTTTTAGTCTGAAGTTTAAAGTTCTTAACTTTCTGTCACATGCCTGTCCTGTCTTGTGCTGCACATGGGTGTTTTGTTATTTTGGGCCATGTGCTCGTGTTATTGTCTGATCCCTCCCCCTTGTTATCTGATTATTGTTTGAGTTCATCCACCTGTTCCCTCCTGATTAGTTTCCCTTTATTAGTTCCCTCTTGTTTGCAGTCTGTGTTGGTACGTTGTCTAATGTTTCCTGTTCCCTGTGATTCCCCAGTAAGTTCTTGTTCAGTTTTTGATTGTGTATTTTCTGGTTATGTTTTCCCCCCTCGTGGGTTTTGTTTTGTATTTGTTTTGTATTTGTTTTTCTTTTATAAATAAATATCATTTCTCTGCACTTGAGTCCTCGCACCTTTTTGTATTTTTAACAATTTAATGACAAATTGTTTACGTTCCTAGTGAAGGGGGTGGATTGGAATCCACTGCTGCTTCAATGTATATGTAACGAGTGATTATTATGGAAGTAAAATAATGACAAATGTTTTTGAAACAAAAAAGCTTGTTGAATTGCACTACTTGGAAAAAATATGCATTGCATTAACCCTGCTTGCATTTTAAAGCATTGTATTTTCAGGTCTTGCATTTTTTTTTATGGGCTGAAATTATACATGGTTGTATATTTAAGCTGTGAATAATTCAATTCAAAACATTCACACGTTTTCATTATTAAAAATTCAATAATCCATATTCACCTTTCAGATTTCACTTCCAAAATGTTCATTCTATTTAAAAATACAACCTATAATATTCGACCAGCAATTTTCGGTCCATTTTATTTCGCTTTACAAATTCGCTTCCACAAATTCAGTGGTTCAAATTCGACAGAAAATTCAACATTTGACATCTGGGAACGGCAGGAATATCAGTAGATTGCCGATTGATGATCTCCATAGCTGTTAGTCGGTCTAACCAGCAGGGGGTGCAAGCGGCTGCTGACAAAGAAAACTATAGAGCAACGGGTGAGAGTCATTCATTCGTTAAATTACAGAAATGAAGCGAGCAGTGGGGTATTTGTGAATATTGTCAGGGCGATGAATTGTGATGATTATATGTAAAAGATGATCAAGACACAAAAGCTTTGTTTACATTGAAGTCTTCACTGTTACTTTTGTACATGTTTGTACAGCTTTCTCTGTCGTGACCGAGATTATGTTATTCCCCGATGCTGATGTACAGATCAAACGTTAAATCCGAGGTAGTAGACCTATATTTCTCTCGGTTGTTTCGTTTTCTTAACTTTATATTGCGGCGCTGTACGTGCTGTAGAACTGGGGATTCCCTCAATACATCACTCTCCAGGATTCCCCTGCGGTCTCGGACACTCAAAGTAACTCAATGGACAAAATACAGTGATATAAAAGACCAAACTCCCACCTTAATGGGGATGTAGTCTATATTAATAGGCTACAGGCAAGCAGATGGATCAGAATATGAACGTAACGCGCAAAGTTTCACGCTAAGCATTTCCCGCCTGACACTGGAGATTCGCACATTTAGGGACCGTCTCTAAAGTTACAAACGACATTGGGACACACGTTTCTAACTTCAATAGCATTTGAAGAGAATGACTTACAGTCATAAAACCAACTGTAAACTTACAGTCATAAAACCAACTGTAAACTTACAGTCATAAAACCAACTGTAAAGTTGTAGTTGCCAGACATGATGCACACTTTTAGATTTTTGATATTTAATCAAATAAACTGTCACATCATGTGTAGGCCTACATAGGCCTATTGCATATTTATTTTATTTTTTAATATCAACTATCGAAAAAGTGTGCATCATGACACCTACATGAACACTTTACAGTTGGTTATGAAAAACACCACTGTGCATGTCTTTTTATTGATTTAACTAAATCTTTTGACACATTGGACCATGAGATTTTGATAGACAGGCTTAGAAGTGTTGGTTTGTTTTGTCGTTTAAAACGTATTTAAAGGGAATAACTCAATGTGTGAAGGTGGAAGGTATCAAATCAGACTCAAAGGAAGTGGTTAAGGGAGTTCCCCAAGGATCTGTACTGGGGCCATTACTATATATAAACTGTCTTGATGTTAATATTGAAAATGCAAGGTTTCACTTTTATGCAGACGATAGTGTCATCTATTGCTCTGCTCCTACAAAACAAAAAGCTTGGGTGATTTACAATCAGCATTTGATATTATTCAAGCAAGTTTTTTTTACTTTAACCCTCTGAGGTCGACAAACGCGCCCACGCGTTTTGCTGGATTTTTTTCAGTTCAGTTCAAAAGAAATTAATTTTGCTCTGTTGACTTTGATATTACAAGCAAGTTTCATACATCAATCGATTCTGTTAAATGTGTATTATTTTTGTGTATACTCACAATAAAAACAAAGAGTTGTGCTTTTTGCCAAATAAAGAAAAATAAACAAGAAGCGAGTTCTGCCCTCTCTCTGCCAGTGAAGTCCATTCTGAAACGCGTCCGAAAATGAACAATAACTCAGCGAATACTCATCTTTAAATATATTAAAAGTATATTAGGATCATGCTTTTTTCACAATGCAACTTTTAACACACTTTAAAATAATTATACTTTAGTATATTTTCTAAAAATTCTTGAAGTGAAAAGTCTGTTTATTTTTTAAAAGTGTATTTATTTGCACTTTATTAAAAATAAAGAGAACCAATGTGTTGCTAACTTCTGGTTTGGCTTACAAAATTACACAATTCCTGCAGCACTTTATACTGTCAAGTGCCAAAAAAGAACATAGTCTACAACATTTGTTAAGCCACAAACTGAAATTTAAGTAATTGTAAACTAATATTCCCCTCAGCTGCATTTGGGGAAAAAATGTCTTGCGTGATCAATCATGGCTGTAAATGAGCTATGAGGAAGCATATCAGTGAATAACAACTTTCAAATTTAGTTTAATAAAATAGAAATAAAAGGAATAAATAAATAAATAACATAATACATGATTGGAATGACTTTTGGATGAGTCAATGAACCCAACATTTTTGTGTGAACTGTTACTTTTAAGGATCTGTGTTTTTACACTGTACATTTATATTCATTCTTTCACAATGCAATCTGATGATGAATCATCCAGGCAGGATATTTTGATTGCTTTCCTCGCTGAACTAACACTTGCGTGTTATGGCCGGGTATAATATTCCTGGTCTTCTGGGAGTTTGCATACAGAATGATGTCAGGACAGTCACCTCTGTAAAATATAGGCAAAAAATTTGCATGCTGGGTAGAATTGCCTTCATGCCCCCTCACCAAAACCCCCCTGAAAATATTCATGCCCATGTGAATTATACTTATGTAGTGGGTTTTCTTCTGCGTTGTGTTTGATTTTAAAGAAAGAGATCCCACACAATGATGTACTTTGGTTATTTTTTCTTTACTCTCAGCCTCTGTGTCAAAAGAAATAACAGACACGATCACAATCACAGGTAATTGGCATTTCTGGTCTCGCCGTGCCTCTCGCCACGACATCCAGCGAAAGAGAGAGCACGCACGCAAATTGCATCAGCATTACCCTCACGCATGACGACGCTTACGTAATAGTGCTTCCTTAATTTAGTGCAGAAATATTTATCAAGAATGAAACCAAAAACAATACAAAAAAAATAAGAAATATACATGTAGGAAGAATTGAAAACAACGCAAATTATTAAGTTTATGATCACATGACCATTGATAACTGTGCAACTTCCAAAACAAATGTCCCATAAAATAATACTGTTATTGATTAAATTATGTCAATAATCTAGTGTAACAACATACACTCGTCACATTCACCCCCACTGTTTTACGCTAGATTATTGGACAGGTCATCCACTTGACATATCGGTGATGTCATTTCACATAAACCACCTTAGGTTATACAGCTCTAAAGCCATCTTGTTTAAGATTCAGATAAATCAAGGGTAGCTAATCCCCAATCTACCATTCGAAAAAACATGCCATATACATAGTTTCAAATATGACGTACACCAATAAATCCCTTTTCTTACGCTAATTGTTTGTTTTAAACAACTTAATGTATGACAGATCATGAAAGATCATGCCACCTCTGACAGATCGACAGATGCACAGTCAATCAAAAACACTTTGAAAAAAATATATATATAAAAAATAAAATAAATCAAACTTCCAGAACAGGATTAACTCTTTGAGTTGACATTGTTTGAATCAATCTACTCACAGGTCTAATAAGTCTACCAAATCTTGTATATAATTTCTGCTGTTCACCAGGCTCTCTTAAAGCATGACGAGAAACCGAATCACGTTCAGATGAACTCACAGAGATCTCTCGCACTACCACTGAATCATTACCACTGAACCATATCATTTACAGGCACGACAATTGGAGATACAGAAACTTCAGTCTGAACATCTGACGTTCCAGCAATTGATGCGAGGCACAAAGACGCTGACGGAGCAGACATTCTCTCAGAAATATCCTGACACTCCATTCCTTCAACCTGTTCAATTTGATTCCCCACATCATATATGTATATGTATGTATGTTATATATAGGCAAATTATAACATGTTTACACAAAATTTGTTTATTGCCTATATTGAATGTAAACTTTGATAATCATAATCAATAACTCACATTCTCACATGATATAGAGGACTGAATGAATATTTTTAATGCTTTTATTGGCATTTGTTCTGGATGTAATGGTGCTCTCTCTCTCTCTCTCTCTCATTAAATTATTTTTTTTTTTATTAAAAAAGTCATAATCCATGTCTTATTCCAAATTAGGATGTTATGGTATCAATCTGAATGGGAAAACCATCGAATTGTACTCAATGGCCTTTGTGCCCTGTCATATGGCCTTGGTGCCCCTAAAAAAAAAGAAAAGGTGGAGGCCAAATGGCCTTGCCCCTAAAATTACATAATTCCCACCCTGGTTATAACACACTTCCTGTTTCAATCTTCGCCATTATTTTATCGTCTTGCCATGGCCAAACAGTTCGAAATATCAAAAATCTCTTCACAATTTAGCTTGATAACATGTTGAGCGAGTTTGGTTGCGATTGCATGAAAATCTGAAGACGAGCATATCAATTCCAGAGCATGCGTTTTTCTAATAATCCGAAATAGCTGACTTCTTGTTGGGTGAACCACTGACTGTCAGCAGGAAAGTTGATCGGGCTGATATGATCTATATGTGATGCGATCTGGGAAAACCCATCACATGGTGAAATCTGACCTATTACAGGTTTTGATACCATATTAAAGCTGGTTTCAAGCCCTTTCCAAATCTGTTTTTATTTCTTTCATCGTTTGTCTGTAACAAAAGTTATAGTTATCTGAAGTCGGCTGATCGCTATGAATTTTCAGGAATGGAATTTTGAGAAAAACAGGTTTAATAAACTGTCACGTCCTGCTAGTGGGACGATTGGCGCTCTTTTTTTTTATTGCCTTTTTTTCATATCACATACTTTAGTAATCATCATAGATAGGTATCATTTGAAAGCTTACAAACTCAAAATTCATCCTGTGAAAACCATTTTGAAATTGGACGATTGAGAGGCGAGCAAGATCTTTTAAGCGAGCAGCTTCTTCAGGCTCTGTTGTTCTCTTGTGCCCCGCTCCGCATCTCACGATAACGTTGGATAAAAAATAAAATAAAATAAAACTTGCGTGCCGTTAAGTAGTTTACACAGGACTGGCGGGAAATGCACATTGATATACCTTTATTCTGTAATGTGGTTTATTTTGATAGGTGAACTGTCTTTGTAGAGCTATGGGCGATTTTTTTTTTTCTTTTTTTTTTGCACCTCCGCAGTGTGTGTTCTTAAAGACTGTTTTAAGAGAAAGAGAGCTATGGGCGATTTTTTTTCTTCTTTTTTTTTGCACCTCCGCAGTGTGTGTTCTTAAAGAGAAAGACACAGTCTTTTCAGCTTGCCACTATAAATCGCAATTTTTCTGCACTTAACTAGTGAATTTCGCCAAGATATATTCAGAGATGACAGACAAGATGTTATAGAATAATAATTTAATGAAAACCCAATTTTGACAAAAAACTGACATTCAATCTTATTTTTAGACCTTACTGAAAACGTACCAGCGCGACATCCGACGGGTTTTCCCAGATCGCATCACATGTGTGTATGAATTTTGGGTGACTGTAGGTGAAATGTATGTGCTACAGAGCCACTTGAAATGCGACGATTCCAAAGTGTGTACTAATTTTTTTTTCGGATAGTCCGAAAAAAATGCTTAAAAAAACAATAGGGCCCTGCGCCCACTGTGCCGAAACTGTGCAGGTGACCTCAGGTCATGGTTGTCATAACACACAGCAAGTATGGTCAGAATATGCTAAAGCATTGCGGAGATAACCTAACGGTCATTTTGGCGGAACTTTGTCAAATTAATTTACGTGTTATTCAAGAACAATTTGACGAATCAACGTGAATTCCATAATGTTTTGTCGCTATGGTTTAACCCTCTGAGGTCTGAGGGGTTTTTGGGGTCCTTGAGATGTTCTGACATGCCCTGACATTTGTGTCTGAACTTACAGAATCATCCCAAGCAGGCAATGGTAAGAAGTTCACCGGCATCAACAGGTTTCGATGAACAGTTTTGGTACGACCATTAACAGGGTGACGAATCTTGTACGTGTTCAACGAAAAGTTCTTACTGATCACAATATACACCGTGCTTTCCCAACGATCAGCTAATTTCCTCTTTCCCTTTTCTCCTTTGTTTGCCAGAAGGACCCGATCACCCAACTCCAATGAATGACCCTTGCACCTGCGATTATAATATTCAGCTTGTTTACTCTGCTGCTGATGCGCATTCAGTTGTGCAAGTGACATTGCCTCCCTTAAATCCTTCCCCAGAGACTGGACATATTTACTCACATCAACAGTCCCATCATCCAAAATTACACTCTCAAACAAAACATCTACAGGCAATCTCGGAGTACGGCCAAACATTAAAAAGAAAGGTGGGTAGCCAGTTGTCTCATGTCTAGTACAATTGTACGAAAAAGTCAGTGTGTTCAGCATCTGAGGCCAAACAGCTTTAGACCTTGGAGGCAGGGACCTTATCATGTCACCAAGAGTACGGTTAAACCTTTCAGTTTGACCGTTACCCATAGGATGATAGGGCGTGGTACGAGATTTGGTAACCTTGACAACTTCAACATTTCAGCAATCAAAGAACTTTCAAAATTTGCACCCTTGTCTGAATGGATACGACCTGGGAACCCATATACACAAAAAAAATTGTTCCACAGAACCCGGGCAACAGACTTCGCAGTTTGATTCGGACAGACATACGCACACGCAAGTTTTGTGAAGTGGTCGGTTACTACCAACACATCAACCGATTTGTTATTGACATCCTCAGCCGACCAGAAATCAATACAAACCAACTCAAGCGGCGCTGTAGTGGTTATTGACACAAGTGGAGCTCTGGCCTCAGGCTCAGGAGTCTTACTCAACACACATCTCTTACACTGCATCACGTACAGTTTAGTGTCTTTCTCCATAGAATACCAGTAAAATCTCTGCCTCGCTAGCCAAAGAGTGCGGTGCTGGCCCTGATGACCTGCGTCATCATGCACCCCTTTTAGACCAAGCCTCTCAAAGCTGCTGGAACGACATACTGAAAAGTCTTTTTCTTGGTTGTTGGATTCTTAGACACATGCGACCCAGATATTTTCTCCATAGCTACACTCTTTGTATGTTCACAGGACAAATGAAACATATCCTGAACCCGCTCAACCTCAAGTGCATCTGCTTCATGCCTCAAGATATCATAAGGCGTTCTGGTAAGTCTGTGCAAGATCTTGGGAGTAGCAAAAGGTTCCCGGCTCAAAGCATCAGCCACCACGTTTTTAGGTCCAGGAATGTACTGTATGTCAAATTCAAAAGGAGCCAACTTCGCAACCCACCTGTGCTCACAGGCATCAAGCTTTGGTTTGGTCAAAATATACTTGAGCGGGTTGTTATCCGTCCAAACCGTAAACCTATGCCCACGAAGCCAGTGGCTGAATTTATCGCATATGGCCCATTTCATCGCCAAAAATTCAAGCCTGTGCGCCGGATACTTAGACTGAGCATGATTAAGTGACTTTGATGCGAAAACAATTGGCCTTGCAACCGCACAACCCCCCTGAACTTGGGAGAGCACGGCCCCAAGCCCACTGGTTGAGCATCGACCGACAGTAAAAATGGTTTAGAGAAATCAGGATGGGCAAGCAAAACTTTCTTTACCAGTGCAGCCTTCAAATTCTCAAATGCACCTATACATTCTTGTGTCCAATCATCAGGCGTGAGCTTCCGAACAGCCCCTGACCTTTTTCCAAGACCCCTCACTTTCCTAGGTCTCTTCTGGCCAGACATCAGCTGAAAAAGAGGCCTCGCAATCATGGAACAATTCTCAATGAAATGTTGATAGTAAACAACCATGCCCAAAAATGACCTGATTTTACCCACAGATGGAGTAACCCCATCAGCTTCCATCAAGTCTTCCTCTGACACATTCACAATGGCCTCTACCTTTGTTGGATCACTCGCCACACCTTCCTGTGAAACAATGTGACCCAAAAATTTCACAGATCTCCGCAAAAACTTACATTTGGAAGGTGACAGTTTCAAATTATGATCCTTGAGCCGTTGAAACACCATTTCCAGTCTCTGCAAGCTCTCCTCCTCAGTTTTACCAAAAACTAACAGGTCATCCAAGTAACAGAGCAAACTCAAGAAATTTTAATCACCGAAGATAGTCAGCATCATTCTCATGAACGTTGCAGGACTGTTGCACAGACCCTGCGGCAAGCGGTTGTACTCATGCAACCAAGAGGAGAGCTGAAGGCTGTAAATTTCTTGTCCTCTTCATGTAAAGGGACGTTATAGTACCCAGACGTTAAATCCATGGTACTAAACATACCATTCCCCCCCAGAGCTGCTAACACATCTGCTTGGTGAGGGAGAGGATGTGCATCCTTCACCGTACGAGCATTCAACCACCTAAAGTCAGTGCACAACCGCAAATCACCGTTCTTCTTCCAAACTAACACCAACGGTGATGCAAATTCACTGGAAGATTTCCTAATGATCTCCTTCTGTTCCATCTCATCAAGCGTCTCCCTCAACTTGTGATAGTGCGCTGGAGAAAGTCTACGGTAAGGCAGACGAAAAGGTTTATCATCTATCAAAGGAATGCGATGACGAACCCCTTCGCTTCGCCACAATCTAACGAGTGCCTAGAGAAAACACACTCATATTTCTTTATCAGATCAACAAGCTTGTCCCTCCAGAAAGGCGACACCTCACAGTCGTTCACATTTAAGTCTTTGAGACCCAAGCCATCCAACTGAATGTCATTCACCTGCCTAACACCAGACACAGAACTCTTTGCTGACAAACTACCACAAGAACTGCCACTGTGGATGGCCACATTCTGGAAAATCCTTTTCTCTGTCACTTGATCAAAATCTTCCAAAGCAATGCATGGGTAGACATCCGCCAATTTTGCATTTCTGCGCAGCACAATTTCTGAATTTGTCGGGTTTATCATTTTCACTGGGAGCCAACCGTCGCCCCACAAAGGCGAGATCACTCTACCAACAAGAACATTACGGTGGACGCAACGAGACGTACTCGGCTCAATCACAACTGTGCTGCCCACTGAAAGTTTCAATCCTGGTGGCAGCCGACCCCAAACAAGATGTTCACTCATAGGCTGCAGGACTACAGCAGACTTGGATTTTAAAGTGCCCACCATGTCAGGGATCATACTACCCCTCCACCTCTCAATGCTTGACAGCATACGCAGAAATTGACAATCCTCACTTGAATTCGATTGGTCTGGTTTATCCAAAACTCTCCAGAACCCCTCATCGACTTCATTTCTCTAATCAGTGGTTTCAACACATTGGTTCCGATAATAAGCTGGTCTACCTGCCCACTGACAATAAGGACTGGGACACTAAAACTGAACCCATACACCTCAATTTTCAGATCACACATACCTTCAGGACAAGTCTGCTTCCCACCACACCCAACCAGGACAATGTCTGATGGGGAAAAGAACTCCTGATCCAGGACTCCAGCTTCTAACAGTTGAGGTACCATGTCAGCACTCAATGTAGTCGCCATAGAGCCACTGTCCAGCATCCCCCTCAAACGAACTTTGTCCTGTACTAAAACACTTGTATAAAACAGACTGTCATTTTGTGCAGAACGAATGGTATTTTGAAAAATCACAGTTTTGCTTTGCTTACATTCTCACAATGAAATGAATAGACAGACTCAACATCAGTATTCCAGGAGGAACTCTCATTTTGACCCACATTGCCCTCCCCCCAATGTAGGCGTTCTAGTTTCCCTGCGGCGCATCATCTCCTCGTCTGCCAGTGCCTTCCCTGGGCCCGGTCATCTCACAATTGAAACTCCTGTGCCCAGACAAAAAACACTTAAAGCAGAGATTGTACATCTTGCAATGAGCAGTAGTGCTGTGATCTTTGCTGCCACAAACTCTACATTCACGACCCTGTTTGTTAGGATTCTTGGACCAACCACCACGCACAGATTGGGCATTGCACACAAGAGCCTTTTCCAACATGGTCAAGACCTTGTCCAGAGTGCTGTTGTCAGTTACTGGTGTGGCAGTTTCTGACTGAGAAGAAGACACAGAAGATGATTCACTGTTAGGCTCAAATACTTTGGCTGTTTGTTGGCACGTAACTCGCTTAGTGGCTTTCTGTTCCCTTAGCATCTCATCTAATCGCTCTTGGACCTCAGACGCGGTCCATGACTGTGCAGATTTGCTTTTGAACACTAAAGAGAGTTCCTTATCAGGACAGTGTCGAATAAACATTACAGCCAGTTCTTTGCTCCGATTTTCCAAGGTTCTGCCCTCTCCGTAAGGCTCCGCTCAGCCACCTCAGCTGCTTTGTTTAACCTTATCCAATAGTCCAAAGGGCTTTCATTGGAATAAGGTTTCACAGAGTAAAAATCAGCTAAAGGCATCCCTGAGCTACTGGAATCACTGAAATGATGTCTCAAGACTGTGAAAACCGCGTCTACAGTCGGGGTTACCAGTCTATTACTCAGCCAGACTTTTATGATATCCCTGGCCCTCCCCATTAGTCTGTTCATCACTTCCTCAACTCTGTCAGAATCTGCCACTTCTTTTTTGTTAAGATACACTCGCATCAATTCTTCCCACTCCATCATGGAGCACTTATCTGTACCATCTCCACGATAATACGGTGGTGAGGAAACTTCAGACTTCAGTACCAAATTTAACTTGGAAGCATCTATAATAGTTGCATTCGATACTTTTGTGTCAGAAATGTCAGTGGCATCTGCAAAACGACCACCAGATGGCAAACTTGAACGTCCAGTCTGCAACAGAGTGTCCCTGATGGCTTCGCCAATTTCAGAACCAATTTGTCTAACGAGGTCACTCATTTCATTTGTAAGTCCTGATTCAACATTAGTATACTCTGGTTTGACCTGTTTTGCGATGGGACTACAGCCCATGTCTGGCCTAGTATCACCCGATGATCTAACTGTTTTACCCCTCCCCGTGCTTGTATACTCAGGACCCATAAACTGGAAATCTCTGTCCGGTGTGGCCAGTAATACACCTCTTCCTCTACCAGCCATCATTACACTTTGATCAAGTGCTAACCTTTACTCGTTTGCCACCCCTATCACCCTCAATTTCTCAATACACTTTGAAATAACTTTGAAAAAAAACTGAATT
>FLSR01004885.1:13669791-13704250 GCA_900092035.1 Leuciscus waleckii
GCTCAAGTACTGCGGAGCTAAACCATTTAGTGCTTTGTAAGTAATCAGCAATATTTAAAAATGTATACGATGTTTAATAGGGAGCCAATGCAGTGTTAACAGAACTGGGCTAATATGGTCATACTTCCTGGTTCTGGTAAGAACTCGAGCTGCTGTGTTTTGGACCAGCTGTAGTTTGTTTATTAAGCGTGCAGGGCAACCACCCAGTGGAGCATTACAATAATCTAGCCTTGAGGTCATGAACGCATGAACTAATTGTTCCGCATTTGTCAATGAGAGCATATGACGAAATTTAGATATAGTTTTAATATGGAAAAAAGCGGTTTTACAGATACTAGACACGTGACTTTCAAATGAAAGATTGGTATCAAAGAGCACACCCAGGTTCCTAACCGACGACGAAGACTTGACAGAGCAGCCATCAAGTGTTAGACAGTATTCTAGGTTATTATGTGAGGACGTTTTTTGTCCAATAATTAGAATCTCTGTTTTTTCAGAATTGAAAAACATGAGATGAGGTTATTTAACGCCATGACTTTGCTGTGTGCATTCTTGTGTTTTGAAGGAGGCATGGTTTTGGAGATGCTCTGAACAGGGAGGGATCTTATGCATTCTAAGCTAGCTTGCTATTGCTAGCCTCTCCGAAATTGCCTACCCTACCTTTAACTAAACTGACTATTGCAATAGTTCCTTTTTTTCTTCCATCATCTTTCAGGCCCCTTTCCAAAGCAGGATAATTAGTCCTCCAAGGGCTCATAATTGTTTGAGGATAAAGAGGTGATTTGGGCTTGGGAATACTTCATCATCCTAATCAAAGGCTGGGGAAATCGGAGCACTTGATAGTGCTTGTGAGCTCTCAGAAACTGCTCTGTGAGCGGCTGCACCATTGACCCCAGTGCCACTCAACTTTGCTTTAGGTACTACTGCCCATTGTTTCCATTAATGAATCAGTCATTCAGATTCATTAGTTCATGTAATGGGAAACAAAAAAAGATTTTGCTACCTGCATGTGTATAACACAATCACCCACATAGAGGAGTGTGACACGGGTCCTGGTTAGTACTTGGCAGACTGATTGTCTCTAAAAGCCTGTATACTAGTGAGGCCCTAAAAACCCGTATACAAAAAAAAAAAAAAAAAAAAAAAACATTTGTTAAAGATCTTGTCTTAAACAAATGATCTATTTTGGTAAAATATGAAGCCAACAATAAATGGAGCACATAAACATCTGATTCTTCATCAGAAATGCATTGTTCCTTCACAGTTCCATGAAGAAACTGTTTTGTTTTTTACCATTGCCATGCAATGTGCTAAAAATGACAATAAAGTCGACTTTGACTTTGAATATATATATATATTTTTATAATTGCATTGCTGAAACTTGAAAAAGAATGCAAATATCAACATTTCTAGGAACTGGCTTTAGTTCTTCTTAATATATTTCACAGTTGTTATGTATTAATGCACTTGTTGGGATGTAGGTACAAATCCCATTGAGACCACCAGGTGTTGTTTGAAAGTTCAAATGAGCCAATCATGGTTAACCTGCTCTTGGTCACCTCAGCAGTTCCCATAGCAATAAGATACCCATGGGTTCTGGGTTAATCTGAAGGAAACAACATAGTAAAGCTACAGTACATCTGATCTCAAGATTTGCCCTCCTGGGCTGATTTTGGAATTATGACATCTAAGAGTTTCCAGGGTGATTGACAGCTTTAACTTCTCCCTGTTTTTGTCCAGTTTTCCATTTTCCCTCTAATTTGCAGTGTCTGTGCCCACCTGTTCAGTGCGCAGAGAGGCACAAAGCAAAGCACGTGCTACACCAGACACTCAGCCAATGGTTTTTGTCCCAGTCAGACAAAAGGGCTATTTAGGCTGGGTCACACAACCAAGGGCAGAATGTGGAACTTGAGGGGTGGGGGTAATGGCATTATGGAGCAAATCTGGTGGGGTTTAGACTCCCTGTCCGGGCCCCTGCGTGAGTTGGTGAGCCGTGTGCTTCGGGGGCAGCTGTTTGGACTTATTTATTTGTGGGTTATAAGTCTGTGTGTTTGCGAAGGGTTCTCTAAATTCATATCACATCAAAACAAGGGACGATGGTGCAAATGGTGGAATTAAACCTTTATTTAAGAGGTCATTGACCATATACATATTCAGATTCTCTGTCTGCCTGAGCCCCGTGAAGAGAACCAGCCAGCACCGCTGAGAAATCCTTACCTTCTCTGTCTGCCTGAGCACCGTGAAGAGAACCAGCTCAGCACTGTCCAGCTGCAACCGAATGCATTTTAAATTAGTGTTTTAACTTCAATAAAGACCTTTTAAACAAACTTTTATCCTTGTCTGTCTGTGGTGTCGGCTACTCACGGTTGTGCCCAAGTCAGGGGTGCGGCCGGTCATCATGGTGCCCACCCCGACCTGTAACAAATGTTCTATTAATGTTACTAGAAGAACGTCTGTTCATAAATTTGAGAGAACTTTGCCAGTACGTTAGCCAATGTTATGAGATCGTTCCCTGTTAGCTGGGGTGATGCTGTGAATATTGTTGGCTATTTTATGATGAAGAGCTTGTTAAGCTCCTCATTTGTTGTTTGCTGAATGAATACAAACTTTTATTGAACATCTGGGGTCCTGAATAACTGAAAATCTGACACACTTTATTCAGGTTTTGGTACAAAGGTGAACCGAATAACTATCTATATGGAAATGAGGACTGCATTGAACTGGATCCTACAAGAGATCCTGTGAACAACTGGAATGATCTCCATGCTCTGATATGAGGAAATGGATTTGTGAGAAATAAGTTTCATCCAGTCTTGTTGTGCTTTTGCTTCTATGATTGATGATCTATGAATCATTCTTATTGTGAATGTATAATTTCTGATTGAGGTTTCTGTCTTTTAAAAACTTCCATCTGATCTTCATATGAATTTTGTTAGAAGTAAAATGTAAAATTGTCATTATTTTCTCATTGCTATAATAAACTCAAAACATCCTGTTTCTCACGATATGCATGAGGATGATCTGGGACAACAAACCTCTGATGTGGTCGTGACTGTTATTCTGATATTGAGTGTCTATGAAACTGCTTTTGAGCTGTATTGCTTTCACTTTTAATAAAATGGTCAATAGCCATTATTATTATAGTAAACTGTATTTTTGTTTTTATTTCATATTTCATTATGTGCATCTGTTTATTGCACTATATTTGCTTCAGTCCAGCAGGGGCAGCAGAGAGCAGGTTTATCAGACTGAAGTGATCAGAGAAGAACAGAAACATCAGATTCAGGCACTTTCTGCATCATCAATACAAAGGTCCAGTTTGGCCTGTTTAAGTGTGTTTAAGTTTATTTGAGTGTTCACAGATTCCTCTAGTTGGCTTTTGAAGCTGATAATATGTTGAATGTACAAAACACAAACACAGTAGTATGAGTCTGCAGGGTATTTTTAAGTTGGTTGAAAGGGTTTATTCTTGTTGAAGGCCAGTGTTACCCTTGTTAGCAGCATAAAAAAAACGCCGCAAAAAAACGCCACTCATTCTGAAGATCACAGCTCATATGTGTAGACGTACTGTCCGACATAAGAGCAAAATCAAAATATTGAATGCAGAAATATTGATTGAGAACACAACTGGACCTCGAACACAGAGTAACTGTCAGGTTGAAGGAGAAGATGAAAAGCTCAGTAAGCAGAAAAATACTTTAAAGCTGAAATTTAACACAGAAGCAAGAGCAAAAGTGAAAGTGCGAAAACTTAATAGAGAGAAGAGTTTGTTTTGCTAAACATTTGTGGTGTTTGTGGAAGAGTTGCGTCTTCAACAAATTTCAGAGGTTTACTTAAATTTAAATGTACTTAAATTTATGAATTTACTTTTTCAATATGTTCGTAATCAGGTATGTTACCATATGTTTGTCTTGTAAAATAATACTCTATAGAACTGTCTGTAGAATTATCTAGAAAGACAAATGTAGATTAAAAGGTTGATTTTAAATGTTAAATCTAATAATATAGAATGAATTGTTCTTAATTTGTGTGTTTTGTCTCTGTCAGGAAGCAGGTGTTTGTTGTTGATGACAGTGTGTCTCGGGCTCATTTGTGTTCTTCTGCTGGTCTTCATCACACTGTTCTTGAATGTTTCTTGATAATAGTCTACATAAAAATCACCAACAACACTTAAAAAACTTTTTTTTTGTCAGTTCAACTTAGAAAATGTACTTCATGTAGTAACATCTACAATAACTGGTTTTGTTGAAATTAAATAAATGATTTAATATAAATGATTATAACTAAGAAAATAAAATGGGTCCAAGAATGGAACCCTGAGGGACTCCACATACAAGAGATGCAGTGGAAGACACAAATTCCCCAAGACGTACCGAGAAAGTTCTTTCGCCCAGATAAGATCTAAACCATTGTAATGCGGCACCCTTTACACCAACACAATGCTCAAGACGAGAGAGCAGTATATTGTGATCTAAGGTGTCAAAAGCAGCAGTAAGATCTAGTAGCATAAGATTAGCATAGTTACCTGTGTCAGTGGCCAATAATAAATCATTATAAACTTTTAACAGGGCCGTTTCTGTGCTGTGAAGTGATTTAAAACCAGATTGATAAATTTCTTGCAAACCATGCAAGTCTAAAAAGGACAGTAATTGTTTAAAAACCACTTTTTCCAATATTTAGAAAGAAACGGAAGTTTCGAAATGGGCCTAAAATTAGTAAGAACCGATGAATCCAGTTTGGTTTTTTCATCAGTGGTTCCACTATTGCGTGTTTAAAATGTAGGGGTACAACTCCATGAATGAGACTACTATTTACAATCAATAGTATTGTATAGGCCAAGGGTTTCAAACACCTTTTTTAGGAAATCTGGGGAAACAATGTCTGTGGGACAAACAGATGGATTCATTTAGTCAATGATGTCTTTTAAACAAGCAAGAGACACTGGCTCAAACTGATTAAAAACAAAGGAACATACAGAGAAAGAAGATGTATCAGCAGAAGGGTGAACAATATTAGCTCTAACAGTCACAATCTTGTCATTAAAAAATTGCACAAAGTTTTCACATGTTTCTTTGGATGAATGATTCAAAAGCCAACCACCTCCTCCTCGTGGCGTCGGCTGGAAACGAGGACCCTCGGGGACTCGGCTAACGGTGGCTCTGGTCCCAGCGACAGATGAGGCGACACATCGGCTGGGTCTCCTTGGTCGCATCAAATGGCAGCAGCAAACCAAGAAACCGATCAAGCTAGGGCGTTCCCGCAGGCGACGCGCGTCATCTACGCCCGGATGGCGTGAGAAATGGACGAGGGCTACCTGCTCAAGGACGGGGCAGGCCAAAGAAGATAGTCCACCGAATCCGACTAGCCACACTTAACATCGGCACCCTCACCGGCCGTAGCCGTGAATTGGCTGATACTCTCAAGACCAGACGCATCGACATCGTGTGTATCCAAGAGACCAAGTGAAAGGGGAGCAAGGCAAGAGATATTGGAGAAGGGTATAAACTCATCTATCATGGTGTCACGTCGAGCCTAAATGGAGTTGGCGTGGTCGTTTGCCAACAACTTCGAGACAGCATCGTCGAAGTCGACAACATCTCTGACCGCCTAATCTCGATCAAGATTGTTTCCGGCCCAACCACCCTCAGAGTCATCTCATGCTACGCCCCTCAAGTCGGCTGCACCAATCAAGAGAAGACGAGTTTTGGGAAACCCTCGGCGCTCACCTACAGATAATTGCCACAGATGAACACATCTGGTCGGAGGAGACCTAAACGGCCATGTTGGCGAAGATCATGGAGGATATGATCAAGTCCATGGAGGACAGGGGCTAGGTACACGCAACGACGAGGGAGCCTGCATCTTGGATTGCGCCGAAGCCCATGACCTCGTCGTTGTCAACACCTTCTTCAAAAAGAGATCGAGCCACCCGGCCACCTACATCAGTGGCGGCCACAGAACCCAGATCGACTACTGGATGATCCGACGCGGTGACCTGAAACTGGCACTCGATGCCAAGGTGATCCCCTCAGAGAATATCGGCCCCCAACACCGGCCACTCGTCCTCGACTTCCAACTTAATCTGCAGCGGCAACCCAGACCGAGAATCACTGGGCCTGAGCGGGTCAAGTGGTGGAAACTGAAAGAACAAAAGCAGCAGCTTGCGATGGCCCTCCAAGCACTAGACATCAATTTTGACCAATCAGTTGAAAAAATTTGGGACGATATCTCCTCCAGTATTCGTGATGCTGCCACCGGTGCCCTTGGCTCGACGAAGCCAGGACGGCGATTTATGGACAAGCAAGTCTGGTGGTGGAGTGAGGACGTCCAAGAGGCAATCAAGGCCAAGAAACTGGCATACATGACCTGGCACCGCACACGGCTGGACGATGATTTCCAACACTATCGGACACTCAAATCAGCCGCAAAACGGGCAGTGGCCAAGGCGAAAGCCGTGCACTACGACGATCTATACGAGCGGCTAGGCACACCTGAGGGAGAAAAGATGATCTACCGCATTGCCAACTCCCGCCACCAAGCGACCCAAGCCATTGGTCGAGTCATGCACATCAAGAACGCCGATGGGCAAGCCCTGCGAGACCTGTGTGCCATACTCACCCGCTGGAGCGAGTACTTCGCAGCCATCTCAAATGAAGATTTCCCGCATCCGCCTATCCACAGCCTGGATCCCACTCCTGGACCTGTACCACCAGTCACCGCTCTGAAGTCACGAAGGCCATGAAGAGGATGAAGAATGGCAAAGCCACCGGCCCAGACACATCCCTGCTGAAGCCTGGAAGTTGATGGGGCACAGAGGAGCCGAGGTCCTTTCCACCTTATTAAACAAGATCATTATTGAGGGCAAAGTCCCGCACGCTTGGACGATCAGCACCATGGTGCCGATCTGGAAGGGCAAGGGGGACGTTGCTGAATGCAAGAACTATCGGCCGATTCGACTCCTATGCCACTCCATGAAGATTTTTGAACGCATACTGGACAGCCGCCTCCGCAGCATTATTAAAATCAGCCCAAATCAATGCGGCTTCGTCAAAGGACGAGGGACTACAGACGCCATCCACGCTGCCCGCCTCCTGATGGAGAAACACCGGGAAAAGAACAAGCCAGTCCGCATGGTCTTCCTGGATCTGGAGAAGGCTTTCGACCGCGTTCCCCATGACCTCATCTGGGCCTCCCTCCGACGTCACCACGTACCCGAAGCCTACATTAGATGGGTGCAACTCTTATATCAAGACGTCAGGAGCGTGGTTCGATGCACAGCTGGGATATCACCTCCTTTCAACATCAACGTAGGAGTCCACCAAGGAAAACCCCTTTCGCCCTTGCTTTTCATCACATGCATGGACACAGTGACACGGGACCTCCAGACGCCCCATCCATGGTCCTTACTCTATGCCGATGATGTGTTCCTCACCGACAGGGAGCAGCAAGACCTCCAAGACCAAGGGCAGCAGTGGAAAGATCGCCTGGATGCAAATGGCTTGTGACTCAACCTCGCAAAGACCATTGGCATCGACGGAACGGATCTAAAGAAAGTTCAACACTTCAAGTACCTCGGATCAATACTCTCATCGAACGGTGACACCCTCCCGGATGTCCGCGCACGTGTGAGTGCCGCCTGGTCAAAGTGGCGCCAAGTCACGGGAGTGCTATGCGATCGCCGAATGCCCATCCGCCTAAAGTCTAAAATCTATAAGATCATTGTACGCCCTGTCGCCCTGTAGGAGCCGAATGTTGGCCAGCGACTGCCAAACATGGCCAGCTTCTACACGCCATGGAATGCGTATGCTCCGCTGGTCACTCGGGCTGACAAGGCTAGACCACGTCATGAACATCGACGTCAGGAAGCGGATGGGAATAGCGCCGATTACGGAGATGATGCTCGAGGCTCGTCTCCGCTGGTACGGCCATGTAACACGCAGCCATGAGAACTCAGTGGCGAAGACAGCTATGCGCCTTGACCCACCCGGTAACCGACCACGTGGCCACCCAAAGATGAGATGTATGGACCGGATCAAGCAAGATATGAAGGACGTGCAAGTCGCCCCGGAGGACACTACGGACCGGAATAAATGGAGAGCAGCCTGCCAAAAAGCGGACCCTGCACCTGCGCGGGACAAACGCTAGGACGAAGAAGAAGATGTTGATGAATGATTGTTTCGTTTGGCATTACCATCTTGGTGATCAGCGTTTGCTTTAGTTGGGCTCTTGACCCTTGACATTTGGCAAGTTACTTTTTTTTTAGCCATTGCAAGTGTTTTCAGAAAACATTTCTACACTGATAAAGGAGATTAACATGCATGTGCATGAACTGCATTACTGACTATGCTATGCGTAGCCTACCTCATATGAATACGTTATACACCCTTACACCCATAAAAACCTCATTTGTAATAAGTAGAAAAAAACGAATGGTCAGTTTTACTAGGGGACATCCCATACTATATACTCACCTCATATGAAACCCTTTTACTGCAGTGATACAGTATTTTGTCACTACTTATGGGCCACAAGAGAAATAAGAAAATGAATTAAGACATATACCGTTATCAACACGTTGAAATAGATTCAGCTCTGCATCGTCTCAGATGGTTTTACTTTCACTTTCTGTATTGAATAATTGACTGGGGTTTGAGACTTTTTCACCAGCATAACTCTAGAGCAAAGTTTGCACATTGCTTGTGTGATATGCATGCACTGATTACTTTATTTCCTGAACAAGTGCGCACCTGACTCCATGTTGCTTCACATTCACGTCAATCGCAGCACAGTTCGAGTGCAACCGAACTCAGACCACCTCCTCAGGTCGTCTAGGGTTCGGTACTTTGGTGCACACCCGGGTCGGCAAGACAGCTTTCACATTAACGTTTTTTCATGCGAGCACGTTTCTCATGCGGTTTTTAGGGTACGTGCCCCGTTCCGATCTAAACTGCTGGTGCAAAAATGCCCTAAGAATAATTTGTTCCTGTTGTTTTTCTCTTGTGTGTTTGTAGCAGATGCAAATGTGGATAAAACATACTATAAATATTTTTGTCTCTTTCAGAGATGCCGGAGATCAGCTCCAGTCCAGATGATCCAGTGATCCGGGTTCTTATGATGGGCAGAAACTGTTCTGGGAAAAGCTCATCTGGAAACACTATACTGGGAGAAAGAAAGTTTAAAGTTAAGAAGCCGCATGAAGATAAAGTGTGTGAGGAAGAAACTCAGATCGGAGAGAAGCAGGTGTGTGTGATTGATTGTCCAGATCTACTGGATCCAGATCTGAATAAAGAGAAGCTGGAGAAGATGAAGGATCAGCTGATCTCTCGATGTTCATCAGGACTCAGTGCAGTTCTGCTCACCGTTCCTCTAGAGGAACCTGTGGAAAACGAGGAGGAGATCCTGGATTTTATTAAAGGTTTATTAGGTCCTGAAGTTCAGAAGTACATCATGATTCTGTTCACACATGGAGATGAACTGGAGGATCTGGATCAGACCATTGAGGAATATCTACAAGATCATGAGGATCTCCAGCGACTGGTGACTGAATGTGGAGGAAACTTTCACTGTTTCAATAACAGGAGTAAATCAGGTGATCAGGTACAAGAACTACTGCAGAAGATTGAAGGAATGATGATGGAGGACAATAGGGGGAAATTTGTAATGAACAGGAGTAACAGCAAAGGCGACCCTGGTGTCAACTGTAAGATTATTATTATTATTATTATTTCTGATTACAAATTTCCTTGAATGTAAGTGTAACACTGATCTTAAAGCTTATTGAGACTTTCAGATACAATTAAACAGCGCATTGATGTGGTTTATTGTTTGTGTTGTAGTTTCGTAGATGATCCAGATGAGATTGATGTGATTCCTGAGAGGAAAGATCGGATCAGACTGGTTCTGCTGGGAAAAACTGGATGTGGGAAAAGTGCCACTGCAAACACCATCATCGGCAGAAACCTGTTTAAATCTACAGCCATTTCAAACTCTGTGACGAAACGGTGTCAGGCAGAAACTACAGTGAGGATGGGTAAAGAGATCTCAGTGATCGACACTCCTGGACTGTATGATACTGAACTCAGTGAAGAGGAGGTTATTATTGAAGTAAGGAAATGCATAAAATTCGCTTCTCCTGGACCACATGCTTTTATTTTCGTGATTAGAGTGGGTCGATTCACTAAGGAGGAGAAAAACACAATAAATGAGCTTAAAGAAGCGTTAGGAGAGGAGATAATAAAATACACCATGATCATCTTCACTCACAAAGATGAGTTGCAGAAAGAAGAGCAAACCATTGAGCAGTTTTTACAGCACTGTGATCCAAATCTTAGAAAACTCATACGCAGTTGTGGAAACCGGTTCCACTGTCTGGACAACAACTCTGCCAGTTTCCCACAGTTCAAAGATCTGATCAGTAAAATAGAGATGATGGTAGCAGAGAATGGAGGGAAGCACTTTGAACATGATGTGTTTGAGAAAACAGAGGAATACATTCAGAAGATTCGGATGATGAAACAGTGGAAACAGTGGAAACAAAACAGTTGTTGTTCAACTCAGTGATTCACAATTGACAAGCTCCTTCAACTAATTATATTGATAATAACAAGACTATTTTTGTCTTTTATTAGCAATATTTTGAAATCTATACAAATCTATAAAATAGGTCAAATAAATAAAAACTTACAAAATGAAGACTAAATTTTGTTTATTGGCCTCCTTTGCTTATGTAAGCAAGCAATAAGGTACTCGAGGCTGAGCTGTATGGTGAATAAAAGCCAATTTATACTTCTGCGTCGGGTGCGCGTAGAGGTACGGCGTAGCATACGCATTGACGTGTACCATACGTCGTACCCTGACGCGCACCTCCTCAAAAATGTAACTACGCGTTGCGGCGACGCGGACCGCAAGATCTGTGATTGGTCGGCTGGATAGCATTGCGTTTCCTCCTACGCATTTCCGGAATGATCTTCTGCACTCTGCACCGGCCGCCCGCCATTTTTAAATTCCGAAGATCAGTGAAGAGCCATGGAAATAGACCAAGTGACCGAGAGATTGCTTGAAGAAGTGCGGAAATGCAGCCATCTGTATGACTCGTTCAGTCGCCATTGCTCGTAGAAACCTAAACTCAAAATAGCCGCGAGGAATGTAAACACAGTGGAACTGGAACATTAAAACCCACCCGCGCCAACTAGCGTTTCGGCGGTGTAACTGCAGAGCAACACAGACATTCGCAGAAGTATAAATGCTCACGACGGCGTCGCCTACGTGCGTAGCCTACGACGTACACTACGGCGTACACTCGACGCAGAAGTATAAATTGGCCTTACGTCACGGCTGAAGGGTGTTGTTAGGCTCGACGTGAAGAGGAGTCAGTCGTGACTTATTCACCATACAGCACTAGCCTCGAATACCTTATTTCTTTTATAAAACGGTTACCACACAATACAAATATTTAAGCCAAAAAATATGTATCAATGCAACTTTCATGAAGTAAAATCGCTAAAAGCCTTCCTTCCGCTGGAAAAAATAGTCCCTGACCGTGAACAGCAGCAGAAGTTACATTATTTCTCCATTAGATGGCGGCAAAGGCTGACTTTTATTGTTGACTAGTGTCACGGAAAACCCCTTGACTGTTAAAAGGACAAGATATCACAGCGGACACTCAAACTGATTAATTATTATGAATATAGGACTGACCTGAAGGAAGATGCTATATCTACTGTTAATGCAGGTGCAGTCGCTTACTCGATCTCTCACAATACTCTATAAGCTTATCAATGAACAATATCAATGTTTCGTTGCTAAGAGTGGTCGCTAGGGGTGTTGTGTAGTGATACATAGAACCGTTGGTGAAGCGGCCATAGCCTTGTTTTATCATGAATAAAACACTTTGACCAAGCTATTGACCAATCAGAATCAAGGACTGGAACTAACTTTTCATAAAGAAGATTACGCCACCCTGCATGGTGCATACTGTAATGGTATGCAACATTCACTGCACTACAACATTGCTCTGCATGCACTGCAATTGACACTGTAAATCTGTAAAACATTGCATTACATTAATCTGCATTGTTAATCTGTTATGTCAGTGTTTGATTATACACATAGAATGAGTGTGAATCTGACGCGTCTGGAAACTCTAGTCAGGACGAGCAAATATGAATATTACTCATTCACACGTGTTTTAGTGTTATTGCCACTACAACATTTTAATTTACATATAGCATTTCTTCTTTTATTTACCCTCACAGTAAAACTATTACAATATTTTAGTTCTTGCCATAAATGGATAATAGTTAGCATCTGTAGTGTAAACAATATAAGGAAAATTTGGCAGTTTTGTATGTATTTTATTGTTTATTTTTGTCATTTCAGTAAGTAGAGATTATTCTTTAAGACTGAGATCTGTAGGGAGGAGGTTTCCATATTCTTTCTTTGTCTTCATGTTCATCTGTTTTTATGCTTATAGAAAGCCCTTCAATTTTTATTTCTGAAGGTATGTTTATGTAGATTGCTTTTCTTTTGTAGTTAGTGGGATGTTTTGGTTGTTATGTTGGCCTTGACCCCTCCTGAAACTTAATTTAGCTTCCTTTGTGAATAAAATAGTATTCTTTCGGTTAGTAAATGCTTGGTCTGGAAATTCCTTATATCATATTTTTTTTAACAATGTTTTAAAAATAACAGTTACTTTACAAGAATGTCCTGGATTAAGTTTGTGAAACACTCTCTGTAAAAAAACTCTCACTGCATCAGCAACTACACAGTTACTGCCTTTAAATAAAGCATCATGCAGCATATCATCAGTGTTTCAGCATTCATCAGTGTTTCATAATATCATCAGTGTTTCAGCATATCATCAGTGTTTCAGCATATCATCAGTGTTTCAGCATATCATCAGTGTTTCAGCATATCATCAGTGTTTCAGCATATCATCGTGTTTCATAAATCATCAGTGTTTCAGCATATCATCAGTGTTTCATAATATCATCAGTGTTTCAGCATATCATCAGTGTTTCATAATATCATCAGTGTTTCTTGGTCTTCTTCTATACTGAAGCACAGGCTCTACTCTCCAGCACAACGGTAACCTCAAACAACAATTGTGCTAAATGGCACTAAAGGTGGTTCACTGGCTTGTAATCATAGGGGAACCACTTTAAGTGCTCCTAATTCTACAGAAAATAATGGATTTTGTTTACAGGTTGTTTTATTTTATTTTAAATTGCAGTCAAAACTCTGTAAAATTATCTCTTAATTGACAACTCGGCTGTTTTAAGTATGATATTAATGATATTTTATACAGAATTTGTAATTGATTTTTATACAGTACTTTTGTGTTTCCTTAAATTACATACAAGTGTATGTAAAATTAACAAGATCATCTGTAATTAATACAAAAACAAAACAGATGATAAAACGGTCAAAGCAACGGCTGCCAAACAAAAACCTTAAAATGAAAGTGAAATCTCCTTATGTAAATAAGCTGAAAACACGTCACATGACATTAAACATTAAACACTTACAGATATCTCTAGATATCAGCATCTTTACTTATTTCAGTCCAGTTTGACTTTATTTCTCTCATTCGAAACTTATTGAGAATTTATTGAAAATAATAAAGTGTGATGTCGCCATTATAATAATTAGTTACATTTATATAGCGCTTTTTTCTGAGACCTCAAAGCGCTTTACATAGAAGGGGGGAATCTCCTCACCACCACCAATGTGCAGCATCCACTTGGATGATGCGACGGCAGCCATATTGCGCCAGAACGCCCACCACACACCAGCTTACTGGTGGAGAGGAGACAGAGCGATGAAACCAATCAGTATATGGGGATGATTAGGAGGCCATGATGGACAGAGGCCAAGGGGCAAATTTGGCCAGGATGCCGGGATGCAGGATTGCAGGATGCAGGATTATGGTGATCCGTGTTTGCTTTAGTTGGTCTCTTCCCCTTAACTCTTAACTTCAGTTTTTCTCTGGCTGCTGTAATTGTGTGTTTGTTATGGCAAAAGTTGCAAGAGAAATTCTGGTCAGATGAATTTGGTTAATTACTGATGGTGATACAATCATCATCAAGTGGCCTTATTCACTAATCTCAACCGGAGTTTGATCTATGAGTATATTAACAGTTCGTTTTGTGTTATTTGTAGCAGCCTTATAAAGTAATGACAGACATATATTATGTTATTTAAAAAAAAAAAAAATTATATAGAGTGTTTCAAGCTGGATCTTTCAGACTCGCACAAACATCAATAATCAGTGCATGAATCTCAATACTAGTGACAATCATCAAAAAGCTTTTTTGTGATGTTCAGAGTTTATCTGAATGTCTTGTCACCATTGTTGAGGTTCATACACTGATTCTTGATGACTGTGTGTGTCTACATTATTCTGTCCAAATAATTTCTGTATAATGACTTCAAAATATCAAAGCAGGACAATATTTTATGCAGTAGTATTGAAGAGCTAAAATAATGTAAAAATCAATTAATCTAAATAATTCAGAGATCAGTGAATAAGGCCACTATATAATGATTGTATCATTATCAATAATTAACCGACTTCATCTGACCACCATTGCTCTTGCGTCTTTTGCCATAGCAGTGCTTTATAAACACACAGCTACAGCAGCACGAGAAAAACTGATGTTATAAAGTCAAGGGTCAAGAGCCCATCTAAAGCAAACACTGATCACCATAATGGTGACATAAAGCTTTATTAATTTCAATAAAACCTCAACACCTTAACCTCTGTAAAGTCTCATTACTCAGTTCTGTATGAGGGAAGTAAAGTCAAACTGGTTGTTGTTGCTGAGATCTTGAGAGATCTGTTAGTGTTTAGTGTAAGGAGATTTTACTTTGATTTTAAGGTTTTTGTTTGGCAGCCGTTGCTGCCAGTTATTTGACTGTTTTATCATCTAACAGTTTTGTTATATTACAAATAATTACAGATAATACACTTGTATGTTACTAAGAAAACAAAAAGTACTATATAAAAACAGTAATTTTTCTGTATAAAAAGTGTATTAGTGTAATTTGTCATTAATGCCATAATACTTAAAATAACGGCAGAGTTGTTAATTTAGAGATAATTTTACTACAGTTATATTAGATTGTTTTGACTACAATTTAAAATAAAAGAAAACAACCTGAAATTTACTGTTATTTGCCGTGGTTCCCCTATGATTTCAAGCCAATGAACCACTTTTAGTGTTATTTAGCACCATTTTTGTTTAGAATGTACTGTCACTTCTGGAAGAGAGACATATGTTCATTCCCAAAATCAAACGTACGCACAGACCATAATTGTAAAATCAATAAAAAAAACAATGTGCTCCCTGCCTGCGTGTGTGTGTGTGTGTGTGTTGCATGTTTATGACCTCTTGTCTGTTATCTGGATTACGTCTTTGGATTACCCTTTCAAATAAATACCGCATTTGGATCCTCAACCTTCATTTCTCGGAGCAGTTTGTGACACATTGTCACGGGCGAGCAACAAGATGAACCCAAGCGCAGACAGTACACAATACAAACGGGATTTATTGATATAAAACAGAAAACAAAACCCACGAGGGGGCAAAACAACACAGGTAACGGGTGACTAGACTGACAAGGCTAAACTATATAAAGACAATAAACATCACTAACAAAAACTCTAGACAAGGTATTCACAGCAGCAACAACAAGCATAGATACACATTTACAATGAACCGACAAAGGACAGCAAACACAAGGGGATTAAATAGGGACAAACTAATGAGGGAACAGGTGATAATTAGGAGGAGATAATTACTAAATAAGGGTAACAAGGAGGGCGGGGCTGGGAAACGAGACAACACAAGCACATGGCCAAACTAATGATCAAGCGCTTGTACACAAAACATGGGTCTGTCATGATCCTGCCACAAGACTAGAGAACTACTAAAACACAAGGCAGAATCATGACAGACATGGCATTCCGGTAAGAAAAATACACTTAATTCAAAGGGAAAAAGTTTATTTATCTTATTAAAAACAATAAACCTCTGTTAATTTTGAGAAATGTATCTGAAAACAAGACTTTTCTTTAATCTTATGTCAATTTGCATCTTAAGTAAATGTATCCTTTGTAGTAAATGTTCCACGACAATTTGACAATTTCATTTTTGTGTGATTTAACTATTACATTGGTACATACAATGTTTTTATATTCACCACATTTAGCTGATGTTTGCAACAAAACAAAAGGAAGGGATTCAGAGATGTTCAGAAAGAAGAGAGAGAAGGAGGGCAGCTGGAGTGGAGCGGGGTTAGGGGTTCATAAACAGTGGAAATATCCTGCTATTATGAGCTTCTAAACCCCATTCCTGGAGTTCAGGGAGAGCTCAAGCAACATTTCAAGAATCCCTCCACCCTCTGCAACCAGTACATCGCGTTCAGAGTGCCCAGGTATCCAGTGCAAAGATAACCCATCCAGCCAGATCACACCAGAATTCACACAAGATCATCCCAGTATCTGCTACCAGAGGAATGTGTTGATCTTCAGCCACTAGCCAGCCTGTCTTCCCAACCACAGCCTCAAAGGGAGCGAGTTCGACAGGACAAAATGTCATCCTTTGAAAACCGGATGCTCTCAGTAGTAGAGAGTGCATTTAGCCCTGCTCCACATTCAGCTCAACATTATGATGAAGCTCTTTCTACAAAGCATTCTCCATAATAAGGCAGTTTGAGTGGCGCCTAAAAGTAAAATTAAATAAAGCTGGTTTATTCAGATCTACTTGTGTTTATGTTCACATTCAGGCGTGCTTGTCATTAATTTTTTTTTAAGTTAGCTGTGGATATTTGTTTAAAACTGTGACATTTCAATCATTTGTGTACTTAATCTGCATGACATTACATAGCAGAACTCAGAATAACTAAAGAGAGCAATCCTTTGGTGATGAATTTAGTAAACAGCTTTATCATATTTAGGCTTCCATCTATTTGTACCTCAACACTGCCTAATAGCAAATATGATACTAAAGCTGTACATTACATATAAAACGCTGAATTAACGTATTGGACTTGTGATCTTAAAGAGCTTTAGTCTTTTGGTGTGTGTATATATATAATTACTTAAAAAAAACATGAACAAAAAAACAAGAAGCTGCCAACATGTACTCTATAAAAATGGGAACAACCCAAGGGCGTAGATTTGGTTTGAACATTGGGGGGGTTGAAGTTTGGGTATGGCTCCTTTTCATGTGATCATGGTATAAATATTGGGGGGGTTGTAATGCATAGATTTAAATATTGGGGGGGTTATATCCCCCCCAACCCCCCCACAAATTACGCCCCTGGAACAACCCCATTTCCAGAAATTCCCCATTTTTTCTTGACCCATCTTTGCCTACAAATACCCTCACATATAACCAGGTCACCTGCTTATTGTGGACTGTTTCAAAACACTTTAACTATTCATTAATCTTTTCACTTTTATTTTGCCTATGTCCCATTTTTTTTTTTTTTTTTTTTTTTGGGGGCCTATGTCCCCCTCTTTTTTTTTTGCCTTGTTCCTTTTTTTTTTTTTTTTTTTTTTTTTTTGGAGGGTGTTGCCGCCATCAAAATATTTTTTTATATAAAAATACAATTCAATTGTCAGAGAAAACATTGACGAGGACGATATTTAAACATCCGTGTTTCCCTGGAGAGATTGCGCCCAGGAAAGGGACGCAGGAGGTTTCTTTGGAGGGGAAAGGCTTGATCTCCCACAAACACGTGTGGCAGTGGAGTACAGTGCTGTGATCCTGGCAATACACAGTCATCTGGGAGATCAAGGGTGCCCTTCCTCAGGGCTTCACCAAAGGCAGAGTTGGCCAGGGTCAAAAAAGAAGTTATTTTATAATCAAATTGGTTTTCAAAAACAGACCATCACAAGATTCCCGCCTCACTAACCTAACAAAAACTGGTAAATTCCAACACAATACAACATAAAATGTATACAATTCTCTCCATTTTCTCATCTTGCTAGAAAATGTATAAAATTAACTATATTCTTCTTATTATTATTATTATTTATAAAAAATATTTAAACAATTACTATCCCAAGTTAAAGGTGGGAACGTATTTTTAAATAAACATGTAAAGGCCTTAACGTAAAAATGACATTAAAAATCCTATAAATAATGGGCATTCACGTAGGCGAATGGCAAGGCGCTCGGCTGGGGGAATTGCCTGACGAAACGATGTATTCTGCATCGTTATCCTATAGGAGCCAGTATGGTCCGCAGCTCATCCATAGGCGGAGACCTACCGGCAGACCACCAGCTCAGATTGTTTTATATAGGCTACCATATTTCATATAATTATATATCATACCTTCTACATTTAAAATACATTTAGAATGAAAAAGGACTGCTATACAAAGAGTACCGTTAAAAACATCTCTTACCTATTGCAGAAGATGCAGCCTCTTTTTCCGAGTTGCGTAGATGTCCACTATCTTCTCTTCTGATAAATTTGCAGTCAAATCGTTCTCTATGTGCAGTGGGGAAAGATCCGAGAATCTGTCCTGAGCCATTGCAGATCAGAGCCAGTTTCTTATTCTTCTCATAACTGAGAAACTTCTCTCTGGCGTAGCAGAGCCAACTCGCAGTGTGAGTGCAAGCTCCAGCAGACGGGAACAGTTTGCATATCTATCCTTCCGTAGGCCTACTTCATCTTGAAGTGTTTTAAGGGTGATCGGCGATGCGATTGCACAAGATCCATTTCAGCTGTCACAAGCTGAGGGTGAATCTTAAAGCTCGCATACATGCTTAGAAAAGGACCGATGCCGTTCTTGTCACAATTGAATACAGCATCACATGCCACACTCAGGGCCGCTGCTTCAGTTGAAAATCACCAGTCCAATTCAGCCAGCACAGTGTCTAAAACAGGGAGATGACATTTAAATGTCTGTGCTTCTGATTCCCATTGCGTCTCCTTGTCATAACGCTGTCCAAGTGTGGTTGGTACTATGTGCTGCGAAAGCCCAGGAGGTTGTCTTCTTTTCCTGCAGTTTGGGGGGCACTCTCTGCACAGAAACCTGCATCCACATTTTCACCTGCGTCCACATTGCCTCCCATGAACTCTCCTCTCTTCAGCGCTGGAGATGTGTTCTCAGACTATATTGTGTACTTGCACCTGGCAGACGTTTGTGTGTTACATGTACAACTCTGAGAACTTCCTCGAGAACAATTAAGGACGTAATGAACCAGAGACTTGTCATGTGGTTATATAACCCACTTGCATCCAGAGACCACTTTTCTCCCTCTTCTTCCCTGTCTTTTAAACAGCGAGTGATTGTGATTCGACAGCATAAACACACCTATATCTGCAAGCCCATCGTGTGTCACTTTGCTGTACTAGCTCCTTTGGTTTAAGAGCCAGTGTCTTCTGCATCATAAGAAACGTGCAACTGTTGCTTGGCTCTGCAAACAATGAGTAAAGTTTGTCAATGACATTTGGACACGTTTTAATGTCTCTGTTCACTGTACATGATTCAGCGAGTATGAGATTTATCTTATGTGCCATGTAATGCACATTCACATTAACGTGAAACGCCGCACGTCGCGTTCATATAGGCTCTTGTCTGTAGGCTCTAGTTTTCCTCCCATAGAGCATATTATAAAGAAAAAGCTTAACGTCAATGCAGTAAGACGGTGATATTTAAACTCAGGTAGCCAATACACCTTATTGAACATGGAAGTCGGTATTGCACGTCAAGCATTTTATAATGGTTTTCTATGGGTGTTGTTCATGATCTGATGTAATCTGTTTGCCTCTATAAAGTATGCTTTATTAATAAGGTAGGCCTATATTGTGTACTAAATGTGATGCTTCAATATCACTCTCATTAAGCGTCTTAAATGCAGAAGAACGCTTGATTACGCTGCCATTGTCTGTTTTAGCCATAGACAGTATGGTTTTAGCAGAATACTGCCATCTAGTGGTAGCAGGTTTTCTCAGACAGCTGTGTGTGGATCGTGCAAGGCTAAACCCGCGAAATGAAAGTCTCAAAATCCAAATGAATCAAATAGGATCGACTCAGAAACGAGTCAATGAATGCACACGTGTCACCTCATCCACGAATACACTTCTTACTTGTTGCATGCACAAAGTCTGCCCTACATTAATTTAAAATCGAGGTTTGTATAACAACTATGTCTCTATTTGTACAAAATGCTGCACATTCATGTGCTTCTGGATTTTGCGTGACACAAGTTACATTGTATTAGTTTAAATGTAGTGACGCACATTTGTGAATTTGTCAAATAGATGGGTTGTGTACACATTGATAATTAGCACCAGACCTATTCATTTGTATTTGTTTGTGTGTGGGTTGTGAAATGCTTAAAAACAGCGAAAAGAAAGTCTCCAAATCCAAATGAATCAAATGAGATCGACTCAGAAAAGACGTCAATGAATGCACTCGTGTCACCTGATCCACACATGCACATCTTCTTTGTTGCATGCGCAAATTATGATACACTAATACAAAGGAAAACATTTGTACTCACAAAAATGTCTCTATTTGTACAAATTGCTACACATTCATTCAATTTAGAATTTTGCAAATGCAAGTTGAAAGGCATGGATAAAACATTTCTGCAACATGTATCAAGTTCATTGATAAGTGTGCTTGCACGTATTAATCATTTTGATACTATAATTATCCCATATAGTGGTACATAGTGACAGCCTCATATCATTTTCTGGTTCCAGCCTTGCCCTGTACTTGGTCTTTAGATATCCCAGTATGTACTTGGAAAGGGTAAAAGACACCTCACTGCTTTTACTGTAAGCTCTGGAAATTCTGTCTGGCAACTTATCCAGAACTTCACAAGGGGTTGTGTATCATACATATGCCTCCTGACAGAGTCTGTGGACATCTCTATGAGCTGATCCTCTTCTACAGTAGTTAAGCTTGACCCTGACACTGGAGTTATGTCTTTTACGACTTTCTGTTCAAAATGTAATTTATTTGACAGAGAACAGTATGATAACATTATAAAGCAACACCACAGTCTATAATTCAGATGTCTTTCAACATATCTCAAACTAATGTAACCGGCTGTCTTCCTAAGCTTTTGGTGAAAAGAGTTTCTCTCACTAACCTAAATTTACCCAATACTACAATTCGGAAAGCCTTTTTTAATAAATAAAAATTCAACTTCAATATTCAATGTAAAATTCTTAATGGAGTAAACATATAATAAACAACAGAACATCTGTTTTATGACTGTACATTTGCCTACGCCTTTTGGGAGGATTTGCATTACTGGCTATTTCCTACCTTTGAAGATTTACCCGTATTAACAAAGGAAAATGCAATATTTGGTATGTTTCTGAAAGATGAAACACATGACTTGGCAGTAAACACATTTATTATTCTTGGGAAATTCTTTTTACACAAACTGAATAGATTCATGAAAACACTTCCAAACTTTTACGTTCTTCACAAAGGAACTGCTGTCATTACTTCTTATCATTAAAATTAATGAAGAAAAAGAATGCTTTAATCTTACCTACTTTGATAGAGGATCTTAAACTTGCTGAAAATAAATTATTTTATTTATTTATTTATTTATTTATTTATTATTTACTGGAATGTATTTTTGTTTTATTCTTTATTCTTTATATTTTCTTTATCTTATGCTATGATGCTTGTCTGTTGTCTGATTAAGGACATTTATGTTTGTTTATACTGTTCAATAAAGTTCTTAGGGTGAAACGTCATCAGTGAGAGTGGAGAGGATGTGGCGCCTCCTGCCGGACACTCAGAGAAACACCCACACAGTCAGTCAAGTCTTCTTCATTTATACAGCTCTTTAACAATGTAGCTGATAATAGGAAATTAAAGAAAGAGATTGTTTTGGCTTTATAGCAGCTCTAGAATACAGTTATTGTCCAGCTAAAGTTAGTTCAGGTTCATACAGTGTCAGAAACGGATCAAATGCTGGTGTTTATGCGGGAGCAGGAGTTATTCAGTTATTCATCAAACCATCGTTCCCTAGACAGATGACTTTGGATTAGAGGCAGAAATGTGGATTATATTGTTAATAAAATGCAATCAGATATGAATGGGTGATTTAAATTCTCTGTAGAGAAAACCAAATATATTTTCTTTACAAATAAAAAGATAAGTAGACATATAAATCTAAAATTATATAATAATTTAAAGGAATTAGAACAGTATAAGATTTCTTGTAATGTGGTTTGACACGAAAATCACATGGATTTCTCACATTTAAACAAAATGTACGTGAAATGTAAGAGGATTTTAGGTGTGTTTCAGGTCATGAATGTTGGGGGTGATAGAATGGCACTGAAAACCATTTATTCAACAATAATAAGAGCAATACTATGTGTGGTTTCAGTTTCGATCTCACGTCATGCTGCAGCTCGACAAATGGGCGTGGCTAAAGGCTAAATGACGCAGAACTGCAGAAGAAGGGGAAGCTCCACAACCAGTTACTAATGCTAATGACCGAATTTCTCTCTAATTTTCCTAATTGAGATTTAGACAGACTTGAACATCAGCTCGACTCCTGGTGAGTTTGCATTTCCTGCAACGGGTTTCATGCAGATGTGTTGATTTATTGATAATATAAGGAATGACAAACATATATTGAGATTATTTAATCTATATTGTTGTTTTAGGAAGTATTTTCCTGTGCTGTGATCTTTCTGCAGTCTGATACAGTAATGGCGACGGGGTCTGAAACTCCTCCTGGTAAGAGAATATCCCACAGGATTTATTAAAGCAAAATAGAAGAGCTTCTAATGAGACATGGAGATGATGATGCTGAAAATATGACTGAATGGCGTTTCATTCGAACGAAAAACCTTTGAAATATAATAGGCTACAGACCAAATTCATACAATCCTCGCATTGCAGCTAATTGTGTATTTTTTATTCGGATGAGAAAGCAGTATTAGCTAGCTATATCAAATCTATCGTCCGACTGTAGCCTTCTTTATATCCAAATGCAGAGATGGACTTTGCCATAGTGATGTTACATATGACACTGAAGCTTCGATGCGCGTATCACACAAGCCATATAAGCTCATTTTATATTTTAATTGTCACACTTTAATGGGTAAAATAATTTATTTAATGAACAAATCAAACACAAACATGAAAGGTTTTTATTTGTACACATAACATTGAAACTATGGAGTGTGTTGTGGTTGCTTGATCTGCCAGAGCTTCTAACACAGGCTTCTGGCTGCTTTATTTTAAATAAGCACCAGATGGCGCTGTCCTCCACACTCTCGAAGCTTTGAGTCTTTCCCGGAACAGTCAGGGGAAAGCCTCAGTGATTCATGAGGCTTCATTTCCCCATCCCTACTTTGCCACAGTCAGGTTTATACAAGTCAAAAACTCCAGTGTAAAACTCTGGCTCCACACTCAAGAGTGGTAAAGTGTTCAAATAAGAGTGTTAAATGAACACTGAAGCAGTGTTAAAGTTAATGAGATAATTAAGTGATTAATTGAGTGGATTGAGCATTATTAAAGACACCTGATGTTAACAAGCAGAATCACTGAAGGAGAAAAGCACAAATTCAGTGTTTGATTTAATTGGCCTCTTGACCCTTAAACTGTTCACATTAGATTCAGTTTGGCTGTAACTGAGTTATGACTGCCAGATGACCAAAGAGAAAATATGATCTGATGGTGTTGGTTGTGTTTCAATCACTGAACTCATTTGAATTCTAATCTCTGAGTTAGGTTTACTTTATTGATTACAGCAGCACTGTCCTTCTACAGCACAAGATCTAGCATTTTTCAATATAATCCAAAGGACTTCTTAAGATGTTCTGATTAAAAAATATATATAATAATTTAGACACACAGACATCAAATCATACTGTGAATCTCAATTATGGTGAACATTATAAAGCATGTTGCAGTGCATTCTGGGTGCCACCAATCAAAACTCATCCCCCATCATGCATTGCTGCATGAATAAATAATTATCTTAATTGTCTTAGTATTTTCATTTATTCTTATTTTGTTGTTGTTGTGGCTGCTGTTTTTATGTTACTTTTTAGTAGCTTGTTTTCTAATGTTTAGAGTTTAACTGTTTATCCGAATATGCTGTTTGTCACCGTTGCTGAGATTCATACTTAAGAAATCCTTAGACTTCCGGTGATGCAGCTGAGCTAGGAAGACGTGTGCTCCGGAGCTCTTCAGGAAAACTCAGTTTTAAGTTATAAATAACTCCTGCTGTACCTCAAACTTTATCCAACTGGTGAAATATGGACTTGAGATCTGGAAATAAGATGCAAAGCCCAATTATCGACCATTTTTCTTCTCAAGCAACAGGTGCAACGAGCACCGAGCACAACATGGCTGCGGAAGAGGAACGTGAAGTGGAAGGAAGCCACGCTATACTACAAGAAATAAAATGCGGTAATGAAGCACTCTCACAGAAGCTCGATGCCAAAACTGCCGAAATTAACCACTCTATTTCGGGGTTGAAAACGGTGATGGACGGGATGTGCACACGCATCACGGAGTTAATTATTATGTACTACAGTTTGAAGCTATATATTTACAAAAGTGTATAATATAGCATGACCGTGAACTTCTATTCAACAATGATCATAAGAGGTCACATTATTAGGAGACAAATAAGATGTTACTGTCATACAACAAGCCGAGTGTTAATTGAAGTGAGCAAGAGTTATAAGTTAATACTTGTTAGAGTGTAGCAGCAGCAGTAGTAATTGGAGTAAGTTGGAACAAGAGAGTGGTTTGACTGATCCTCACTGGTGTGGACCGGTCTTAGCAATAACGGGAGACCAACAGCAGGGGGGGGGATACCCTCTTGAGTGGGGGAGGGGAGAGGGGGGTATGTTTGTTCAGAGTGTTGGATGTTTGTTCTAACATCCCAATCTGTTATGCCTATAAACAAGGATAGTTTTACATTGCAAAGCAACCTGGTAAATTTAATTTTTAAGTTTTGTCTCAAGAAGTGAATCTTAATTTTATTTCATGGAACTGCAGAGGTTTGCAACGTCTTCAAAAGATAAAACAGGTTATGAATAAACTGAAAGAAATGAATGCTAAAATTGTACTGTTGCAAGAAACTCATCTCATTGATGATAGTATAAGGGTGAGAAGGAGGTGGAAGGGCACTGTGTATGCAGCATCGTTTACATCTCAAGCTAGAGGGGTTATGACACTAATTCATGAGTCGGTTCCATTTAAAATAAAAAATATTATTAAAGATAAAAGGGGAAGATTTCTAATACTTCAAGGATCTTTGTTATCAGAAACGCTAAATATAACAAATGTTTATGGCCCTAATGTTGATGATAGCAATTTTTATAATGACCTATTTCTTACTCTCTCAACACTTTCAGGACTTCATATGATAGCCGGGGATTTTAATTGTACATTAAACCCAGAAATAGACAGATCAACTGGGGTTGATAATTCACATAACAACTGTAGGGCTACAATCCATAGGTTTATGAGAGACTTAAATTTATTAGATATATGGAGAGAGAGAAACCCGAATATTAGAGCTTATTCTGTCATTCGGGTACTTTTAAGACGTACTCTAGAATAGATTTATTTCTTGTTTCTTCAGAATTGCAATCTAAAATTTCTGACTGCTCTTATGATAATATTGTGATCTCGGATCATGCACCATGCTGTTTGGCCTATAGGGATGATAAATTATTAAGAGATCCACCCAGATGGCATTTCCAACATAAATGGTTACAAGATGAAGACTTGGTAAAATATTTAGGAAAACAGATAGATGAATACTTTCAAATTAATACTACGCAAACTACTGCATGCGTTAAATGGGAAGCTTTCAAGGCTTTCTTGAGAGGGCATATCATTAGTTATACAGGTTCTAAATCAAAAAGACACAGGAAACTAGATTAAAGTTGGAAAATAGGATAAGAGCCCTTCAAACGAAAGTAAATAATTCTAAAAACATTAATAATTCACAATTAGAGAAAGAATTATTATTATTGAGAGCTGAATATGATAAGCAGTCTGCTTTTAGAGCTGCCTCAAGTCTTCTACGCTTGAAACAGACATTTTACGAGCAAGGTGATAGGGCTGGCAAATTGTTGGCATGGCAAATAAAACAGCTTGAAACGAAATCGCCAATTACATCAATAATATCAAATGGGCAGACACTGTTGGATCCAATAGAAATTAATAATGCGTTTAAGGGCTATTATGAAGAATTGTATAAAGCACAAGCAACAATTAAACTTGACAATATAAACACCTTTCTAAATAAAATAGATATTCCCACTATTTCGGAGGACGATAAAGTTAATTTAAATTCAAAATTTACATTAGAAGAAATTGGACAAGCCATTGATAGCATGAAATCTGGAAAAAGAGCAGGGCCTGATGGCATTCCTATAGATCTGTATAAGAAATTTAAGAATAAACTTTTGGTACCTATATTGGACATGCTTGAAGAAATCTTTCTATCGAATTTTCTTCCTCCTTCATTAAATACAGCCTTGATTACTCTCCTGCCTAAGCCAGGAAAACCTTTAGATAAATGTGAGAATCTAAGACCCATTAGTCTTTTGAATTCAGATTTAAAAATCATTTCTAAATTATTAGCAAAACGACTACAAAAAACTCTCCCTTATGTAATAAATCAAGATCAAAATGGATTCGTCACGGGAAGGCAGGGCTTCCATAATGTACGGAGATTATTGAATATTATTTATTGTAAAAAGGATGCGCCAAATACAGCTCTTCTATCATTGGATGCCGAAAAGGCCTTTGATAGGGTTGAATGGCCATACCTTTTCCGGGTATTAGAAAAATTTGGATGTGGAAACAATTTTATTAAATGGGTAAAAATATTATATGATAGCCCCACTGCTGAAATCATCACTAACAGAAATATTTCTCAAACGATAGCAATAAAACGAGGGTGCCGACAAGGCTCCCCGCTCTCACCTTTATCATTCATCAGAATACACATTTTTATATAAAGGTTGTGGTGATATTGGCTAAAGAAACGAGTAAACATGGTATGACACTAAGTTAACAAGTACATTTTTTAATGTTAAATTTGGTCAAAAATACATCCAGGCGTCATTGCAACTTTCAGAGGAAGACTGGCAGGATGCATGCACGTTAGCCCACACAACATCAATAAATACTCGTCTTAAAGTTATTCAATTTAAATGGTTAATGCGAACATATGTGACACCAGTGGAACTCTGTCGATATAATGGAAACATTCCTGATGTGTGTTCAAAGTGTGAACAATGTAGAGGAACACTGGTTCACTGTATGTGGCATTGTACAAAAATTACACTCTTTTGGGAAGAAGTAAGAGACATTATTCAAAATATTATTTCCAAACAAATAATATTAGAACCAAAATTGTTTTTATTGGGCTTATATCCAGAGAAGCATAACTATACAAAAAATGAACGAACATTTATAGACCTTAGTCTGCTTAACGCCAAAAGATGTATAGCTTTATTTTGGAAAAAAACATGTAGACCAAGAGGCACTTTATGGTTACGGCAGATGCTGTCTGCTCTGCCACTAGAGAGGATTACATATGTGTTAAAAGGCAAACAGAGACTTTTTGAGAATATCTGGAATACTTTTATTGATTATGTCAAAGATTTGGATCTAACAGATGACAATGATTGAGATGTGTAGACACTGCAGTTCACTTATGTACAACAATTTGTACCACCTGATTTGAATAATTCATGTATTTTATTTTATATTTTTATTTTAAAGATAAGTGATAAATATTTATAGATTGTTGCTTTGTAAAGAGATGTTTTTCTGATAGGCATTGTGGTTGTTTGTCTTGTGTTTGTGTATGTATAAAACTTAATAAATATATTCTGGCAAAAAAAAATACATCCAGGCTTTGTCTTGAAAAGCACAAACAGCACTTTATGTTACATAGATCTGACTAAATTTAGGAGATAAATGGTTACATTTTGGAGTTTGAGTTCCATAAAATGTAAATCCTGCCCCCTAACTTAAATCAAATTCTTTATACGCAATTTTGACTTAATAACACAATTGCGACTTTATATCACGCAATTCTGACTTTATAACATGCAATTGCGACTTTATATCACGTAATTCTGAGAAAAAAAGTCTGAATTGTGAGATTAAAAAGTTGCAATTACCTTTTTTATTTTTCACTCTGGCGGAAACAAGCTTCCATGGGAGCGTCAGGAGTGGCCAGATCAACAGTTTGGTGCATTCTGAGGGAAAAAGACCAGTGGATTGTAACTTTGGAAAACCAGATGCGTTAATGTCAAGCCCTGACTGTGATCAGTATTCACAGAACATACTGTGTTACAACTGATAAAGATTAGAATTAGTCAATAGATCTTCTAAAAGTGTCGTATAAACATGTGATTAGCCAATGAAAGAAATCAAATCATGGAAGCTTGTTTCCATCACGGAATAAAAGCACGTCCGCGCTGAGATCTGACCTCACTATTGTGAGATGATAAATGCTGATTATTGTATGTTCCCGTGGCTTCTGTGGCTCAGGGTTACGAGCTGATCTCCCCGCCGCAGGAACTGGCCTCTACATTACAGCGTTCTTCTTTCCTTTGCTAACCGGTTTCTGTAATTACTGTTGTGAAACCGAACGGGATCGCAGATGCTCTTCCGATGGAAACTTCCTGTTATTGCAGGAGCTTGTTGTGGATGTTCAGCAGATGTTTGATGTCGTTTGGACTCGCAGCTCATGTCTGACATCATGAAAGCCTCTGTGTGTGTGTTTGACTCTGTGACCCTGAGACGCTCAGCGGGATCAGACATATTTCAGTTCGGGAGTAAATCGTTCTCCAGACGGAGAGAGTGACGGGATTGAAGGAGAGATTCAGTCAATCAGCTTTATTTCTGCAGGGTTCACACAAGGTGATTTACTTTAAGTCTTGAAAACAGTCATATATATACAGCGTTCCTGGAGCTCTAACAGTGGAGCGCTCGCGTTGCAACGCCGAGGTCACGGGTTCGATTCCCAGGGAAAGCAAGATCTGATAAGAATGTAAATGTGTAGCTTGAAATGCAATGGAAGTCGCTTTGGATAAAAGCGTTTGCCAAATGCAAAATGTAAATGGTACAAAGAGTATACTTAGAAAATGCTTGACTTATTTAAATCCATATACATTTTTCATATACATTGAGTTTGTTGAAAAAACACAAATATAATCTTTTCCCGCAGAATGAACTGCAGCCCGCCTGATAAACCCCCATCAGACCTTATTCACTGTACAATAATAGCCATTATAAACTTTGTATTTAATATATTATTAAATGCGTTGTAAGTTGTATTTTGGATAACTTATATCTGCAATTCTTTAAAAATACTAAAGATATTGTTTGATAAGTGCGATCTCTGATTGTAGTCCCAGTTTCTGTCCGAACCCTGATCGATTCACAGTAATAAACAGAGTCGACTTCCGGTTATGGCGGCCATGTAGGAAGACGTGTTTTTTTGCTGCTCCGCTGCTAAGTTCGCAAAAAAGCTCTCCTGCTCATTTACAGTTAAAAATAGAAGAAGATTTTGAGGTGTGATGCCTAGCTCGGTAAAGTCACAAAAGGGGAAAGGTGGGACAACCAGACAGCCGAGCCTGTTTGAGATTATTAACACAATAATGATGTGCACACATAAATCATTCAGAAGAGTCGATTAATATGATTTTCTGGTATTTTACAGCACGACTGCGGTCCGATATCTACACCTTCTGCTGGAGTCTCACGTAATCTGTTTCTCCTCCAGTTTGTGTAAACGGCTTATTCTTCAGAACTGATGATTGTGTTTCCAGCCAAACACTGATCGTGTGTTTCAACAGAACACACACAATCATCACTTAAATGATCAACAAGATACACAACATAACCCGTTTATATTACGATAAATACACTTCGTTAGACAGAAAATGAAAAAGAAACAGTAAATGCACAGAAACATCTCTAGAAAGTCTATATTTGTTCCTTCACGCCAGACGGCGCTGACACGTTTCTCTTTACGAGCCTCGACTCATGATGCGCACGTTTAGCCCACAGATGTGGAGCTCGACTGATCCTGATGCCGAACAAAGAGGCTTTTGTCTAGCGTTTCCTTGGTTCTGATCCGGCTGTGTTCTCCAACATGACCCAATGGAAATAAGCAGCTAATATCATGTGGCTCGTAATCTTCAATCAGAATCAGTTCCTCTCGCAGCATCTCTTCTCTTCTCTGATGATGTGGGCGGGGCTTTAACCTGTCACTCACAGGAGATCAGCCAATAGCAAACCACAACCATCCAATCAAATCCCCACAGACACAATCAAGCCCCGCCCACATTTGTTCTTGTTCCTGAAGCGTTTCTCTCGGATATACGACACAATAGAGGAGAGAAGACTTCACTTTCATGACGACTTTTAATCATTTTAAGATTATAGTTTGAAAACCTTCCACTGATTTTGATAGAACGTTTGGTAACGGCATCGTCGTCATGTATTTATATAGTTTGCCTCATCTTCTCTGCATATATTTAACCATTTAATTGTCCATTTCAGTCATGTGACTCTTCTGTGAAAATGTTTTCTGCGACCTCCAATAATCAGCACTTTTTCTGAGTATCTGTGTTCATGTGTTTTTGTTTTACTGTGGTCATAAATATGAGCGAAAAAGACCAAAACCGGACTTTTCTTCCTCTGTCCAGTGATGTGTTTCAGAAATATACATATACGAATCATATAGAATCTACTAATTTAAGGCAGAAACGATGAGCTCACTGAAGTCAATCCGAGCCGCTCGAGTTCCTCTGAGCTCACGCTCGTTATGTTGAGATCTTTAATGACCCTTCAGTCTTTCTGCGCCCGGGCAGCGGGACAAAGCTGACCTCACGCTCGCCGCTCGGCCTGATGGGAGATTTGCTCACTGGGAAACAGAAGGACATTAGTCAAGACTTAGATATTTGGCTTTGAGGGGATGGTTGGACGAGCCATCAGAATACGGTGTGACGTCCAAGAGCAAATGCCAGGTGCAGAAAATCTGTGACCAATATTGAAAGCAAATAAAATAAGTGTTATTGAGAAGCTTTCAGTCCAGTTGAACAGAAGTTTGCTTATGATATATAAAGCCTGCAGAAAATAATGTTGCTTTCCCATGAATCAAGAGGATTCTTCTGACCCAGCTGTCAGATATCTGTGCTTGTTTTAAGCTCAAACTCACTTCATTTTGATACAGAAAACAAGATTTAAAGTCCCCCTGTGGAGTAAATCCAGCGTTTAATGTTGTTTATGTGTCTATGTGGTGTTTTTAATCTGCTTTAAGACAAAGCATGTGTAAGTTCATAAGTCGACAGCATTGCTGAGTATTTCATCCTTAAAACTGCAGTGAACCAAAGACAGTCTCAAAAACACACTTTCAAATCGCTGGTGTTTCTGACGTCACAAACTACCTTGTAACCAAGGTAGTTACCAAGGTAGTTGACGTGTGATCGTCAACCAGTGGATCTCTGAGCTGAGTGAGTGAGTGGAGGCGGGGCATATTCACAGAACCGCGCATACTAAAGGAGGCAAGGGTGTCGAGTTACATTCAAGACATTTTAAGCCATGAATAATTTATTTTCATGGAAAAAACATCTAAATATGTAATTTCGGTGAGTTTTGACTTTGAATTATTGACTACAGGGGGACTTTAAAGCACAGTGGCGAACAACCCTGTAAACAAAGTAGTTTATTGGTTCATTCCACCAATCTGACCTGTTTGCCGGTGCCGGTCCCGCACGTCCCTGTGCTCCGCGTGTCTGTAAGCGTCTCTGTAATGGTGGGCGAGTGCCATGTCCTCCAGCCGGTAGTGCTGCGGGGCAGGAGGGTTGGGGTGGGGACCATTCCGATGTAGTTTTCGACCATTCCGATGTAGTAAAAAAAAAAAAAATGTGTGTCCGTATTGATCATCCGGACTAATGTCTGTAACGCAGGATCTCTTGTGTTTCCCAGGCGTTCTCGTCGTCTCTCTCAGCCGGTGAAGCTTTCAGTCCCGAACCGTCTGAACTCCACAGTCTCCGTCACATCGACTCCAGGCTTCAGATGCTACTTCCTGTTCATCACTTCCTGTCTGTGAGGAGCCGCTGCTCAGAACACACTCCGTCTCAGGTGCGGCCTGCTTTCACTGAGGTCCTCTTCAGTGTTGTGTGTAACTAATTACTATTAAGAGTTTTCAGTTAAAACGGCATAAGCGGATCCTAAGTTAATCACTAATGATCTAATGATCCTATCATCACTGTAAAGCTGCTGTGATCTATATTGTTAAGCGCTGTGTAAATGATGGAGACTTGACTAAGTAATGAGTCACTGTAATTTAAATACTTTTCCCTCGAAAAGTAAAGTAAGGGATTACTCTTAATTTTTCTGTAATTTCTTCAAGTATAGACCAATCCGATCTCACGGCAGTCGTGTGTGTTTTATGAGGAGCTGGATCACATGACTCACTCGTACAAACTCAGACAAATTAGATCCAAAAGAGATCCGACTGGTATAATAAACTACAACAATTCTATATAGTAAAACAATAGTGGGTTTAACATCAAAATGTATTGTCTGATGTTAAAAAGTAGTTTTTTTTAAATGTAACCTTCTCCCTTTAACCCTCAAACCGTATTCGGGACAAATGTGGAGTATTATTATTATTTATTTTTGTAAATAGTTTCCTTAATCTGAGCGGTTCAAGACTTCGCTACTTTTCCTAAGTTTTCCACCTGAACACACAAACAAATTTGACTCGATTCTATAATGTGAAGCGGTTGAAAAAAAAAAAACTCCTTATTTTTGCATTCATGGACAAAAATGGCCTCCCATAATCCCAAAACTATAATTCTGAGCATTTAGTTTTTTATTTGTCGAATAAAAATCAATAGATCCAACACAATTATTCGGACCTGTTTGGTACCGTTTACTTGTCTGAGTTATTGAAATGTGATGTTTTATGTTTGAAATGAATGATAAATGATCTACTACTCTGTCTTTTCCTTATAGCATGCTCAGATTCGGCTAAGCATATTTTGGCATCTTCGTATAGCCTCACCCAACACAGATGTTGTTGATTTTGTTTAAAATTACAATTTTAACTTGTGATAAAATCAAAAACTTAAGAGATTAAATTCGTTATAATAATGGTTTATAGAATTCAGTCATTGAGCTCTACAGCCATCTAGTGGCAATTGCAATAATATTATTGCTTTTTTGTTATTTTTATATCAACATATGACACCACATGTTTAGCTTTTGTCTGTCTGAACTTACTGGAATGATTTTTTTTACTGAAGTTAAAGAAAATTAAATATAACAAAAAATAAGCATAATTTACATAGAAAATATGGTACTTTTAGAGGTAAATAAATTCAAAAATACCCCAAAAATAAATAAAAAAAAACGTCATAAAGTGATGTTTTTATTTTATCGAAGATAGTGATATAACATTTATTTAAAAAAATTGGTTTTGGGGGATCACACCTGAGATCTTCATTCCCAGATTTGTCCATGAAAGCGTAATTAAGGGTCACATGTGAATACGGGTTAAATTGTTTGGTCAGTTTAAGCATTAAAGAGCAGCTTCATGTCTATCCTCGTGTTACTCGGCTGGTTGAGCTTGATATGGGATTTAGAAAGTAATTAGTAATAAGTAATTAATGACTTTTTAGTAAAGAGTAATTAGTACAGTAACATAATTACACTGATGAAGATGTAATTAGTAACTAGTAATTAATGACTAACCCAACTCTGCTCTGCGGATCATTTATGGTGTTTGTGGAGTCAAGTCACCTTCATTTATATAGCAGTTTATATATGTATATATAGTTTATATCTGGAGCGGTTTGATCCAGTAACTGTGATCTGACTCGTAATAAACCGATATTTTAAATAGGCACATTAGTATATGAGCATCTGGAATGAGTCTGTGTGAATGTGCTCATGATGAGCGTCTGTAACAGTAGCTCATCTCCACTCCAGGCCAAGGCTGACGAAGGGTCATAAATAATGAAATATTGAGCTTCATTTCTCGTGTGATTCGTCCCGGGAGCGTCTGAAACTCTTTCCCGGTGACGCCGGTTCTGGCGTGAGCTCGGCGTTCACTGCTTCCATGAGTCTTCAGGAGAGAGGCTTCAGTCGCTCGCGTTCAGAAAGAGTGAGAATCTCTAATTACCTCCAAAACAACGAGCTGATCCGGTTTCTGCTAATCAATGAATATTCACTGCGAAAATGCAGTGTTTCTGTCTTGCACAAGTACCTAAATATTCTTAAAGTCTCCCGTAGTCCATCATTTTATGTCTTAAAACTCATCTTTAATCACCAAAATACATATTTAAACGGTTATTTTCCACTTCATGCCTTTAAATATCTTGAATGTAACTCGACACCCTTGCCTCATTTAGTATGCGTGGTTCTATGAATATGCAAATGAGCCCC
>FLSR01004885.1:13707205-13717749 GCA_900092035.1 Leuciscus waleckii
AGATCTCACGCTGACGCTCTTCTTCTCCACAGGCGCTGGTTCTGTCGGAGGATCAGCTGAGGGATCTCGTGTGTGTGTGTGTGTGTGTGTGTGTGAGATCTCACGCTGACGCTCTTCTTCTCCACAGGCGCTGGTTCTGTCGGAGGATCAGCTGAGGGATCTCGTGCTGGAGTGTGAAGATGAGCTCCTCCGATCTCCTGCTTCTGGATCACGGGGTCTGACGGAGTGAGGGAACACAACACCGGGACAACACGGAGAAAAAGGCATGAAATATGACGCAGAATGTTCTTCTGTTTTATATTTTGCATAAAGCTTTTATAGTTACGTAATAATCACATGGAAGTGTGTTTGTCATTGTGTCTCTGATCTGTTTGCCAGCGTCATTATCTCAATCAGACTGAAGGACAGATGAAAAATAAAATGTTCCATTTCAAAAATCAAACCAATATGTATTTTTATTCGTGTCATGAGCTTTTGATTAAACCCCCTAAAAAATGTATGGATCAGATCCATCTGAACATCTGACCTTCTTCTGTTCTCCTTCATTAATGGGTTAGTTGAGAACCCGAGATAACCTTGTGTTGTGGCTCTTTAACATCACACATACACTACTGTTCACAATACATCGGTTTAAAGACATTCTTTTTATTCAGCATTAAATTGATCAAGATTTCTTCAAAATTTGTTCATCAAAGAATCCTGAAAACTAAAATGTATGACGGTTTCAAATCCTCCTATTAGAATGTTAGTCCTGAAGACAGGAGTCACACTTGTGCTCCTCGTCAGAAATGAGCCCATTAGAAATGAATGTGAGACGAATTTCTGTTTCTGTGGCCAAACAGAATCTGACTGAGAGATATCACGCTCAAACACAACTTGTTCAGGTTTATGGTTTTGATTTTTTGCAGTTTTAGGAAAAAAAATTTTTTTTTTTTAAATATATATTTCATAAAAAAGTTACAGAATTTTACATTTATTATTATGAAAAATGCACAAATATCCTATTTAAATTTTTACAATTTCACTTTTTTAAAAACATTTTTTAAAGAGATCAAACTTCAGTCTGTCACTCGAAAGCATTCAAGATTTACCACAGTTTAAGTTGGAAATTTATTTTCAGGTCTATGCTCAATAAGAGAATAAATACCATATTTAGTATCATAAAATCCCCTAAAAATACAAAATATTTAATAAAAAACATTATCGAACTAAAATATAATGCAATCATTTCATTGAAATAAAATGAAAAAAATCTGGTCATTTTTGACCGACACACAAAGAGCACCAGAGGGTTAAAAATCATACACAGTCCAGAGATGAAATCATAAATGTAAAATCTTGTAGATTGAGTGTAACGTGAGGTTCATAGTGTCCGCGTGCGAACTGGTGTCGTGTTCATATGGACGTGTTTCAGCGACTCCGACATTCCCAGCATTCCTGACCTTGAAGGTGAAACGTGTGTTTGTGTATGAATGAACCCAGGATTTCATGTGAACGATTGGGAGTAAATAAGAAAACTCTTTTGACCAAAGTAGCTTTTATTGTCCCAGTGACCATAAACCAAACCACAGCCATAGACAGTGGAATTAAAATCCACTGGATTTCTAGGTGAAGATTGAGGTTTCTAGTGTAAAATCAGGCCTTCAGACTGTGTATTTAAGCTGAGCACGTCATGGAAAGATGTAATTTTAGATGATTCTGGAGTTTAGAGTTACTGTGAGCCGCTAAACAGAAAAACACTTCATCTGCAATTTTTACTCAAAAGTTTTTATTATGATTTTACAAAATTATTGATAAGAATTTAACAACATTATTGAATAAAACTGGTAACAATACTGACATTAAAGCATCCATAAAAAAACAAAGAAAATCCTCATCAGTGTGCAAACAATTTATACAAATTCTTCCCATGTCAGGTTACAGTTATTATAAATTATTTAAATAGCATATATCTACACATATGACATTAAAATAAAAAAAAATAAAAAACTTTACCAATAACTTACTTTTTTTTTTTTTAAAGGACACAACTATTTATATTAACAACTTTCCATTCATGTTCTACTGGGGCATCTCGTCTAAAAAAAAAAGTTGTATTATTTACAGAAGAAATGTTTCACTACATACAGTAGCTCTAAAACAAAACAGAACTGACTTAGGGCACTAATATCATTTGTAATTTTTGTTGAGTTCAATTATAGAACAGTGAGGTAATATTTGTATGTTTACATCATATTCCGCTCATATTAATGGACCTCCTCCTGGCCTGAAGGAAACGCTTGTTCTCTCTGTGTCAGTAATAAGTGACTCTGAGATGAGTTCTCACTCTTCCATCTCCTCTCAACACAATAAATAAATCACAGAAGTGCGCCTCTCTAATATCTCCACTTCCTTTTCATTTACGCTTGTTTAGAACCACAAAAACTCTGAAGCTCATCTGTGTATTAATCTAAGACATGAACTTCCAAGTCACGAAGATCCTTCTAGCCCTGAGAAAGACTCCACTCTATAAACAGTGAAATTAAGACTCTTTGGTTCTGATTGAAAGCAGAAGGGGGCGTTTATGGAAAAACAAGCCTGAATCATTGAGTCCTGAAGATCTGGATGTCTCAGTGACAAATGCTTTCATGAAGTCCGTCGATCCTGTGCGTCGTCCCTCAACAGTTCCTCCTGTGGGATCTCAAACCCAGCAGAATCAATCCAGGAGAAGCTCTTACTTCAGTTCATAAGCGACTCCTTTCTGTCACGATCATAGTCCACAGCAGATCTGAGGCGACGTGACAGAAGAGCTTCCCTTTACCCACCAAATGATAAGAAACAAGAAACCGACTGAGGGAGTCTCAATGAGAATCGAGGAGATCGAAGAAATGAAAGATGAATTCTCGATCTGCTTCTGTGGTTTGGCAGTTCTTGCGCTCCGCGTTTGGTCCTTGATCCCACCACAGAAGGAGTTATAACACACAACACATTTATACCGACAGAAAACAACAGATAGCGGGCCGTCCTTCGGGGAAACCATGATGGGGTCGTTATACATCTGCAAGAGAGTGAAAAACATTCATGAGCTTTGCTGGAACAACATTAAGAGCAATATTATTCTTTAAACGTGACATATAATGCCTCTTTTCACAAGATGTAATATAAATCTACAGTGTCCCCAGAATGTGTCTGTGAAATTTCAGCTCAAAATCCCCCAGATCATTTATTATAGCTTGTCAAATTTGCCCCTTTTTGAGTGTGAGCAAAAACGCACAGTTTTTGTGTGTGTCCCTTTAAATGCAAATGAGCTTTAGCTCCGCCTCCGTTCAGAAGAGGGCGGAGCCTTTACACAAGCTTCAGAAACTCTGGCAATAACAAAACAGGCCAATCTCACTCATCCAGAATCCCAGAATCCCAGAATAACCAGTAACGAGTGCAGCCTTACGGAGAGACTCAGGAAGAGTTTCTGAATGTTAGTGGAGACATTTCTGTAGTTGTTGTGGAGTTACATTGATCATCTCATCATCATGTTTAACTTCTCCACAAGTGTCCACAGTTCCTGAGGTGTTTATAAGACAGCGGTGACATGTTCTGGTCAATAGTGTTTAGTGCTCGTCTGTGCTCAACCACAGAACAGTTTCAGGCTTTGCTGGATCTTTATCATTGCGTTAGAACTGGTCTCTGTTGTCGCGTGTGAAACCAAATGTCGGCTGGTGTGTGTAAACATGCAGATTAAGGGCCGGTAATATTATAATAAGATCCTCTTCATACGTCAGAAGGAGAGCGAAATCTGATCGGCTTATTTTTACACATGCTTGCAGAGAAAGACTTACAAAGTGAAACCCAGTAACTTTGTTTTATATGTTTTCTCGATTGGTAGATATACTGGGGACCCGATTATAGCACTTAAACAGGGAAAAAGTCAGATTTCCATGATATTTCCCCTTTAAAACCATCCAAATGAGTTACCTCTGCATTCGTATTTGAGGTCGAGAAGTAAACCATCTCTTGAGAGAAGACAAAGAGGCCAAGTCTTCCTCCAGCGTATGTCATGTCATGAATGCTTCCTGAATCAGCCATGACTTTCTTGCCTCATACATAATAACTCTGGAAAGAAACAAAAGAAGAGGAGTGAGTAGAGCTGCTTTAGCTGTTGGTTAGTAACCAAGACCAATCTTGATCTAAGTTAATCCACACGTACCTGATGTGTCCGGTTTTGGGTCTGTGGATCAGGTGCCATCTGTAGGCAGTGTAATCCTTCCAGCCAATGTTCTTGGGGTCGTGCCAAAGGGTACGCACCTGCAAACGGTCCGAAATAAGATGAGCGGACATTTAAAAAAAACTAAATCACTTGAACATTCAGCTTGAGAATGATACATACTTGTCCTTCGGTGTCTCCAGTGTGCCACAAAGCGTTCCTGAGATGTTCGCCCGGTCCCGTAGTGGAGTTCACTACTTTAATGGACAGTCCAGAGTAACCCTGGGCTTTGGTGGGCGTATGAGACCAGTAGGTCTGTGTGATCTGTTTCCACATCACCACATAGAAACGTGAGCTGGATTGGTAGCCAAACACAAAGCCGGCATAGTCGTCGTCACGGTCCGTGTTGATGAAGAAAGTGCCGCTGAAGTCCACGGCATTGAACTCGTCATAACCTGAGGAACAAGAAGAAGAACATTAAAGGATTAGTTCACTTCAGAATTACAATCTCCTGTTAATTTACTCTCCGCTTCGTCATTCAAGATGTTCATGTGTTTCTTTCTTCAGTGGAAAAGAAATGAAGGTTTTTGAGGAAAACATTCCAGGATGTTCCTCCATATAGTGTCTTCAATGGGGTCCAACGGGTTGAAGGTCCAGATGTTAGTTTCAGTGCAGCTTCAAAGTCTCGACACAATCCAGCTGAGGAATAAGAGTCTAGACAAACCATCGCTCATTGAAGAAAGAGACATGAACATCTTGGATGACGTGGGGGAGAGTAAATTATCAGGAGATTTTAATTCTTAATACTCCTTTAAGCATTGATGTAGATAAACGTGTTTATCACGAGCCAGTGTCTCTCAAGCACTTACCGACAGCAATGCCGGGATCACAGTTGACGGTCTGAAGAAGCTCTTTCCCTGGTGACGGACAACCCAGTTGGGGTCGATTTGGGAAGTTCCTGTGGGATCAAGGGGAACCATCTGGAATCTGCGGAAATCTGTTTCACTAATGGCAAAGTTCTCCGGGCAAACATCAAAAATATCTGGCACGTTATCTTGGTCAAAGTCGTCCTTGCAGACGTCACCTCGGCCATCACCTGGACAGGAGAAAATAAGGTTATTCTTGCACGAATTTGGATTATACAGAAAATGAGCTGAAATCTACGCCAGTGAGTTTGACTCACCGTCCGAATCCAGCTGATCTGGGTTGAAGGCGAGTCTGCAGTTATCTCTGTCGTCAGGTACGCCATCATTGTCATCGTCATGATCGCAGGCGTCTCCTTTGCCGTCCTTGTCGTGGTCAGCCTGGTTGGCGTTGGGGATGTAGGGGCAGTTGTCAAGGTTGTTCTGATGTCCATCCTCATCGATGTCTTGGTTGCTGTCACACTTGTCTCCAATGTTGTCAGAGTCTGAGTCAATCTGTGACATGACATCGGTTAATGTCAAGTCAGGTCACATTTATTTATATAGCGCTTTTTACAATACAGAGTGTTTCAAAGCAGCTTTACAGAGATAACAGGAAAATAATGCAACAAAGTTTGTATCCAGAAGAAAATAGCGTCACAGTCCAGCTTAAGTAAGTTCAGTGATGGTTCATTTTTGTTGTAAAAAAGTTATTAATTTAGTTCATTTATATATATATATATATATCCACTCTGGAGAATATAATGGTGTCAATGCAGGCAGATCAATAATATTGTTGAATATTAAATTAAATGTCCCCAACTAAGCAAGCCAAAAGCCAATGGCAACAAAGGTGAAAATGCAAAGCCTTCATCATCTGCTGTTCATGGTTGCACACTCGAGTCTTAAAAAGCATGTTGAAGCAACTCACCTGGCAGGGTTGTGCTCCAGCGGGCAGTTGTCACAGTGGTCACCAACTCCATCCCTGTCGGTGTCTCTCTGGTCAATGTTGTACACGTATGGACAGTTGTCCTCTCATTCAGAATGCCTGGAGAAATCAATTCCAGAGTCACACCAATGATTCCTTACAATGGTTTCTATGTCCTTCCTGACTCCCAGGTTACGAAAGATTCATGACGTGTGACTCACCATCTCCATCGATGTCTATGGCACAAGCATCACCCTCGCCATTGTTGTCAGTGTCGGTCTGTTCTGGATTACTGTCGTACGGGCAGTTATCGCATAGGTCACCAACTTGATCGCGGTCCTGGTCGTACTGTCTTGGGTTGAAGACGAATGGGCAATTGTCCTAGTTCAAAACAATAAGATCCAGCCAAGTCAGAGATGAAGAAGGGCAAGGCAGAAAAACATCTGGATCCGTTCTCTACCTCCCCGGCAATTTTATAAATACATCCGCAAAGCACTGAACAAAATGAATGTCTTAGGCGATATGCTATGGACGTGATGGTTTGGGACACAGCTGTGAAGGAATCCAGCGTTTGGCTGAAAGACGCTGACTGTTTGTTTGCACTGTCAAATTGTTTGGCTGAATTATGGATGTTAAATCAAGGGATCCAGCAAGTCTGGACAGAAGCCACCACAAAACGCTTTATGTATTTGCTACTGGCAATGTTTCTTTCTTCTCTTTTGTTCACTCTGTTCTTTCTTTTCTAGTCAGTAACATGCTATCTCTAAATGCTTTTGCAGAAGAAGAATGTGTTTACGACTTACCCCGTCATCAGGGATCCCATCATTGTCATCATCACTGTCACAAGCATCTCCAGTTCCATCTTTGTCATAGTCTTCTTGCCCAGAGTTGGGAAGGTCTGGACAGTTGTCCTAAAATATGAGATGTTTTGATGAAGATTTTATAACCTTGTTGTACATGGGGATATGGTAAGGAAATGGTTGCATACCTTCTTGCAGTGGTAGGTGGCGTTTTCCACACAGAGGAGGTCGTGTTTGGCCAGCCGTCCAGGTCTGGGTCTTCTCCGCAGATGTAACCGTTCCCAGCATAGCCTGGTTTACATTCGCAGCGGTACATGATGTCGGAGAGATTCCCAGGTAGATGCAGTTGGCATTCTTATTACAGTCATGGGTGCTGTCCTCACATGGGTTTCTAGGCGTGCAGACCTGTAAGAAAGTCGAGTTTATGGAGGTTAGCATTTCATGAAACAAGAAAGAACTGTCCCTTCCCATTGTTGATCATTGTTCTAGACTGCTCTAACCTGTTTATTGGCAATGGCTTGCTCTGTTCCCCGGCCGAAGGGCTGTTTTCCGGAGTAGCGCGGTGGGCAGGGCAGGCAGTTGTAGCCCGGTTCTGTGTTCTCACACTGATGGACTCCATTGAGCACAAAACAGGCATCGGGAACTTCTTTGCACTGCAGATACCAAAGAATATTTAGAAACACCAGTATCTCCATTTAGAAGTCTCCATCTCATTAGCATGACAGTCTCACCTCATCAATGTCTTGACAGTGGACTCCATCTCCAGTGTATCCAACCGGACACTCTCCGCACATCCAGGAGCCGTCGGGGAAGCTAGTGCATTTGGTGCTGGCGAAGCACGGGTTGGAGAGACATCCATCTGTTCATGATAGTATGGAAGTCTGTTATTTTTGATCCTTAAATGTGACATAATATGCCCCTTTTCACAAGATGTGACACGAGCTTCAGAAACTCTGGCAATAACAAAACATGCTTACTAAAATAAAGTTACTGGGTTGTCACTTTTCACGTTTTCTAGGTTGGTAGATGCACAGAGGACACAATTATAGCACTTAAACACGGAAAATGTCCGATTTTTATGATATGTCCCCTTTAACAATGAAGCATGTCTCACCAACGGGACACGACTGGGCGTTGCACAACCGGCTTCCTTTGGAGTCACCCAGGCATTCTTTTCCACCGTGTTTGGGAGCGGGGCTGTTGCACAAACGGTGTCTGCGCTGAAGTCCTCCACCACACGTGACGGAGCAAAGTCCCATGGTGACCAGGGTCCCCAACCTCCATTCACTGAGACACAGAGAGGCATTGCAGTGTCAATTGGGATTTCAGGTTAAATGCTGCAAATACTCAGGAGTCATAAGGCAGACCCTCACCTGGGCACAACGGCTTCTGGCATGGTTCGGTCTGGCGACCGTCTCCCTCGCAGTCTTGGCCACCCATCTGAGGCGTTGGGGAGTTGCACAGCCGGATGCGAGTGATGACGCCCTCGCCACACGTCACTGAGCAAGAAGACCAGGGAGACCAGTGGCTCCAGCCCCCATTCTGCATGACTGCATGAAAACAGGAATAAGTGTTAAACATACGCATGTAACCGGTCCTAATTGACCCGCTCCGAGTGGGATCCCAGACAGCAACATAGTGTCTGCCCAGATCCGGCCTACATCCGGTATGTGTGGATTCCACATGTACCAGATGTGGGAGCCGAATCTGGGCCGACACAATGTTGCTGCCTGGGATTCGAACCGGGGACACTGGCATGGGAGGCAGGCGCACTAACAAGGATGCAAGACCGCAGTGGATTTTTCAAATGAATCATAACCAACATTTATTTTTCTTGCAGGATTAACAATTATATGCTTTTGAAACCTGAAATGTCCCCAAACACTCAGTCACTCAGTGTGTCTGAATCATGTCCAAATATAACAAAAGGTGAAATGAAACTAGACAGATATCTACATTTATAAACTCATGACTTTGAGTAACAAAGTGGAAATTTGAGGGTTTGCTGGATTATACATATTAAGAACCAATCATATTGTAGAAAAATTATGTAATGTATCATGTCACCTTTGCCATGCTCCTATTCTATAAAACCTGTTGTATTCTTTTTGCTGGTGGAATTCTCTCTGAAACTCCGGCCGTGATTTAAGCATATTCAAAGGCATTGTCTGGAGTCCGTCTAGTTAAGTTAGTGGAACACTAGAGATCTTATTTCCCAATCGATAGTGTTGAACGTCGATCAGAAGATGTTTAGATGCGTTGATTAGGATACGCCCAGGTAAACTCAAGTCACGTGCGTAGGGGAAAAGTCTACCACAACGCACAGGTCTTACTGGCTTACGTTACATGCATGATGGTCTGAATATGACAGTGACGGATGCCAGGTCAGCGTATTGTTCAACTCACATCGTTTGTCGCATTCTTGCGTGTAACAGTCTCTCGTCTGGACGGACGTGCCATCACAGTTGCTGTTGATTCGGTCACAAGAGCGTCCACGCTGCTGAATGCCTCTTCCACAGGTCACCGAACAATGAGTCCATTCGGACCAGGGCGACCAGCCATCTTCTGCACTCGCATCACTCGCTTGAGGAAGAGAATCAGACAACAGGGACACCGAATGAGTTCAACGAGCCACCAAACACTGTTGTCGTGTGAATGAACGGCCAGAACACATTAAAAGTTTCTGTTTTCTGTTAGAACGGTGTGTGTTAGCGGACCCTGAGTTAATAACTAATGATCTTTACAATGGAAGTGAATCAATCCAAACTAACTTTATCTGGACAATAACTTTATTCTAGATCTGCTGTAAAGCCAAGACAATCTCTGTTACTGTAATCTCCTATTATCACTGTAAAGCTGCTGTGAAACAGTCTATATTGTTAATGGCGCTGTATAAATGAAGGTGACTTGACTTGACAGATCAGACGAACATAATGAATAATGAATGTTGAGATTGAACAGCTGGACTCACGTGTTCCACAGCGCGGGCAACATTCGCCATCCGGGACAGTGGCGTTGGCGCAGGGCATGAGCGGGCAGGAGATTTCACGACACACAGTGGCCGAGTTCTGTGAAATATTTGAAGCAAGTTTAATGGGACGATCCCAACAGCTGCACATAATGGATGAGAAATAAACGTCTCTCTGCTGGCTTTCGGTTTGCCAATAAAGAGTGACCCCTGGAAAATCTTGTGGTGATATAAACTATAAACACATCTGACCGGACTAACAAAGTGTTTTTATGTGGCCAACATGAGGGTGGAGAATACAGACTGAGTCAGCGGCCACAACCCCACCACACACTATAAACACACACACACACACACACACACAATGGTCTCACCGGAAACCAGAGTCAGCGGGTATCACTCACCAATTAAAACATTCCTGATCTTGGCCATTTAGATGCATGTGAAACACAGAACAGACTGAGTGAGACTTTCAGCACCTGTTTCCGTCCTCCCAACACTGTCCACCAGGGCTTTTGACTAAGTTACCCGTCCTTGGTCACATCTGGTCGGCCCACATAAAGGAGTCGTTCACTTTAAAATGAAAATTAGCCCATGATTTACTCTCCCTCAAGCCATCCTAGGTGTGTATGACTTTCTTCTTTCAGACGAATACAATCAGAGTTATATTAATAAACATCCTGACGCTTCCAAGCTTATAATGGCAGTGAATTGCTGTTTCTGTTTTGAAGTCCATAAAAGTGCATCTATCCATGATAAAAGTGCATAT
>FLSR01004885.1:13732047-13748758 GCA_900092035.1 Leuciscus waleckii
TGTGTGTGTGTGTGTGTGTGTGTGTGTGTGTATGTGTGTTTATGTGTATATGTGTGTGTGTGTATATATATATGTGTTGTGTATGTGTGTTTATGTGTATATATGTGTATATATGTGTGTATATGTGTGTGTATATATGTGCGTGTGTGTGTCTGCGTGTGTGCGCACGCGTGTGTGTCTGTATTTATATATGTGTGTGTATATATGTGAGTGTGTGTGTGTGTGTGTGTGTGTGTGTGTGTGTGTATGTATATGTATATATATATATATATATATGTGTGTGTATATATGTGAGTGTGCGTATGTGCGCGCGTGTGTGGGTGTGTGTGTATACACACACAGTTGTGGTCATCATTGTTTATCCTTTTGATCTGTCATTCAAAGAATTCACACAACTCTAACCTAAGATCCAGGTGTGTCTAACAACTGAAGATCCTGGAGTTTGCTTGTTTCCTGGAAGAGCGAGGAGGACTGATCTCGAAACTTTCCTAAACTGTGTTGTTGTTTGATTCATTTTCTTAGTCTTTCTGACTTCAAAACTCACGAATCTCTGCAAATCTCCATCCATGATCCACTCAAACTCTTGCATTAAGACGATATAGACACAGATTCGTAACATCTTCAGTTGATTATTGCCCTGATGGTGTAAATGTGAACTTTTAATGCTTTAGCCATTTTCTCACAGACACTTTCTATTTTGTGAAGCTCAACAATCTCTCTCTGCACATCATCAGACTATATTCTGTGGTTCACCTCATAGTCATGGATGATGATGAAGGGATTTGGCCTTTGTATTTCGTCATATTTGCGAGTCATTTCTAGACACTTTCATGCTCCTCGTCACCATGTTGTGCTAAATAAGCAAATATTAATGGGAATATACTTCAGAGATATGTTACTCATAAAATTCTAGGGGTGCCAATAATTGTGGCCAACGTGTTTTGGACACTTTCAATTATTTTACTTCAATGAACGGTTAGATTTTTGCTTTTTTTTATTTTTATGAAAGATCAAAAGGATAAACAATGCAGTCTGCAGTCATCTCTTTTTTACAGCCATTTTTGGTAATATTTACCAGGGGTGCCATTAATTCTGACCACCACTGTATATTGTATTGTTCCCTCATAGTTCCATACATTACTTATTGTGGAGTGGTGGGGTCATACAAATAAAACTAATATAAATCCAATATGTTACAAAAGAGAGCAATAACGATTAAAAAACGGGCTGATTATTATGAACCAACAAATATGTTATTTATTAAATTACATGTATTAAAATTAGTTGATTTAGTTGAGTTTTACACTGCACAGATAATGTATAAAGTATATAATAATTTACTTCCAAATTGTATTCAGAGGGATTCTGTATTCTGTCAAAGGGATAAAAATTGTGTGGCCTATATTTCACTCTGTAAATTCAAGAAAATGTTTAAAAACAAGGTGATAAATAATTATATAACTCAATATCATCTTAAGAACATTGCCAAAATAAGCCCTCAGTCTTGGATTGGACAGACATTTATTTTTAATGAACCTGCATGGAGAAGATAAACATGTCTGAGCTTTCGCATTTTTATCGGACAATGTTGCATTCATGGAGAACTGTTTTTAAAGTTGAAAGAGAGGTTGATGATCCTGGGAACTGGGTTCTAGAGGAACCATTGTTTTTTAATCCAATGACTCAAACAAGACTTTTGTCTTCTGTAAGTGTAAGTGCATGCTTACAGAGAAATGGCATTGTCAAGCTGGGACACCTCTTGAATAGAGATGGATGGAAGTCGTTGGAGGAACTTAAAGAAATGACTGGCTTAAGATCTTCACGCTTGACAGAAAAGTTGATGGAGGAGATTGTCAATACCTTACCAAGTAGTTACAGAGAGTACATTGGGAGAGGAATTTTGATGGACATGTCGAATGAACAGGAACTCCCAGGAATTAAAATCTCTCATCTTATAAAGACGGAAAATGAAGATGAAGATGTGGAGTCAATTCTATCTTTTAAAACCCCGCAGCTAAAAATTATGTATTTTGTTAATTTATATTGTGTTTTGGTGTATTATGGTTCTATAGGAGAAAACGCCTTTTGTGTCTCACCGTAACGTTAAATAAACTAAATGTTACAAAATGGTTAAACGATTAAAGAAGGTATTGTTAAGGGTTTAAACTATAGTGTAATCCGTACACTGTTAACCCTTGCTGTAAAAAAAGGCCAAATTCTGACAATATCATACCATTTTCCATTAAAACAGTAATCTACCGTAGAGAACAAAAATAGCCTACAGGAACATACTGTGAATTAACAGTGTTCATAATCGACACTCAGAGGCTGTTTTCCCAATCACACCCTATACCCTCATTCACTATTCCCTACATTAGTTCACTAATATAGTCCACTTGACAGAGTGAATGAAAGGAAGTGAGTGAATTGAGAAAATGATGAACACATGATAAGCAGAATCACTGAAGGCAGAGAAACAAGAACAGAAAAAAAGAGAAACACAAGAACTACAACTGACTTCCAGCCACACCGAATGTGAAACCAGTTTACAGACCAGTTTAACATTATTATTTTATACATGTACAAAAGTTCTTGTTGAGAATTAACAGATACTTAGTTGTTGATATTTTATTGATAAATAATAATAAAGTTTGTTGTCACCATGATGGCGATCAGTATTTTCTTTAGTTGGTGTCTTGACCCTTGACTTTATATCATTACTTTATCTCTGGCTTTAACGGTGTGTTTATAAAACACAATTGTTAGGGCAAGAAAAAGCCAAGAGAAAGATGATCAGGTGGACATGTCTGATTCTCTCATCACATCCAGTATGTAAGCTTTGAATTTATAGGTATTTAATATTTATCGTACATCTGTTAATCTACAACATGAAATACAGTAATATTTCTGTAACCAGTTATTCAGAAGGATATTGAAATCATATAGTGCATTAAAACATTTTGAACTCCTGCTTAACTTAGACACACACAGACATCAACAATTAGCACATGGATCTCAACAATGTTGACAATCAAAAGTTTCATGTCACAATGCATGCTGGGTTCCAGGATAGTATAAAACTCCCAGCATGCACTGCTGCATAATTTTTTTTTTAAATTCACGTGCTAATTTGTGATATCTCTGTGTTTCTACAATAAAGTGTAGCTCTGTTTCTTTGGTTGTGCATGATGTTTTAAAAAAAAATCATCATTGTAACTCATTGCTGTAGTTTAACAGTGGTGGTAATGTAACACATTTGATACAGGATTAAACTCTGAATGAGGATAGTGATTGAACAGGCTATATGATGATTTTGGCATTACAATCAATATAACTGTAATCATTCACAAACCATGTGTGTATACACAAGTGTAACCTGCAAAAACACAGTTCAAGCAGCAAGAGAGAAACTAATGTTAAAAAATCAAGAGTCCAGAACCCAACTAAAGCAAACACTAATCTCTGTAATGGTAACTTCAAAACAAACATTTCAATTAAACATCTGAATAACAACTTCTGTAGATGTATGAAATAAAGTCATACTGGTTAATAATAAGTGTAATAATGTGTAATGGCTGGAAGTCAGTTTATTTCTCGTGTTTCTCTATTATCTGTTCGTGTGTTCCTCTTTCCTTCAGTGAATCTGCTTGTTAACAGCAGGTGTTCATCACTAATGCTCAACAATCACTTACATAATAACTTAATTATCTCACTGCAACACTGTCTCAATGTTACTTTTACTCTTTGTAGTGTGGATTTTCCTGTGGGGTTGAAAGGGTTAACAGTGTAAGATAAAAAGACACACCCACAAAATGTATTTTAACAGTAATAAACTGTAAGTTATAAAACAAGTATATACTGGCAACACTGTTGCCAGTAGTTTACTGTAAAATTAGTTTTTTTGGGTCACCATTGTGCTGAAGAGTAGAGCCTGTGCTTCAGTCCAGGAGAAGATCTACAAACATTGATGATATGCTTTATTTAAGCATACCTGTGTAGTTACTGGTCCAGTGGAAATCTGTTTATGTACAATAGTTTTTTAGGGGCCTCAAATTAAATAAGTTCACAGTAATACTTTTCTCACATTATTAATGCATTATACATTTTAGTTAATACATTTAAATTACAGTTGGTCAATATAAGACAGTCGGTTTCTGCAAGTGAAATTAGTTAACAAGTTTTACTTTAGGGCATGTTTACAGTAACATACTGTAGATTACAGTAAAGAACTGTACAATTAACAGTAAATTACTGGCAACGAGTCAGCATCACCAACTTCATCTTTGCAGCCGACACTGACACAGAAAACACTTGTTTATTAATAAACAATTAAAATGTCTCCTTGCTATATTTGACATGAACGCGTCACCACCGCATCAAAAACATGATTGCGTGATGAAAACATGAAAAACACGAAAAACACCTCCTAAACACGCCTTCACTGGACTATGTCACACAATACAAAGGTACACCAGCAAGAGGGAGATGAATGAAATAAATCGCTATACAAATAATCAGAAGCTGTCATTTAGTCTTTATTTACAAACTTGGACACCACACGCGGCTATTGACTGACCACAAACAGGTAATAACTTGCATTTTTCATTCGCAATGTCTCGCAGTCTTGCTGTTTTTTTTTGTTTTTTTTTAACAATACAATTTTGGCCTAAAAGTGTGTAGCGTTACTGAACATGTACCGATTAAAATATTACTGAAAATTGATTAGTAATGCCTTACACTACTGCGTTACAGCAAAAAGTAATATGTTACTGTAATGCATTACTTTTGTACCGTGTTACTCCCAACACTGCAAAAACCTTATGTTGGAGAATTACAGTTAGACCCCATAACGAGACCAATGTGCTCAATGAAGACCAGGGGCCCTATTTTAACAATCTAAGCGCATGGTCTAAAGTGCAGGGCGCAAGTTCACTTAGGGCGTGTCCGAATCCACTTTTGCTAGTTTAAAAAAATGGTCGGTACGCCAGGCGCATGGTCTAAAAGGGTTGTCCCTTTTGATAGTGGAAAGACCGAAGCCGTCTCAAGTGCGCAAATGGAACTCCTCGTGCGCGAGGTAAAAGTGCGCAAGCAGACCATCTGCGGGACAAGCCGGATTCCTCCATATCTTTATGTACACAGTAATAATCTTTTACATTGTAATCCATTTATTTTAAATATTTGGCATGTTTGAGTGCTGCTGTGCGTCCCTGTGTGTTTAATAAGAAGAGTGTACGCGTGTTGTTGACCCGCCTATAGGCACACATTACTAACGCGCTCTTTAAATAACAAAAAATAACAAACATTTGCGCCATTGACTTTAGACCAGGTTTCAGTTGGTCAATGGCGCAGTCTATTTCTGTTGTCTCAAAATAGCAACGTGCCAACAATGCGCCAGAACACACCTTGTTTTCAGACCAGTGCGCCCATGGGCGCACAAATGAGTGCAAACGCATTTGCCATTTAAACAACGTGGCGCAAGACGTGAAAATTTTAACTGTATCTGACTGAAACTAGCAAAAAACACTTGCATTGCGCCGGCTCTGCATTGCGCCGGGTGTAAGATAGGGGACCAGGAGTCAAAGTTGAAGTTCATTAAGAAACGAGAGAGAGAGAGTTTACTAAAGACAAATTCCCCACACTTCCAAAGGTCATAGAAATTAGTAAGATGATCCAGCCTTGAACTAACTAGGATACAGAAACACAAGTACGTATAGTCATATGGATAATCAGTTTAATGTCTACTTTTCTATTGCTTGATGACATCATTAATCCAAGATGTCTGACAGTAATAGCCATGTGTCAAATGCCCCAGGCATATCTGTGAAAATTTTTTAAACAAGGAGGTCAATTGAGGTAAAAAAAATATTAGTATGTACAGTAAAGTATGATGAATATGTTAGTATTTTATAAACTAAAATTTTTAGTAAAATGTAGTTTTTATACACCAAAAGCTAACTGTCCACGTATGTGGATGTCATGCAACAGTGGAGTCTGCATAAAGTCTGATTTCTGTAACCTGCTAGTGTATTTGTTCTATTTTTGCAAAGATGTTATGAATTGTTTCCATATTACACAAATATATCAACATAAATAACCATTCAAAATTACATATTACAGAATTAAATGGCAACCTTACACATACATGGCGAGACAAATTTGCATTTTGCCTTCCAAACAGGGACAGCATAGGTCAAGCACTCAGTACGGAATAATAGAGAATATCCCAGAGCACAGTGGAAGTGACATTGACAGCAGTGATGAGGAGTATGTGCCAGCAAAGCCCAGCGCTGAGATATATGTATATGTGTAACGTCTCGGTTACGTATGTAACCCCCGTTCCCTGAAGGAGGGAACGGAGACGTAGTCGACGTGTCGACTGATTGGGATCCCGCTTATGGAGCCTGTCATCTTCGAGTATTGATAAAATGAGCCAATGCACACATTGGCGTGCGTGGCATGCACGCACCACTTGTTTTTTGCTGAGGAGTCAGCGGTGGTCCAGCAATAGTGGCGATGGGACTATGTCTCCGTTCCCTCCTTCAGGGAATGAGGGTTACTACAGTACGTAACCGAGGACAGGGCTTAGGCCAGGGAAGTCACTGCTGTTCCGCAAGAACCACTCAGTCACTGGAAAAGAATACGCTGCAGAAGCACATCCTGCCCTTAGGAAGGTAACATGTGGAGTATACACATATGGACTGAGCGTTACCAGGCAGTACAACATATGGAATGTCACTGAGGTGGCTCCAGGCTATAACAAGGGGGAGACTCACCGGTCAGTGACAGCAGAGCGGGCTCTGCCAAGGGAAGACACGGGCTCGCCGCAGGGAGCCATACCGTGGAAGAATACACATATGGGATCACCGTAGGGATCACAACATATGGGACCCAGCTTAACACAGGTTCCACCAGTGCATACGAGTGTTAGGCCTGGCATCGGACGCTCCGCCATGTCCGTTGCCGAAGGGTGTGGAGGAACTCAACAGGGTTCGGCTAAAGAGGAACTCTACTGGAGCAAGAATGGCGCACGTATCCAGTCCTAAGGAGGGGAATGGAGGGGAAGGCAGCAAGCCGACACTTCGAACCGGGCTTACAGTGAAACTGGCTTCATATGAACGTAGCCCACAGGAAGCAACCGGCTCGACACATTGGATATTTTCTAGCAAACGTGTTTGGTGTCGCCCAGCCCGCAGCTCTAAAAAACATCTGTCAGTGAGGCCTCACGACAGCCTGTGGCCCAGGGAGAGCCCTCAGGAAGGAGCTACACTTTCTCTTTGGAGAGGCTGACTACCCAGGTGAGCACGGTGCACCTTGGGTAAACACACAAAGATGATGGCAACCACTATCCAGTGGGCCAACCTCTGCTTCGACACAGCCTTCCCTTCTGCTGGTCTCCGTAACAGACAAGAGCTGGTCTGAGGTCCTGAGGCTTTGCGTTCTGTCCAGCTATAACCGCAAGGAGCGGAAGGGACAGAGAAAAGCCAGGGCTGGATCTGCCTCCTCCGGGGCAGCGCTTGCAGGCTCACCACCTGGTCCCGTTTAAGGGAAAGGTAGGAACCTAGGGCACATATCCAGGCCAGGTCTCAGGATATCGTGAGAGTTGGCCGGCACGAACTCCAGGCACGATTCGTCGACCGAAAATGCGTGCAGGTCCCCCTATAGACAGGGTCAATTTCACAAAATCAGAACCCCGAAGGCATTTTGTGATTATTTATATTGTACAACATTTCTAGGGGTATTAAGGGGTGCTGAATCTAAATCTGCTGTATATGAAGCTCAAAAATGTCCCAAAATGCCTCACAGAAAACATTACATCACTGGATAGGTTTTTTCGTTTATTTAGAGTAATTTTATGTCAGCTGAATGTGCGGAACGCATTTCAGAGAAGATAAGGCAACGTATTTTAGCACAATTCACACCCAACGGTAATTCAGGGGAAAAAAAAATCTCTGAATGCTCCAACATGAAACTTTGGTCTTCCGACCTTTTACCATCATGTCGTTTTATTTTGATTAATATGCGTGCGGGAGAGAGAGCAAGACAGCACTTAATTTGGAGACGGTGAAGTCTTGTTTACACTTTCGCCTGGCTCCGAAGAGAGAGAGTGCGCGCGCGCGCGACCGTCTCTCTCTCTTTCTCTGCTCGTTTCAGTTAAATATGCGCCCTGTCACAAGCGCAGCAGTTCATCTACATTACTCACCGATCAAATAAGACATATTTTGTGTCTTTTACTTAGAATGTAAGGTAACATATTTGTGGTCGATATAAAATGCTTTAACTACCTTTGTAGCTGTCGCAAAACCTTAAATGTGCGCATGCGTCAGTGGAACCAGACGATAGGCTTAAATGTTTCCCGGCTTGACTGTTAAAAGCAGATGATTGGCTTTCCAGCGGGAGGGGCGAGACATGTGCGTACAACCGCCATCTTTGCCGTTACGGGTTTTCCTTATATAGTTGTATTCTGTATTGAGGATTGAGGAAGTGGCATGTCTCTTATATAAATTGTCTCTGCCCGAGCTTAGCCTTTCTCACACTTCTCAGAACGGCTGATCGGAAACATAAGACAGCTAACAGGTAAAGTCATGTCCAGTGTATATTTTCTTAATGGGACATGTTTTCATAAACATCCCAAGGGGATCAATAACATTTCTATCTATATATCAATCTATCTATGTAGTTTAAATAATTGCAGTATATATTTTAGCATTTTTGATCACTAAAAGAAGCCTATTAGCGCGATTAGCTTGATGATATCAAAGTCAGTAAACTTAACACACTTGCTTTTAACCTGACTGATTGGAGGAAAGACTTTAAATGTATTTCATTTAACCCTTTCGACGTACGATCACACCGGTGTGATCAGTCTAGGCTGGTCCCTGGAGCATACGATCACACCGGTGTGATTAGAACGGTTAGTGCATCATGTGATCAAGTGCTTAGTTCAAATGTGCTTTCGCACATTGGCTGGCGCTGAGCCAGAGACAGGCGCGCTCAGAGCTGTCATATATCAAAACTTTTCAGTGTTTTCAACCACATAATGTTTATTTTAGGTTTCAGACATATAAATTCACAAAAGTACTAAAAAAAAACAATACATTTAGAGTATGTAAAATACACACTGATGTCTATGGAAGAGGCAATAATAATCCTTTCCATTATAATTAGACACGTTTTATTCATATCAGATACACATTGTGTAAATAATTTCAAAGTTTACTCTATTCTTCTCCCAGTCACCTGCCACTAACTTTTATGTATTTCGGGAGAAGTGGATGAATTCATGTGTTGTAAATCCAACAGATCTGATTCTCTGAACTGCGTCTGCGGCACAAACTAACATGGCGGCACCCATCGTGCATACAGCTCAACTAACGCGATCGTTATAAAGGTGTTTAAACAACAAAACACTTCCACTTGCATATATTTGACAATCGGATTATCAGATATTTCATGCCATAGCTAACAAATTTGTGAATATTTTTAATAAAAAAGGAAAAATGACATAAAAGCAGATCATCATTCATGCTGAGGTCTAAATAACGGTCGCCTTGAAAAACTCACACTGGGGGGTGAGCCAGAATATTTTAAACTTACGTGTGAAAGGGTTAAAGATGCTCTAAGTGATGTTGGGTGACGTCACTTCTTGTTGACGTTTAAAGTATTGTCAAACAAAACGGAAGCTAGCTAGACCCTCCCTCCTCCTCATCCGCACACTAACTCCCCAAACCCCACCCCAAATCCTTCTTGTCGGTTATTGGCTGGAACAGTTGTTATGTTTCGTGGTGCGGGTTAGCCCAGTTTGTTTTTGTTGCTGTTTGTGGAGCCTGTGGTGTCTGCAGAGACCATGTTTTTTTACAGGTGTTCAGGGGACAGGTAGCTACGGATAGTGAAGAGATGTTTGCTGTATGTGACAAAAAATGTTTTTGCCTAAAAAACGCGTGACATCGCTTAGAGCACCTTTAATTTATTTAAATGTAAATCTCGTTGGGTATTGTTCTACTTGAACCATTCAATCCCTTTTAGTAATCCTTCATGATTTTTTTATTTTTTTTCTATTGAAAGGCCTCCCACGGCCCACCTACAATACCTCCGTGGCCCAAGTTACCAATAGATACCAAACGAAGTTCATCTGCATCCACCCCAACTCTGCAAAATGTTACTCTACGGAGCAAAATACCTCCAATAGATTGGAAGCAGTGTATCTTTTCCCAACAAGATCAGAAAGAAAAACTACATCTCATACAAGAAATGAAATTTCTCCACAAACGGCAACAAAAACAAACCGGGCTCACCCGCACCATGAAAAATAACAAACTGTTCCAGCCAATAACCGACAAGAAGGATTTGGGGTGGGGTTTGGGGAGTTAGTGTGTCAAAACAAAATACAAACTAAGTAAAAGTAGCCTGATAAATTAATAATAATAACTTAATTATTAATTAGTTAATAATAGTTCATAGTTAAAAACAAATTTTTTTGCAATATCTAAGCAGTTTCTTCACATGACATCTCAAATCTGAATATGGCATTGAATTGCCCATGTAGGAAAACTTACAAAAGCACATTTATTTCATGTTTGTACCTTGTTTAGTCAAAAAGATATATTGAAAAATAGATTTCAGCCTGGTGGTGGCGGCCATTTTGAATTTCTCAATTTTGAGGCATTTTGGGACATTTTTGAGCTTCATATACAGCAGATTTGGATTCAGCACCCCTTAATACCCCCAGAAATGTTGTACAATATAAATAATCACAAAATGCCTCCAGCACTTTAAATAAGCACATTTTCAGAAATTCTGCCTAGTCTACTACTCTCTTGATAGAGGCCAAGGAAGCAAGAGAACTGTTCTCTTAAAAACAAGATTTTTAACTCAGCTGCCTGCAGTGGTTCAAAGGGATGTCTCTGCAGTGCGGTAGCACGAGATAAGTCCCAAGAGGGTATAGAGGGGGCGCGAGGCAGATTCAGTCTCCTCGCTCCCCTCAGGAACTTGACGATCAAGGCGTGCTTCCCCATGGATTTGCATCCACTGCATCGTAATGTGCGGTAATAAGGCCACATACACTTAGAGGGTGGAGGGAGACAGCCCCCGCTCTTTGCAGGAAAGAAGCACGGAGTGACCGAACACCTTCAGGGGGGGTCTTCTCGGTTAGAGAAGAACACCATTCAACGAATAGGTTCCACTTCAAGGCGTAAGCATGCCTCATAGAGGGTGCTCTCGCATAAGTGATGGTATCTACTACATGTTTGTGGTAATTACCTAGAACCTAATTACCTAGCGGGTGCCAACGGTTCCCCGTCCCTGAGAATGTCTCAGAGGAATGGGTCAGGAAGGGCTGTCGAGAGGACATAAGTTCAGGGAACTAGGTCCGGTTGGGGCAATAAGCGGCAACTAGCAAGACCTGCTCCTTCTCCTCTCTGACTTAGCACAGGGCTTGCAAGAAGGCTCACTGGGGAAACGCATCTCTGCGGAGGCCCGGGGCCAGCTGTGTGCCAGTGTCTCCGTGCTGAGGGTTCTCCGCTCAGTCAGGGAGTAAAACAACTGGCAATGGGACGAGTCCGGAGAGGCAAACAGATGTAACTGTGTGGCTCCGAAGTGGTCCCTGAACAGCTGGACCGCCTGGGGATGGAGTCTCCACTCTCCCTGGGCCACAGGCTGTCGTGAGGCCTCATCGGCGGCATGGCTGAGCAGGCCAAAAAATTAAGTGGAATGAAGCAACCTCAGAATCTTCTGACTCCATAGGAGGAGGTGGAGGGTGAGTTGCGACATGCGAGGGAAGCGTAGCGCAACGGTCGCAATGTTGTCTGTACCGACCAGTACATGCTTGCTGAGCAGCACCATTTTGCAGCATCTCAAAGCAATGTGTACTGCTAGCAGTTGATGCCAATGCAGTCGGAGGCCCGCCCAGACCCCCGTTACTGCATGGCTGTTGTACGTGGCCCCTCAGCCGGTGTTGGTGGACACTTGTTCTAGGGGCAGCTGGCCCAGAGAAACAAAAGGTCTGATCACGGGTTGAGGGTTTGGCGGCAGGCCAGGGTGATTGTCACACGGAGCGTGCCGCTCTGCCACGGCCACCTCGGGACTCGGCCGTGAAGCCAGTGCTGAAGCGGTCTTCATATGGAGGAAGCCGTTCTATTGCGGCTGCGTCTGCCATAACCAGGAGCCTCTGAAAACTTTCAGTGGGACCCTTTCTCAGTTCTGTATAGCACCGACCGGACATGTTCCTCTTGAGAGATGTGTTCTCCATACCTCCATACCGGAAAAAGAGATCCTGGGCAGCAGAGAACTGTTGGGTGCAGATCTCCACCCCGTCGCCGAACAGCCCATCTTGGAAAATGGGGGAGTCCAGGAACCGAACCTTGTCCACATCCTCATATCAACCAGGTTAAGCCAGAGATGGCGCTCCTGGACCACTAGGGTGGACATCGCCAGACCGATCGTGCAAACCGCAATGCTGTGCCCTGGAGGGCAAGGTCGGTTGCGGTGCGGAGCTCACCTATGAGCACACGGTCTGGGCTAACCTTGTGCATGTCCATGAGTGCCTTGGCCTGGTAGACCTCTAGCAATGCCATGGCATGCAAAGAGGAAGCGTCTTGCCCACAGGATTTGTAAGCTCTGCCCATAAGAACGGACGAGAACTCATAGGCCTTAGAGGGGAGACGAGGATCCCCCATCCAAGAAGCAGCGGCCGCCGGACACAGGTGTGTCGCAACAGACCGCTCCACTGGAGGGATAGCCTCGTAACCCTTCACCGCTCCTCTGTCAAGGGTAGTGAGGGGGGAGGAGCTACTCAGGCAGTTTATGGCAGAGAAAGGTGCCGTTCACGACCTGGTAAGCTCTCCATGCACTTCAGGAAAGAGAGGCTCTGGGGTGGCGAGAAACCCGCCCTGAGAAACCAATCCTCCAACCGAGACTGTTCGGGACACGGTGGAGGATTCCACGCGAGTCCGACAGCCTTGGCGGCCTGTTTCAGCATAGCTGACATTTCTGGATCTGGACACTCCCAGAGGAAGATAACGCAGCCGAGTCATCATCTTCAGAGGCCAGCTCACCCTCCGATGCTGATATCAGCATCCTGTCCTCTGGAGGGGCCCCGAATGAAACGGCTGGTGTTGTGGTTAAATTATTTTCAGGGAATGACTTCGGAGATCTTTGATACCAGAAATATTAGACTTTATTAACAAAACAAAGCCGAGAGACCCTCTGCAGAAAGACCCCTGCAGAAAGATTGTCCAGCAAACATATATACCTACATCCTTCTCCCAAATATGGTAATACATTCTATAGGTATTTTGAGAAATTGTTTGTACCATGTGACATTACTGAAATAGAATTCTCTGCTGTAACCACACAGCTCTCAGGTTCCAAAGTCACCCAAAGACACACAGACAAAAGGAAATAATAGTGTACAAAAAATAGTTAAATTACTTATTTTCTAAATAATAAAATCTTCAACATTCCCTCCTCTGGGGCTTATTCAATTTATACTTGCCTCAATAATCTGGCCATGATGATTCCAGGTAGCTTTACAGCACTTTTTAAGTTGCACTGCTTACAACGGTTCACTTTGAGTAAAAGATGTGGCTCCTGTCATGACCTGACAGAAATATATGTTTGCCCTTCAGTGCATTCTTGCGTACCCATTCTACCAATGGGTTTGTAATGAATTGAGAGGTGGCACGGCACCCTGTCTCCAAACTGCTGTCACAGTCAGGCCTGTGAAAGCACCGTCAGCAGCTTTTCAACTCTAGCTCAATTTATTGGGGTTTTCCAGAGCGAGACCCTCTGAATTGCTAAACATGCTGTTTATTTTCTCCATCGCTATCCATGATGGTAAACTCAGCGGTCTGTGCCAGCAGAAAGAACAGAGGCCTTTTAGTGAATTGTATGTGCTCTTGAAAGGAGGTTATGGCATTGTCTGTCCCTTGCTATAAAATCAATCACGCCCATGAAGCTGTATCAGTCAGGGAGAGGACAGCATAGTATCAAACTCTCAGAATAAACTTTAGATCTTGTCAGTAATAACAGTATGATTTGTCTGAACTGTTTGGTTTTCTCTCTGTTTTAAAGTCATATGTACATTTTCATGCTCCATAATATTTGAAATATAGACTAGATACAATTTTTATTCAAAATATCATTTCTTTTTATTACAATGTCTTGATTATATGTAGTATATTATGCATATTCACATCACAGCATATTTCTAAAAGTCAGGTATACAGTTTTGATAGGAATTACATCACACAAGCCCAAGCATTTTTTAAGGTTTACGAAGGTTTTCAAAAGGTGCATCTGAAATGACCCACATACTTACATAGATTATGTTTAGTTATTTTATTACTCTCTCTAAGAAAAACACATCTATATTGAACCTCAGGGCTTTTGACTCAATTTAAAAGAACACTTTATGCCAGAAATCCATAAAATGATGGAATGATGGCCATAATGGGAACCCCGAAAAGTTCTAAATATGAAGCGCCTGACAGAACCCTTTAAGATTCATAGAATCTTTCTAAGAGTGAATCACAGCAATAAACCACAATAGACATTTACAAGTCATTTGGCTCTACTTGTGAGTTTTAAGCAGCCTATTGCTTGCGCTTTGGCACTTCTCCATTTTGAACTCTTAAATACAGGTAGAAATAAACCTTGGGAGAATTTCAATCATTCCGAATAGCAAAATAACTCCATGTGTAAAGTTTAAGATTCCTGTGAGTATAGGCCCTTGTGTTGAAGATATTTGATAGCATGTCTGTTTATTTCTTTTTGCCAGCCTTTACAACGCCTGGGTGGGAAAGTTTAATTAAAGGGATTACTTACCCAGTGAAATTTAAAACTGGGGATTGATCCAGCACTCGCAGTATGGCAATGCTAGAGTGCAGAAGCACCAATGGTGACAGCTCAGCACTAGTCTTTTTCTACCAGCTTTTCATCAATTCATGAAGTTTCATTACCCAAATCTTTTAATCATAAAGTGCAATTTTAGACTGTCAGTGCTTGGAAATCAAAGCACAAATCACGCTCATGAGAAAGTGCCCAGCTAATGATCGCTAATCCTGTGTCACTTCTATGGTCATGATACAGACATCCCATCAAAATCTGGATTATTAAAGTCAGTTTGCAGTGTAAGGGACAGGACATTATACAGTGGCGTTGGGCTTTAAAGGCTGTCATTTTGAGGACAGTTTAGCTGTCAAACGATGCATCAAATCAAGTAAATCGCTTCCGGATATGGATGGTGATTTGTGTGCTAAATTTGCAATGTGCAGAATCTGCAGACTTTTTGCATTATCTGTCCTGATTTAGAGGGATATTCTGTGGATTGGGTTTAAAGTGTGTTAAATGAAACTCGATAATGTTTACATGACAGATTGACCATGTATAGAGTGCATCAGTCGGGTTTCATAAGTAAAAACTCCATCATGTTCTCTGTAAGGAAATTGATTTTGAACAATAACTTATAAACTTATAAGCTACAAGATTGTTAATCGATGATATTTGCTACCCGTTAGCCAACATTAATCCAACTTATTTTTAAAATAATCATGTTGACTGAACAGCATGGTGAAAAACTACATTACCCATGAAGATGTAAAATTCCCCAATCAGAGAGCTAGCTCCGCCTACTCCCATGAAGCACTTCGAATGTAATCGAGTTGATCTTCCTATGCTCTCAAAATACTTATATATATGTATATTTGTATATATATGTGCATATTTTACTTGAAATACAGTTTTTACATAAAATCAGCATTTTAAAAAGAGTATACTTGTATATTTCTTCACAGTTTTTAATTCGATTATGCTGTTCACATTTCATGTGATTGTAGTTCTTTCTTCACTGATTCACAGCCCTATTTTAAATATGTGGCAGTTGTAGTTGCTGGTGGTTTGTTGTGTTTGTTTGTTGCAGAAATAATGCTCCTTCGTCCCAACTGGTAACAAAATTAATAACTTGAACAGTCCAGAAGAGGGATTTGAAACTAATGCCACATGTCCAATAACTTCAGTTGCAGATTTCATAGAAATAGGAGATTGGGAGGATTATGGGAATGTGTGGCACTGTGACGTGTCAGTCTGTTGCTGCGTGTCAGTTTATATTAATGTTTGTGCTATTTGTGTTGCTGCTGCTTTTCTCTCTCTCACTTGCAGATGGTGAGTTCACACATAATAAATAGCTTTATTAGACAATGGCTAAACTTGTCCGGCCCGTTTTGTAGCATAAAACCGCACCTTTAGAAGATTCCTTGTCATTTCTTCAACGTCTTTCCTGCTTTTGCTGGTTTACTGAGGGAATCAATAGGCAGAGGCCTTCCCATCTCTTTTAAGCTTGTGTTGCTTGCTTGCACCATTGTGTGGCTTTATTGTTTTTCCCAGAAGTAAAGGTGCAGATCCTGCTCTGAGCAACAATTTGGTATGCATGGTAGGCGCTTCCAGGAAAGCAGTTTGTTCCAGTTTATTGAACCCCTGAATACATACTACATAACACCCACAGAACTACCGACGCCATTTTGGATTGTGAATGTTTAATGTCATTCTTTCTTTCTGAGAGCATGAGACAGCATAACCCATCACTTTACATGTGGAAGGCTCTATATTTGAAACCCTCTCGCTGTAGTGCCCTGATACAGGGGTAAAATTAGATGGCAGAGGTCTCAGTGTGGGTGTGTGTGTGTGTGTGTGTGTGTGTGTGTGTGTGTGTGTGTGTGTG
>FLSR01004885.1:13748885-13773249 GCA_900092035.1 Leuciscus waleckii
TCTCCCCCCTCTCTCTCTCTCCCTCTCTCTCTCTCTCTCTCTCTGTCTCTCTCTCTCTCTATCTCTCTCTCTCTGTCTCCCTGTGTCCACAATCGCACAGTTCAGGTGCATTTGATGAGTTTACTTTGTGACCATTAAAATCTGGACATACTACATTCGTCATGTTGACATTGTCACGTGACCTATTGAAACAATTGTGTAGCTTAACTGCCATTCCCAACTCTTTTCCATCATGGGATAGTAAGTGGTTACACTTAATTTGAATGTGTCCCTGTTACAGAGTAATTTTAAGTACTGACTGAGCAATAATACGTAACTACATGTCTTACTTACTATAGGATTAGGGTTTGGTTTAGGGTTAGTTGCATGTAATTATGCCTAATTTATAGTTATTACTATAGTAAATACATGTAACGTGTAACATACTACTCTTTTCACATACTGTTTTTCGTCTACCACATATGTAGAGCCTATATTCAGTGTTGATTCAGTTCCGTTGTAAAGATCATCAGTTATTCAATAAGCTAATTTAATCTATAAAGCAGTTCTGCAAAAAATGTCATTGTCCAGCTCATTTCAGTTTCTTATACAACAGCGTCAGTACAGTCAGATCAGTAATATTGTTAAATATTAAGTGTCCCCAAATAAGCAAGCCAGAGGTGACAGTGGCAAGGAACCTAAACACCAGGCTCAGTTCTTCTCTGGCCAATGGGCAAACTTGGTGTGATTTATTAAGGCTGCATCACAAGTCAAAATTCAGATCGGAATATAGATCGGAATCGGTAGCATTCAAATATTCATCCAGTTTCAGTTTCAAGACACAATATTTGTTTCAAGGCCACCACTAGCATGCGTTTTTTTTTACCTACACATGGTTTCATTTGGTTCTAAATCTTTCTCTATAACTTGTGAAAATGTGGCTTGCGTTCATGATCAATGGAATCTAGGGATCTTGCAACAAGGTATCTACTAAATGCTGGCATCTGGAGACCTCACATATGTTCTGTCTCCAGGTGAAACTCCAGCCTGCTGGTTAGAGTAATTATGTTGCGCCACAGGTCAGATTCCTCTGCACCTGCCAGATAGCTTCAAGTACAGCACTGAAATATTGAGAAATCTAGACCAGGCATGTTTCCTAACAAATATTGAGAAATCTAGACCAGGCAGTGTTTCCTAACATTTTTTTTTTTTGTCTCATATATACAGTCTGCGCCCACAAGCCCATGAGTAAGACTCAAATGAGGCACAATGATGCCAAACCATCAATTTGTTCCTGTTATAATTTGTTCCCATTTGTACCAAAACAGTGTTGTTGCTGCATTTATTTGAAAACTACAGTGCCACTTTTCATTATGAAGCAAAAGACAGGCCATTTAATTAAATTAAATTGATTTTAGCTGTGGGAGCCTGTTTTTCATTTGTGCTTACCAATAAAATATAGGGCCACTGGTGTTGTCATAATATCATGCAGTTTGTGCACCATAAAGCACATTAGTGTAATGAGCAAGCCTTCGTTGTGCATGGAGAAGTCATTAGAGCCGATAGAGCCCGCTGACTGCCTTCCCCATAATGTGTGCTGTCAATGAAGTGCTTAGATATATACTAATGTATCTGGAAACACATTGCATTCTTCTGATTTCGTTATCTCTCAACTGCCAACCTGTAAAATATAAAGATATGACAAAGTCTGTAGAATGTTTCAATTTAAATGTGAAGATATAAGAAAACCTATTGGAATTTTGCTGTTAAATGATTTACTAATCTTTTTTTTTTTAAATGCTATTGAATTGGTTATCTCTGAAAAGGAAACAGCATCTGTAAAAATATGTATATATCAATATGTGCAGACATAATATAATCAGTTCCATGAGAACGGAAACATGTCAAGTATTTTGTATCTCTTTGTTTGTATAAAGGGAGTTTCCATGGAATGCGGAGTGGAAATAGCTTCAGGAGATCAGGGAGTGTGTGTATCTGTTATTTTGGTCACTTGGCGGTCATCCTTTTATGCATGCAGTAATAGATGCATATTTGCCCTGCCAAATAATAGGGTCTTTTGATACAGTGCAGAAGCTATTTTTTATGTAATGTAATTACATAGACACACCTTTAATTGCTTAGGAGACATCAGTTTCAGATCACAAACTCAGAGCTGGTCTGATTAGTATATTGTGCATTTAGTGAGATGTGTGGTAATTTGTAGGTTAACTAATGTATATTTTGATGTTTACATCACATAACCAGCTCTAAATGTATAGGTTTTTCAAGCATAGTAAACTTTCTCAATAGGAGCACTCGGGTACAAATCCCGTAAAACATGAGTCACGATTAACGAACTCAAATTAGAAGCTAAATTAAATGGCATGGTTGCTTAAGCAAATGCATTTTTATCTCATGTTTGCTCTGTTAACACAAAAAGATTTAGTGTGGTATATACAGGTTGCATGCCATACAGCAACCAACTTAAGAAAACGTTGCCAGATTCACTTTCAGATTCTGTTTCAAAATGAAACTGAAAAAGCCTTTTATAGCACTAATTTCACGAAAAGCAACGTAATGTTATTTTGCAGAAATTTCGCCACTGGCGACGTTTTTCCAATGAGTCTTGGTTTCAATTGTGTCTTTTTAGTTGAAAACACCCAAAATCTCACCTTTCAGGCTGATCCAGCTAATGTGCATAAGCATTCAAGACTATACAAACAGGCAATGACTGTATGAAAAAGGCGGTTTGCTTTTTCATCTGCCTTAGCATTACAGTTTCTGCAATTCATTTTTATAAGTGGCCCATATAAAAACATAGGCTAATTGTTGAGAGTAGCTTTTGCAATATAATTTCTACGATAATTCCCAACAAAAAATTAATGCAGGTTTTTTTTTTATCACATTTTTTCTCAAATCCACATGAAAAATGTATGGGCCATATGGAACGTTGTCAGAGTGGTTGCTTATACTGTAAAGATGCTTTCCCCCCCTAGCAAGTCACTTTAATGCATGTTTTGCATCTACTAATGGATGCTAACATGTCAAGTCTCTGCCTAAACTATGATTTAGAGTTTTTTCCATGATGCACTATGTGTGCATGAAAGAATTGCATGGTGAATCTATGCATATGTTATGCAATTGGGGGAAAATCATATTTTTTGGGGGATTATATTCAGTTTTAAAGCTGTATTTTGATGCTTTTTTGTCCTATTAGGGTTGAACCCGCAGTGTTTAATCAGAATCAGAATCAGAATGAGCTTTATGTATGTTTACATATATGAGGAATTACAGCGACAGTTGACGGTAGCCATTGACTTCCATATTAGGAAAGAAAAAATACTATGGAAGTCAATGGCTACCATCAACTGTCTAATTAACTTACCAACATTCCTCATAATATCTTCTTTACAACAGAACAAAGAAACTCATACAGGTTTGGAACACATGAGGTTGAGTAAATGATGACAGAATTTAAATTTTTTGGTAAATTATGCCTTTAACTATTCGACTCTTTACCATTGATTCTACATAAACAAGACATCCATGCATGTTAAATAATCATAAAAGTTGAGCAAAGAAAACATGTCTTCATAACTTAACAGCTGCTGTATGTTTGCCATGGCAACCAAACACAGCAGTGTGTGAGTGCGAAAAGCATCAGCCTCATCTCTAGCACTGTACCTAGAATGCGTCAGAATTTCACACTCTTCTTCCTCAAAACTCTGACCAGAACAGTGTGTTCGCACTGTCCCCACAGCTGAAAAAAGCAAAAGCTTGTCCCTCAAAACTTTAGCTGAGTCACGAAGTAAGCTGTTAAACATGTTAAAGTCGACTTGAAATTAAATAGCTTAATATATTTATGATAAATCATCTTCACATCCTGTTGATAATAATTCAGCATAAAAAGTTACAAGGTTGCAAGCCCATTAGGCAATACTGTATGTGAACTGGTTATACAATCTTACAATGTAGGCTATCACTATGATTCCACTTAGAACTTAGTTCAAAAGAAGGATTTTCAATCTTTTAGTCTACGTATCCCCAAATATGATCATCCTCATGCTAGGGACCTCAGTTAAAGACAGCGATCATCATGTATAAAGGTCAAATTTAGACAGTTTAGACTATAAAAATTATATTATAAACACACAAAAAATATTATTTGGAAAATATTTAGTTTCTACTTGCTAGTTCTGTTAAATGTATTATTTTTTTCATATTTTTTTTTAATCAACATGCAATATGCAGTGTTGCAAATGTCCCTTGGCAGGCATGCCATGTGACATATCCAAACAAATATATCTTGTTCTTCTAACCTCAACTCGTTTAATTTGTGCTAGTTTGCCTGCAGGCTACTTGATAGAGTTCTAAGCAGAAACATGTAGACATGTCTGACCACCATACTTGCGCCTGTAAGATGAGCTGTTTCAGCAAGTACGTGATCTTAGACAGCTTAAAATGCAGAGCCGCAAAATTCAGTTTAAGAGTGATGTAAAACTAATTTTTTATTATTATTTATTTGAATCAAATTATTTGAAGTCAAAAGCATTAATTAATTGTACCAATTTTTGTCTACACTTTTCTGTGTTTAGATACCAGTTTGGAAACCCATGGTTTAAAAATGAAAAATTAATAGTTGTCTTTATTTATTCATGTTATTTCATACCCATACGCTGTTATTGTTTTTTTTTTTTTTTTTTTTTTTTAAACCACAAAAATTTTTTAAAAAAAAGGTTATTTCATACCCATACGCTGTTATTTTTTTTTTTTTTGTTTTTTTTTTGTAAAGCACCAAACATTTTTAAAACAAAAACTTTTCCTTGAAGAAAATGGCCATTAAAAGTATGTGTAGGGCCTACTGTAAATATGTTTGTACTGTATGTATGTAGGCCTATGTAGGCATGTTTGTACTTTATGTATGAACTGTAGTATGTACTGTAGGCTACTATCTACAGTATGCATGTATGTATGTATTTAACATGTAGGCCTATAGCCTAAGTGTATGGGTTTCCACAGGATTTTCAAAATGTTGCACTAATGCTACAGTTCACGGTGGCAAACAGAAATCGTGATAAAAATCCTAATTATTGACATTTAATGATAATTTTATGTTGTATTAACATATCAAAAATATATCACAGAAATCGTTAGTGTTTTGTTTACATATTTAAGATAAGTTAAGAAAAGCTATGATCGCCAAAAAACAATCTTGTGTTGCGCGTAACGATCCGAATTCACCCAGAAAATGACTGACATGAATGATTTAACACATATTTTTGCCATTCAATGTGCCTTTATTTTGAATATACGAGTCAGTAAAGCATTCAGCTGATGCTTGCATCACAGCGCCTCACTGTGTGTCATTACTGTACAAGACCGACCGGTATGTGAGAAACGCTCACATATCAGTCATAATGACCGAGGCGGAGATTCAAGCATGCGGACTCGAGCGATGGTGACGGAATACGAGCAAACACTACGCGACGGGAGCTCGGACAGTCTCAGAGGGAAAGAAACATGTTTGGAGTAAAAACCAGCGACCTTTTATCCTCCGTTTCCGTGATCAGCGCATAGGAGGAGAGTTTAGTTCGTCTTCATTCATCGGCGGAGTGTCAATGAAAAGTCTGTCACACGGCACTGAGTCTGACTGTAAACAACAGCAGTTATAGTACATTACAGATATATAAAGACACGCTTGATTTAGCGTTTATTCTCCGTTTACACTAGTTTATAGCTGCGTTTCTTGGCGGTTGGACTGTTCAGGATGCTGGTGAAAAAGCAGAGGAGCTCCGAGGACCCTCAGCGGGATGAGAAGAAACCCTCGTGTTTCTCAAATATTAAGATATTTTTAGTGGCGGAATGTGCTCTGATGTTGGCACAGGGCACAGTGGGGGCATACTTGGTGAGTAATGCGTTTCATCTGGCTTTGGTTAAGTTATACACTTCAGGCTCTGGAAATGACAGTTTGTTCTTATTGAACTTACAAAACTTGTTTGACTCAAAGTTTGACTCGTCGTTAATCCGTATCTTCAGTCTTCTTGAGTGCAGTTTAGTGCATGAAGCGTGACGGGTTTAACATAGCCTAATCATTTAATGAAGTGAACACATACAGTAGTGTTATAGTAGCCTAAAGCATAGCAGTCATAAGATTAGCTGTCAGGCTGTGAGAAATAAGATGCCTGGCAAGCTGTGGGCTAGTATGACAGAAAACCATAGGCCTATGTGGATCATTTTAATGTCCATCATCAATATAAAACACCATTAATATCATACAAGCAAAAAGTACAGTTGGAAGGTGAACTGCTGTAATTCTGCGGCAGGTGCCATTCTGATTTTCGCTTCTGATTCCGCGTGTGATGTTGCTTTCAACAGTTTATGAAAATTAATCTAGAATAACTTGTTTCAAACAACTTATAGTTTAGATGTGCCCTTCCTACCAACGAAAATAGTTCCCAAAGGAGCATCAGAATCAAGCTTTGTGTGTGAAGTTCTGTACTGTACTGTAGCGTTGGCTATATGAGTGGAACGGAGAGAGACACTTTCACTAGCGAAGTAAGTGTTGCTCTAGATCCACTCCTGGTTTTAATTTATTGCACCAGCTATCTCACTAGACTAGAGAGAGCCGCTCCTGTGATGGAGTAAAAAAGACTTTTCTATTGTCATTTTTATTTTATTTTAATTTTTTATGTTGACAATTCATAATACAGCATAGCAGATTATTGCTTTTATAAAAACATAACTGCATAAAAAAAGAAACTTTTATAAAAAAATTATTTTATTAGGTGTCTTACTATAACTCAAATATAGTCCCTGACAACAATGAGCAACAATAATGATGGATGCTGATAACAGAATCCAGGACAAGAATCTATTTTAGATCTGAGAGATAATTTTGACTATAACCTTTTTAATATTTAGCTTACTGGAACCCGAGAATGTCAAAGTCTTTATCTTGTCATCATTTATTTTATTAAATGGCGTCTCAGATATACCCCTAACTAAACAAGTGTTACTCTGCAGCAAGATAATGTCAATCATTTGGCGATTATTCAAGATTTGATTGCTTTTGACAACTCTGCTTATAAATGTTAAACACAACAAAGCTCATTTGTGGTTGTCTCTGCTTCGTGTCCGATGTCTAAAAGAAAATTCTCACATTGCTTGGTGTTGTGAGTTGGATACCTCACTATATAGCTTCTTTGATAAGGACGAGATTTGTCCAGCCATGTCCTCCATACCCATGGGACGTCTCTGATGTCTGTGCAAGCTCAGACCATATTTGGAAAGGAAACAATCATTTGCTCTGTGCCAGAAAGCTACAATACATCATGGGAACAGTCTCAAAGGGGTGCACTTGTTGTGGACTGGATTTGTTCCCAGCTTATGGAAATTGTGAGTTTGGAAACCAAATCAACACTCTGCCATTTAAAAAAGAAAAAGAAAAAACTTTGTGGGACTGGAAAATGTAGAGATTGCCCAGATTTATTTTGACAGATAAGTAGGGCATTAAACTAAACTTATCCTCCCTGAGGTTTTTCCATAGACAAATCAGCCATCAAATTGCTTCAAAATATTTCCAAATATGTCTTACTAAAGCAAACATTTGGTGAAACAGTACAAGTTTGTATATTTAGAGTGATTGTTTAACGTCTGGGTTATTTATACAGAATGCGAGAGATCAATGAAAATGTTTTGTTTAAACCCGCTTTTATTTGTTCAAGGTTAAAAATATAATAGTTTATCAGCATGCAGGTCATGTTGTACCATTTGAAATTTTCCATGTAATATTGGACTGACTGATTCATTTAGATTATTTCAGAAGCAACTGTAATTCTTGTCCAATTTGAGATGGTCTCCACCCTCCTTCACAGAATGACTCAGAGATTCATTCCTGGACATTGTGTCAGTTTCCTAAGTTTAGCCCCAGCCCTGAGCTTGACTTTGGCAGTCTGGACTTTCCCCATGTGCTACGAGAGCTAGTCCTGTGTCTTTTTTTTAAATCTCCTGAAAGCTCTCACAACTTGTGTTAATCTTTGCATAGCTTCCAATATGCATATAGTTAAGTAGCTACTCTGACTGTGATGCAAAATGCTGGGACAGAGTTTGCAAATGTCCCTTGGCAGGCATGCCACGTGACATATCCAAACAAATATATCTTGTTCTTCTAACCTCAACTCATTTAATTTGTGCTTGCTCAGTTTGCCTGTACTTGATAGAGTTCTGAGCAGAAACATGTAGACATGTATGACCACCATACTTGCGCCTGTAAGATCAGCTGTTTCAGCAAGTACGTGATCTTAGACAGCTTTAAATGCAGCAGCCGCAAAAGGTCAGTTTAAGAGTGATGTAAAACTAAATGGTGCATTGTAAATTATATGTAGTCTGTCCATAGTTAATATTCTTCTGTTAGGAATTAAGGAAGTCAGCATGAACTGAAAATTCACCCTGTTTATTTTCTAAATGCATATGATATATTTTATTGTGAACAATTCATCGGTGCATATGTTGCAAAATTTCTCACCTCATAATGTTCAATCATAACTGAATTTTCCGGTGAAAACATCAGACTTCTCTCTGGTATTTAGGACTTCCCAAACCATTTAGTATGTTAAAGCAACAATAAGGAATTTTCCTCTTCGGCCGCCCTACAGGTTGGAAGCGGAATTGTCCATTACCGCTTTCGTAAATAATCTCGCCGCCCGCAGCCTACTGTCGCACGCTCGCTCGCTGTTTATCTAGCACCTGCATTGGAATAAATGATGTCCACAGACAAGGTAGAGTGTGTTGCATGATTTCATGAAAGTATGATGTATTGCGACATCAGAAACAAAGAAAAACTAAATAACGACGTTTGACGTAAAGCAAGTCAAATTTGTAGTTTTCTTATGTCTCATTCGAACTACAGAAACGCGACCCGGTTTGGCAAACTTGCATAGTGTGGTTATAGCAGATATAGGGCTTGAAAGCGAATCCAGAAGTGCCTTTCACCCTGTTACGACTTGATGAACCACTGATATGATTTTGGAAACATTATTTTAAGGTAAAAAATGTTCCTTAGTGTTGCTTTAAAACCCACCTCTGCAAGCTCGCATTCATCTGCCCCAACATTTACCATTGTCTGGAAGATTTTTGCAAGAAATCTGCATGATCGAGAGTTTCGCATGAGGGTGAAAAAGTTCCCCATGAAGATTTGAAAGATAAAAAATGTACTTCTGTGTAAGTGTTTTTTCTTTTGCTTTTCTCTGGGTTACCGAGATGAGTGATATCAAAGTCCAAGACAAGTCATTTCACTCGGCGGCCATCTTTAAAACGCCTCTCGGCTCCTATCTCTTTGAATGGGGAAACATCAAATTCTCCAAAACTGTTCTCCAAGCTTACGATTAAATTTCATATTTGAAATCTGTAATCACCATTGAAATCTGACAACAACTGTCTCAGAATTGTTTCTAAATGCTCTAATCATGACAGAAAACAACATTTTTCAGCTGGATCAAGCTGATGCGGATGCACAGTGGAAGCGCTCCTCTGACTGTTTCTATAGGAACCGGAGCTTCCGCCATATTGAGCGTTGCACATTTCCCCATTCAAAACAATAGGAGTTACGCTGACGCGCGTCTTGTGTTATTATAGTCTTTGGTGATATTCAGCGGTCATGTGATCTCAACATGGCGGCCTTCATGGGGCGACTCACTCCAAGTTAAATTAATCAGCTTTTGTAGGATCCTAGTATGAGCAGACATTTCATCTCATGTGAGTGCACTTAAATATGTTTTTCAAAAGTGCAGTTCATTTCTGAATGGGTGAAATGTTTTAATGATGAAAAAGAATGTGTTTATGTTTACAGTGCAGGACTCAAAATCAATCTCCACCTGACAGCAAACAATGGGCTTACCCTGTAAATGACATCCCTCGTATATATTCCCATCACATTTTCTTTTGAACTGTTGAGATGGATGCTTTGAGCAGTTATACCAGCCAGCTATCTATCTCATTGTATTCAATAATCAGACATGCTTTGTAATAATACCAATATTATAACTGTTTTGATTTTCCTACTGGTACAGTCTTCTGCTTTAATTTGTTCTAAAGAACATTCCCACTGTTTATAAAATCAACAACTGTGGTTTATGCCATACAGAATAGCCATTTTTTCAAAAGTTACTGTTTTCTTTTGGTCCACCATCTCTTCTCAGAAACCTCAATTCATGGAACGTACTTCTGTTGTTCTGTATCCTGTCATACTGATAAGCCAATGCTGCGTCTCTCTCATGTTGAAAATCAAACACAGATTGCTGAAGGATGCCTGGTAGCCGCACATGTTCTTGAAAACATTTCACGCTTGAATGATGCAGACTGGTTGTTCTGCACAATTTGTCATTGCTTATTATGTAAGCTTGACTTGACTCAACAATAACATGATAGACACTTTTGTCTCATTGTTCAATAATTCATCGCCTTGCTAAATGATGGGGTTTCATGCTGAAGGATTAGAGGGCAATGGGTGTGAGCATGTCAGGATGGAGTCAACAGAGATTTGGCATTAGCTGATGCTGCTGACTTGTTGAATGTGTCTTGGCATTAAAGTTAGTTGCCTATGTGCCCTATTGCAGTGGAACTGGCACTGATGTATGTATGCAGTGAGACCCAGTTATTTAATCAACAGGTTTCACAGGTTTTGCACAGACTCTGAGGCAAGCAGAAAGTGGAGACAGGTGGGGGATGTGGCCTGTCCTGTCCTTTTGCTATGCTTCCAGAACCTGTAGGCTGGCAGCCTGGCAGATATCTTTGGGTCTGGCAACTGACCAGCGCCAGTGTGAATAGTACAAAAGCACACACACATATTTTATTACACGAGAAAAAAAATTATAATTCTGTTTCACATAAAAAGAAATCCATTTAGTTGCCCTTGGTAAAGATGCAGTGTAAAGATTGGCAATGCAGGTTTGAGAATGAGTCCAATACCGATACTTTCATTTTTAGTATTAGCAGCATTTAGTATCGATACTTGTAGTTTCAATGCATTTTTAAAAATAGTCGTCTGAGAAACCAAAAGAATGATTTGGCTTAGCAAATAGATATTTCCTTCAGTTATATTCATGCCTAATTATGCATTGTAGGAAATGTTTTGTAGGAGCTGCTGTTACTTTCATTGTTCATATTATTGCTCTATCATTTTTTATCTTTAATTAAATAGCAGCAAGGTGAATGTTTAGAGTTGCTCCAGCGGGGCTTTTCTCTTTGTCTTTTGTTTGTTTAGATTAACATTGAGGACAAAGGTAGCAGAAGGTTTATTAGGCTGCTGTCCCTTTAAGAGCTGCGCATATCCAACACACTGTTGCACATGCGTTTTCCTTTCAAATGTTTACGTTCACTTATGACAAAACCTACTATGTTTCACAAGGATACTTGCCTATACAGGCATTTTGACATAATTTTGTGTGAATTTGTCCACATGTAAGAGAACTCGATTCAATAGGCTATAAGAGCTTCTGGGCGCTACAGTTTCGTTCATATTTTATTATGACACACACAGTATATTAAGACAGAGCTTGTATAGTGGTCTTCTCTAACCCTTTTTGTTAGATAGATATTCAAAATGTAAAGCATGATTATAGACAATGGCCAAGTAACTATAATATTCAAAATGTGTCAACAGTATATGAACAGTATTTTGTTTCTTGCAGTTTATCTGGCTAAGTCATACTGTATACCAGCTGTTTAACAGTGAGTGTGTGATGTATTTTGCATGTTTCATATTACTAACTGAAACACAAGACAGCTTTTAAGTCAGGCTTGTAGTGGACTGCAAATGTGTCACGAACATCAGTTCTATACAAAACAGAGTGGTCTGTTAGACTGTCCAAGGTTTCCAATTAAATTGCACCAGGCTAACTACAGGAAACTGAGTTAGAGCAAATCGAATTAGCAGAGAGTTATGACAGGAACATCACTGCTCTATGTATAAAGCTCACATTAAACTCGTTATTCACATCAGGCATTTTAACTGTTAAGGAATATCTTCCTCTGGACAGAATGTTACAGTTTTATGCTATACGGATGATTTGGGAACAGAAAGTGTGCTTCACACAGTAATGTCAATCCATTCGTTGAACTGTGTTAATCAGAAATTATTCACAAAAAGGTCTATAAATAACACTGGATAGACTGGTAAAGACAACCATCAAGCCCATGTACAGTGGATGCTATCTTATTTGGACAAATGTATTAATTGAATGTACATTCTTCATCTTTTTACATTGCTAGATACCAAATAAATAATTTTTTAATAGCAAAAACAGGAAAAAATGAACCGTAAAAAAAAGTATTTTAGAAAGCATTGTTATGTTTCCATGGACAACATAGTGAATATTGTCTTATCCATCAAATTGAAATGATCTCTCCAGTCAAAGGAATCTGTCGTGCAGCAAGGGGAGATTGTGCTAAGACCAGTATGTGCAGCATCTGAGAGAGGCCTGGAGTTGGCTCGCTCTAGAGGAATAGGATTATAGTAAAGAGCGTGGCCTCAGTAACATGCTCTTTTCACAGCCATGGCATATTTGTTGCCCAGCTCAAAGCTGCTTCATTAAAGTCCTGTGGTTCTTCTTCCTATCTATCTATCTATCTATCTTTCTATCTATCTATCTATCTATCTATCATCCATCCATCCATCCATCCATCCATCCATCCATCCATCCATCCACATATATATATATATATATATATATATTTATATATATATATGTGTGTGTGTGTGTGTATATGTATCCTATGTATGTATATATATATATATTTTTTTTTTGTTTTTTCTCTTCATCAAAGGATCCTGAAAAAAATCTAAATGAGCAGCAAATCATTCAGAATAATTTCTGAAGGATCATGTGACATTGAATACTGGAGTAATGATGCTGAAAATTCAGCTTTGCATCACAGGAATAAATTACATTTTGAAATATATTAGAACAGAAAATGGTTATTTTGAATTGTACAAATATTTCACAATATTACTGTTTTTACTGAATTCATGATCAAATAAATGCAGCCTTGGTGAGCATAGGAGACTTCTTTAATTATACAATTTCATGCATGGAATTGTATGGTAATATTTGACCTAAAACTCCAATATTGTCAGATTAACATTACAGTAATTCTTCTGCTTTGTTTATTTCTTAGGTGAGCGTGCTGACCACACTGGAGCGGCGCTTCAATCTTCAGAGCGCTGATGTGGGCGTCATTGCCAGCAGCTTTGAGATCGGCAACCTGGCCCTCATTCTCTTGTTAGTTATTTTGGTGCTAAAGCCCACCGTCCTCGGTTAATTGGCTGCGGAGGCATTGTCATGGCTTTGGGAGCGCTGCTCTCCGCATTACCTGAATTCCTCACCAGTCAATACTTGATCACAGACACATGGAGCAAGGAATTGGGACGAGACGTGTGCACCAACACCTCTAAAACCGATGAAACATGTGGGAATAGAGCCAACACCAACATGATGTACCTGCTTCTGATTGGAGCCCAGGTGCTGCTGGGTATCGGGGCAACGCCTGTTCAGCCCCTGGGTGTGTCCTACATAGATGATCATGTGCGAAAGAAAGACTCCTCTCTCTATATAGGTAAGTACGCATAATGTTTCCTACGAGCTGGGGTTTTAATTCATTTAGTTCACATAGCCACAGGCATCAGTTTTTACACAAGGAAATTGCAACAGAATTATTAAAGGAAAAGCATGTATCTCCTCTAGGGCATAGTAGGTAAAAAGTAGATGATTATCAGGGTGATTTTTTTGGTGGTTTCAGTCCTTCCGATGGCAAGCCAAAAACTACTGATGTATTAAAGTGGAACAGCAAATAAGAAAAGGTTGAGCTGTTGTGTGCCAGAAAGCAGCATGTGCACAAAAGTCAATAATAAAAAAAAAATAAAAAAGCATGTGCGTGTGTGCAAGCGTGTTTTGTTTTATATTGTTTGTGACCACAGCTTTCACAATTATGATCAGCAGGTGAGCAGCGCCGAGAGGGTTTTAAACATAATTACTTTTATTTTGTATGTGTGGGGAAGAAGGTCATGGAAAAAGAGCTCGACACACAATATAATGACTCTATGGGAGCAGTATATACACATTCACAGTGTTTATATAGTCTCATTTACACGGCTGTTTGTGGTCAGTGAAATAAATTATTACTTTTGTGGCGGTAATGACTTAACCATTATTACAAAAAAAACAAAAAAACTATTTCAGATAAATGTTTCTCCTTTGACATTTCTATTCATCATGGAATCCTGAAAAAAACTGTTTAGCAGTTCCACAAAAATATTAAAGGGGTGGTTGATTATGATTTCACTTTTCTAACTTTAGTTAGTGTGTAATGTTGCTGTTTGAGCATAAACAAAATCTGCAAAGTTACAACGCTCAAAGTTCAAAGCAAAGAGAGATATTTGCTTTTAAAGAAATTGCTTTTTAAGGACTACAACAAACGGCTGGTAGGGACTACAGGACATTCCTCCCGAGTTAGTGACATCACCAACCCTAAAATTTACATAAACCCCACCCCCGGAACACGATTTATAGATTATCAAGACAGAATATGCTAATCAATGACTAGAAGATAACTACACATAAGCTACATAAATTCATCAACTAACCAGTCTCTCCATCATTGTCTGAATCCGGTTTGAACATAAAAGGCTAAAAGTTTTAGAAATTTTCAGTGCATGTTAGTGTGAGTGCAAGCTGTTGTAGCTCCGCCCTCTGTGCCGGGAGCAGCAGTTCATTTACATTTAAAGGAACAGACACAAAAAGGTGCGTTTTTGTTCACCCTCAAAAATTGACAACTTTAACATGCTATATAAAAATATCTGTGGGGTATTTTGAGCTAAAACTTCACACACACACTCTAGGGACATCAAAGACTTATTTTACAGCTTGTGAAAAGGTCATTACACCACCCCTTTAAGCAGCATAACTGTTGACAACAATGATAATAATAAGAACTGGTATCAGCATTTGAATTATTTTTCAAAGGATCATTTTGATGCTGAATACTTGAGTAATGGCTGTCCTGTCACCACAAAACATAATAAAATCTAAAAAACAGTTACTTCAAATTTTAATTATATTTCCAATATGACTTTTATTTTAGTTAAATAACATTAAAATTTTATTTAAATTTAAAATGTAATTTGTTCAAATCGATTCAGCCCGAGTGAGCATAAAACGCTTCAAAAAAACATAAAAAAAAATCTTACTGACGATGACTGAACTTTTGAACAGCACCACTGGTCTATATAATGAATATAAATCCAGTCATTCTATATAGATCAGGGTGTATAACCATTCTGGGACTTGCAGTTCCAGAGAATTCTGATAGACAATCTTAGAATCTTAGTAAATTAAAAACAAGACAGAACATGATTTTAATATTGTCTTAAAAGCGTGTGACTGTAGCTCACTTGGTTGATTTTGCAGTTGTCAGGGTAACAAGAAACATGTAACATGGTAACATGTTCACAAATAACAAGTAACATATCTCATAAGTAAAGCAAATCTTATCAAATCACACAGATTTCACAGCAGTCTCAAAGAAGCCGGGCCTTGGTTTGTTTCACATGCATGCATCTCAGTGATGAGGGAGAGTAGATAAGTGCTGAAAAGGAAAACGTTTCCGTGTTTGATGCTGTGATGCATCACAGGTTCCACGTAGGGCTGGGCGATAGAACGATAACCATAATTATCGCGATATATTTTTTCTCGATAAAACGATATCAAGAGGTCGATAAATGTCCGATAATGTTTATGCGCCAAAAGCTACCTCAGATTTGTGAAATGTTCACCTGTTTGGCAATATGTTCTGACAATAAAGAGTAGTTTAAAACCACAATTAACGCTCTGGTTTCTACAACTTTCACTTAGGAGCAAAAATCTGCCTTTAAACTTGAAAGAAATAAAGATTTGACTTTTATCGTGATAATTATCGATATCGATTGATATAAAAAAAATTATCGTGATATTTTTTTGGGGCCATATCGCCCAGCCCTAGTTCCACGTCGAAAGGGATGTGGAATTTAAAATTATAGATTTTATGGCACAGTTGAAATATATGATATGTCATTCCATTAGATACAAAATATCACAAACAAACAATATAGCATTTTCATATAGGCTACTTGACAATCATGAAGTCTTCATTTTGAGCATTTATAATTTAAACTTCAAGTTCTGTGTGCTTGTGCTTTAAAAATAAATTCCTCTTGCTTTAAAAGTTTGTCATGTAATTTATATAAAACATACATTTAAGTTTGACATGAAGGTCCACTTCTAATACAGTGTTTAAGGCATTGATTGTTTTTTCTGTAAGGTTTATTCTCAGGTTATGTAAATTGTCTTCCTTTTCCCATTCATCTCTGTTTCTTACCTCAGCTCCCGTTCAAAGTTCAAACCGGCATTTCAAAAGGCGTTTTGGCAAGCGTAGTGCTTGTTTGACAATGTGCAGTGCAGTATAGGAAATGGACACACACTGATTTCAGTTTGCGAGCTCAGAGGGAGATTTGGAGCTGTGCTCCCCAGATAAGCCGCACAGCAGAGTTTGAAAGCAAACAAGCAGCGTTTCGTTTGAGAACAATGTTGTATTGTAGTGGAGAGACTGCACTCAGCTGATCGTCTAAATCCCTGTGCTGCAGGCATGGCATGTGCTGCGTGAATGGGCCAGATTGTTCAGACATCACCCAAGTTTTTTTTTGTTTGGTTTACACGTACTGCTAATATATTCTCCATTTGCAACATAGCTTGTGTAATTGTTTTTCCTCTTGTTGTTCAGCGTCGTTTGCAATGCACAAACTCAATGCTTCCTTTTTAATGACACATGTTTTACTGTGTCATTAGTTCTCTTTTCTTTGACATTGGTTTTAATATCCTTGTATTCCCACCCTTGTTGGAATAGCTGTGTTTGGTTTGATTTTATTACTTTAATCTGACATGTCATTTCCATGTAGCATGCAGCGTAACTGTATCTCATTTTGTGTTATCTTGTGTAAATATTAGCAAATATAAAGACAATTTCTCCAATGAACACATATTTAAAATAAACTCGATCTCTAGAAGTCTAACTAGACACATTGATAGGTGGTGCAGAAAAAGCACATGATGCAATGCATTTTGATCTATCTTTTAATGTTTGTGGTTTATGTCACATGTTTGATGGTGTACCATTTGGCACAGATAATTATAGAGTAGCTAATGTTAGGTTAGCATTCATTCAGTGTTTGAGAGAGCTCTGGACTAGAGCCAGACGATTTATTGAAAATATTGCGTCCTTTTCCTGGCAATATAAAATTTTATCAAAATTAAAAATTATTGGTACTTTTGGTATTAAGACTCCAAAAGATTGACTAAAAGACTAATTTCAAGACTCAAGAGTGTTAAGGCATTTTAATAGCTCTGATCAACTTTGATAATAAAAATGGCATCAGGTTAATAAATATGTATTTTATAATATATATATCGTTCAAAAATGTTTTTTAAAGTGGTTTCAAAACTAAACATTTCAGATTTGTTTTGCATTTATTTGATCCAAAAATACATGTAAATCAGTTATATTGTATAATTAATTCTTGTAATGATGAAGCTGAATTTTCTATCGCGTCACAAGATCTTTCAGAAATCATTCTAATATGCTGATTTGGTGATCAAGAGATACTTCTTATTTTCTTGTGGAAATATTTAGATAACATCTTTAACAAATGAACATCAATTGAACCGTATGAAATATAAATCTTTTGTAACATTATATAAATGCCTTTACTGTCACTTTTGAATTAATTTATTGCATGCTTGCTGAATAAAAGTATAAATCTCTTTTACGGACCCCAAACCTTTGAATAGTAGTTTATATATATATATATATATATATATATATATATATATATATATATATATATATATATATATATATATATATATATATATATATATATATATATATATATATATATATATATATATATATATATTATATTATATTGATTAGAATATTATACATTATGAATTTATATAGAGATATTAATCAGTTAGTTCAAACATAAGTTCTATTTTGTTTATTGTTTATATGAAAAAATAAAGAGAATATTTCTTTAGCTATATCACCCAGCTGTTTTCTGTATTCACATATAGGGCTTATAATAGCCTGTTACTTTCAATAACCCTTTCATAAGCTCAGACAGACCGCATCATTGTGTCTTTTATTGCCTGTCAGCATCATTGAATGTGGCGTCCAGGTCAGCCTAAACCCAAACATATTCTTATCTGCACTCCTTCGGCCTGAACGTCACATTGCGCTCATGTGTTTCTGTACGCCTATATGCACTCTCCACAGCCTTTATTAGTGGAGCAACTGTGAGACCTTATTGAACATTTTCATTAGTAGATTCATTGTAACGCTCTCAAAAAGACCAGGAAAGAAAAGAGTCTTAATGAAAGATGTTTTGTTACACACCTTCGTTTTCCGTGTCTCTGTTATTATCCATCAAGTGCTATACTTAAAGTGCTAGCCACTAAATGGAGCTTTTATCCTCAGGTAAAGCTGTTTGAGAAATATGTTAATGTTGGATGAGACAATTAGCACCTGTTGGCCATAGCAAGCAGAGAAATTATATGATGCATCTTGTTGCATATTCATGTGAAGTTGTTTATCGAAGGATAAGCAACTATGCAACAAGATGCATGCATGGCATGCAGGTGTTTTCTAATAGTGAATTAGGGCAATTTGTGTTCATATCGTGTATACGTCTTTGCACACCCAGAAAAGTATGTGGCTCTGGTGTGTGATGTTCTGGGAAATGTTCTGATGGGAAACCCTGGGTTCGGCCATTCATGTGGAGGTAAATTTGACACGTGCCATACACATTGTTGCGGACCAGGTATACCCCTTCATGACAATGGTGTTCCCTGGTGGAAGTGGCCTCTTTCACAGATTAGTGGTTTGAGGACCATGATGAAGAGTTCAAGGGGTTGCCCAGGCCTCCAAATTCGCCAGATCTGAATCCAATTGTGCATGCGTGGGATTGGCTGGAGCAAAAAGTTCGATCCACGGCGGCTCCACCTTGTAAGCTACTGGACTTGTAGGATCTTCTGCTAACGCCAAACACCACAGGACACCTTTAGGGCTCTTGTAAAACCCATGCCTTGGTGGGTTGGCGCTGTTTTGGCAGCACACGTGGACCAACCACATATTATGCAGATGTTCTTAATGTTTTGGCTCAGTTGTATGGTTGATGTCACTGTATAGCAGTCATTTTTAAAGTATTATTTACGTACGATCAACCATCCTGAATGGCAAGTCAGTATGGAATACAGAAGCACTTAGTTTTACACGTGTCTGTTGTTCATATGACTGACATGGAGGATTCTGTAGATCTCTGTAGGAGTGGAGACGTAATTACAGAATGAGGTAGGAATGCTAACCAGCCAGCCAAGAGGTTGGTCTGAACTGGCCCAGCAGCACATGCATACCGCTCAGCCCTATGAAAAACAACTCCCACGGGGGGAGCTTGGCTTTTCCTGCTTCCTTACAGTAAGCCTCCCACAAATCTGCCCGCCGTGCAAAGGGCTTTTCATCAGCAAACGCACAGATTTAAGCTATTAGGTCACTATTAGCCCTGCTACTCGTTTTAGCTGTTGAATACATGAAGAGACAGTGAATGCGGAGCGGTGTGTTAGTAGCCACCTTTAATAGGACCCCAGAGGTCATCTGTTACACCAACAACTGCATCAAACATACTTCACTTCTCACAACTGCAGCTCTATTTATCGTAATTTTGACTTTTTATCTGACATTGCGACTTTATATCTTGCAATTGCAAGTTTTATTTCTCACAGAACTATTTCTCACAGAACTTTAATCTAATAATGTAGTATATCTATGAATTGCAACTTTGATTCTCAAAACTGGGACCTTTAATATTAGTTTTTTTGTATTATGACTATATCTCAAAATGTATCTTTATATCCCTCAATTTAAAAATTATTACTATATCTCGCTATTGCAAAATTTTTTCATCTCACAACTGCACATCTTTGTATTGTAATTATCACTTTATATCTAGAAATGATATAATCTCACAATTCCATCTTTTGTTTCTTTGTTTCTCAAATTTTGACTGTCTCACATTTACAATAATTTTTCATAATCAAGACCTCATAATGTCTGTATATCTACTCAGTGTTGGGGGTAATACATACAAGTAATGCAAATTATGTAATCAGATTACATTTTTTCAAGTAACAAGTAAAGTAACACTACTTTTGCTGTAAAATAACTTTTTAAAAACAAACAAGCAAGCCCATCCCAGGTAACGCAAAAATGACGTAACGCATTACTTTCCGTGAAAAGTAACTTAGTAACTCGATTAGGAGTAAAGCAAAAAAGTTATGCATTACTTTTAAAAGGTAATTTCCCCAACACTGTATCTACTCTATCAATTGCTATTTTAATTCTCATAACTAGGAAATCATACCTTGCCATTGTGACATTGTTTTTTGTATTGTGATTTTATATCTCAAATTATGACTAAATATCTCACAAAATTGCTTTATATCTTGCAATTTCACGTTTATTATAAGTATGACTTTATATCTTACAAATGCAGCTTTTTTTTTCTTGCAATTTTGACTTTCTATCTCACAATTACAATTATTTCTCATAACTATGAGTTTCTATCTCACAATGTATTTATATCTATCAGTGGCAACTTTATTTCTCATAATTGTGACTATATCTCTCAATTGCAACTTTATTTCTTGTAATTGTGACTATTTCACAATGTGACAATTTTTTTGCATCGTGATTCGTGACTATATCTCACAATTTTTTATAATTCTGATTTTATATCCTAGATGTCTGACAATTACGAATTTTTTTGGTCTTGTGACTTTATCTCAAAATGGAACTTATATCTTGTGTTTCTCATGTGTTTTTTTTTGTTTTGTTTTTTTGTTAATCTTGTTAATCTTGTTTTTTAGTGCCTCAACATTTGGGCATTTGACTAAAGCATTCAAATACAGACAGGACTCAAAATGAAACGCTGTTCCCAGAGCTCCTGTAACCTTTTGCAGTCCATTTCTAATTTTGGGTCTTCCCACAGGGGCTCGACTGCAGGAATTCACAGCATGTTCATACAGGGATCAGGGTATTGCCATGACTTGAACTGCCACCGAACTGGCTCTCCATGCTTTACAAGCTTTTACAGTGTCAGTAACATGATTCCTGTATGTTGACTAGATGATTGGATTCCTGTAGCCCAAAGACAGTGAGGGGACACCAGCTGTAGACAGAGCTTATTCAAACACATTAGCCCGCTTATGTTTGAATATTACATTTCTAGGTACTGATGAAAATCCATAAATTCACAGAAATTTCCAGACAAATCTGAACTGTGGGTTCTGAAACTCTGATTTGCTGATTAGAATCAGCAAACAGGAAAAAATCCAGGAAGACAGAAGGTAAAATAAGTCAGCAATAAAAAACTGAAATATGTCGTTTTATGTAGTCATGTGCAGACTGTAACTTTCGGGAATGCTGTTTGTGATTGTCTCTGGTTAGGAAGACCTAACCCAGACCTGCTCTGGGCTTCGTCACACCTCCCAGGCTGAAGTAAATATGACAGAAAAGTGGCTGATAGAGGCAGGAGAGACAAAGTTCCTGCTTTATTCTGCTGGTTTAGATCCAGGACACTGCCAATGTCTTTAAAATACAAAACACAGTCATCATATTCACATTGTGAACATTTATTATTGACATAACACAATTTGTTGAGGCATGTCTAATTTACATAAAAGATACATTTTGTGCCTTTTGTTAAACATCTAACATGTGTGTCCTTTTTAAATAGTAATCATTTTACGTGTAGGTACTCTCAGTAATTTTTGCTAATTACAAAATACACTGCCCGGCCAAAAAAAGTTGCAGTTTGGATTTAAATAGTCAAATGCTTGGATGATTGGATCATTATTGCAGTGATTATTATGTTTCTAGTGTGTTATATGTTTGGCAACAGTTCTTCTAACCCTAATAAAAAACCTAAGTCCCTCCCCTCCGCTTCCGGCTCATGGGACCTTATTTCGGAAAAAATATGTATGGTAGTCAATGGCGAGAGACAACTTATCTTTTTATTCCGTCTGAACTGTGCCCTGAATTACACATATGATGTTTGTCAATTTAAAAGATAATTATGAAAGTCAAGAAAGTCGCAGTTTGTCATAAAACAGAAGAGTAACATTTAGTTTTATGTGAAAATCGCTCAATGAACTACATCTCTCGCCTCGCACTATGTACGTCACCATCCGTTGCTCGTATGTGTGCAGTCCGGTACAAAACACTCAGGCATGACGGCGTAACGTTACGATTATAACGTAAGACTATAGAAAAAATGACAGACGTTAGCTTCAGTAAAGTTAGCTTCATTCATTGAGAGAAAAGGTATGACGTCACATGTGCGCCTTTTGGGTTTGTAGTCTTTGTAATTACGTATTTTCACAGTCTTATACCTCAACAGTTTTACATCAAACTGCGACTTTCTTGACTTTAAAATGTATCTTTTAAATTGACAAACATCATATGTGTAATTCAGGGCACAATTCAAACGAGATCAAACTATGTGTTGTCTCTCGCCATTGACTACCATACAATATTTTTCCGATTTAAGGTCCCATGGTGTTCCACCGGAAGGGGAGGGACTTAGGCTCTCTATAGATGGAGTGTGTAGCTTTTCTTAAACAACCATGTAGGATGACACATCATGGTCATATTCCATGACAATGTCAAGATTCATCAGGGTCAAATTGTGAAAGAGTGGTTTGGAGGAGCATGAAGAAATCATTTTTTTTAAACATGAATCGGCTCCTCTGAGTCCAGAGCTTAAATACATTGAAAGTCTTTGGGATGTGCTGGAGGAGACTTTACAGAGTGCTGGACTCTTGCATTTTCAATACAAGATCTTGAGCAAAAATGTTTGTACATCTTAATGGAAATAAATGTTGTGAGGTTATTTCCCAACAATTCTTTCACAGCCTGATGAATCTTGACATTTTCATCCTTAAATATGACCATGATGTGTCTTCCTAAATGGTTGTTTAAGAAATGAAAAGCTACACACTTCATCAATTAGGGTTAGGAGAACTGTTGCCAAACATATAACATGCTAGAAACATAGTAATCACTGATCCAATCATAGACTCTTAACCATTTGCTTAATTAAATCTAAACAGCAATTTTTTTGGACGGTACAGTGTTTTTACCCTTAATACAAGAACATGAAATATATTAAATATTTACATTTGTCATATAGTTTGAAATAGGGCGTTTATACAACAGCATTAGAAACTGAAAACCTTTGTGTGATCCACGTGATCCACGCTAAAAATCCAATATGGCCATTCCGGGCAGCGCAACATAAACTTAAAAAAATCTGAGTGCACTTTAAAGTCACCATAAAAACAAAATCAACAATTCTTATTTTTTATGTAATTTTCCAGAATTTGTTCTAAATTATTTATCTGTGCATTTTATTATTATTTTTTTTTTTATTCATGTGCCCTCATAATCTTCAATTAAAATATCTCTTGCAGCAATATCTCTTCTCTGATGACGTGTTTACTGGCGTGAGGCCGGGACAACCTGTCACTCACATGAGATCACAGCAATAACAAACCACATCCATCCAATCAGTTCCCGCCCTACATTTTTTTCTCACTCAAGAAGCCGTTTTCACATACGACACAATAGGGAAGACAAGACTATATCAAACAACCGTTTCGTACCGACTTTAACTTTAATTTCAAATCACTGTCATCATGGTAATAATGTCCATAAATCTTCAAAGGTTCAGTTGCTTCTCTCTGAAGTCAAAGATACCCATGATAATAATTAACAACATTGATGAATGCAATAATATACAATCTTTTGAACATTGACCTTTATACTGCAGTGTCGATGTTTGTCAGAGTGATGATGTTTATCTGAAGCCACTGAGAGATCTCAGATGCATCCTTAAGAGACACTTCAGCATGGCTTCACGCAGTGTTTCGACTTCACCCCCTGCCGTCAGCCACGCATGCTCATAAGCCACTTAAACGCTGCGCATGTAATGACATCTTGAAGGATTAGATTCTAAATGGGTTTTTCCATCTCGCCAATAAGCTCCGTGCCAAGACCGCGCCTTACCAACTCCTGTTTGTTTAATTTGAGAACAATGAACGTTGTCATCTCTCTCTCGACGGGGGTGAGAGAACAGACTTTATCAGTCCTCGCTCCTAGACAAACCTATTCTTTTCAGTCTCCTGTCAGCTCCTGCATTATTCTGCAAGATAAATGTAACCAACCCTCTCTTTAAGTTAGTCTC
>FLSR01004885.1:13773317-13786324 GCA_900092035.1 Leuciscus waleckii
TCTTTCAAAAACATTAAAAATAGTAATGTGTCGAAACTTTTGGCCTGTACTGTATATACTGATATATTATCTATCTATCTGTGTATTTGTCTGTCTGTCTGTACTTATATATTACGCTTAAGTGACGTGGGAGGTCAAACGAGGACAAAGCAAATGATCTGCGACTCAAATGGACAGAGCAAATTATACATGAATGTGCACTATATTTACTACAGTGTTTTAGACAAAACATTTTGAACTACAAGGAAATATTTGTGCTACTTAATTATCAAAGATGCTAATACTTTTTGGGGAGAGTTGTGTTATAAAACCACTTGGCTCAGTAGGTAGTTTGAATGGGTATGATGATACTAGCAGGTAAAGAAGAGATGTATCCTACTTAGAGAGAAACTAATCACGTGGGCAGAAAGTGGCGCTAAGATGATTATGTTGAGGAGAGTGTATCCAACCTTTAGTGAAGCCCGAGAGAAGGCACTGCCTTTGAACTTGGATGAAACTGTGATTAATTTAAATGGAACAAGGGCAGACTTCAAGATGAGCTTTAAGACTGCATTAAAATGAGGCTGAGTAATATCACTGGAGTCATCTGGCGTCGCTCACTCACTTAATCCTATCAACGGTCAATCCTGCTCGCCAATCAGACTAAACAAATCCTGGGTAATAGAACAGAGCTACTTTCCTTTCCAAACAATCGACCACAAACTGCCATTCGGCCATGTAGGGAGGAACAGGAAAGAGCATTTGATCGCAAGTGCATGTCGTGTTCAATAACCACATTAACCATTTCATTTGTTATTAATTATAATACTGTTAAAAAAAAAAAAAACCATCTTTTAAAAAGAGTATTATTATGAGAAAAAATTCTTGCAAGACTTTGATTTCCGTTCATTTCTTCCATCCTACTCTACTCGCCATCATAGGAAACGATGTCAAGTGTGTTACATGCAGACACAAGCCAGACTTGCTGGCTGATTGTCTGTTTACATGCTCTACAATGCTTTAAGCCCTTTCCAAAATGTTTTTCTGGAGATGTTTTATGAGATGTGATGACCTACAGTAGTCCAGAAACCTACTTGTACGCTTTAAGCAAGACCAATCGAATGAATGTCATATTGCATGAGGATTTTTTGCATTGGCTTTTAACCATTAACTATGAACATGTTCTACTAACGTTTGAAATCCACAAAATGTCCAAATGCCCTTTGTCTTAATTATGAACAGTTTTAGTATTTATAATCAGTTGTATTATATATTTTGTGAAGTTTAACGTGCATTATGTGCATAAATGTGTGTAAGGGTTACATGTCAGGGACATGGGATGATTTATTTTAACCACATAGGAATGTATATACAATGTAGCATATGTTCTCCACTGATGCATACTGTATGTCGACTAAAGTATTCTCTTTATAAGGAAAGATTGTGTAGCATGATGAATACATCTATTTTGAACATCCATTTTAAACATAAACAACATGTTTCTCTACCTTGTAATAATAATGTAAGTTCTTTTGGTCAGCATATAAACGGCCAGTCTTTGTGTACGAACTCAGAGAAACCTGGGCATGAAGACCTAGGGCCCTATTTTAATGGTCTAAAGCGCAATGCGCAAGTTCACTTAGGGATCCACTTTTGCTAGTTTAACGACAGGAAAAATGGTCGGCGCACCCAGCGCATGGTCTAAATAAGTTATCTCTATTCTCTTCATGAGTAATGGGTGTGTTTTGGGCGTAACGTGCTAAAAAAACAATCAGTGTAATTTCCCTTCCCTTTAAAAGCCAGTTGCGCTCGCGCTATGGTGGATTAATCTTTTACATTGTAATCCTTTTATTTTTAATATTTGGCATGTGTGTGTGCTGCCGCGCGTGTGTGTTTAATAAGCAGAGTGTACGCGCGTTGTGGACCCGCCTATAGGCACACATTTCTAACGCGCTCTTTAAATAACAAAAAAATATTGGCCATTGACTTCAGACCAGGTTTTTGTTCGTCAGTGGCGCAGTCTATTTCAGTTGCCTCAAAATAGCAACGGGTCAACAATGCACCTGAACGCACCTCGTTTTCAGACCAGCACACCTATGGGCGCACAAATAGGCGCAAATGCATTTGGTATTTAAACAACATGGCACAGGATGTGAAAATGTTAACTGCGTCAGGCTGAAACTAGCAAAAAACACTTGCGTAGGGCTTGGCGCTACATTGCGCAGGGTGTATGATAAGGCCCCTAGTCTCCTGTGACTTAACATATGTGACCCTGGACCACAAAACCAGTCATGTTGGGTCAATTTTTGAAATTGAGATTTATACACCATATGAAAGCTGAATAAATAAGCTTTCCATTGATATGGTTTGTTAGGACAATATTTAGCCGAGATACAACTATTTGAAAATCTGCAAAAATATCGAAACATTGAGAAAATCGACTTTAAAGTTGTCCATTTATGTTCGCGATTGTGCTGCATTCACTCACAAAAATAAATGTTTTATATATTTACAGTAGGAAATTTACTTAATGTCCTAATGATTTTTGGTATAAAAGAAAAATCTATAATTTTGACCCCAATAATATATTGTTGGCTATTGCCACAAATATACCCGTGCGACTTATGACTGGTTTTGTGATCCAGGGTCACATATAATAATGTATAGTATAAGAGATCTTTTGGGGAAAACTAGTTTGCTACCGTGATTCAACATAAACAGGGATAAAAAAAATTCCAAGTCTACAATCATTAAAAACCTAACAAGCTAATTTTGAGATGCTCAGCCTAAATTGACTGATTGATTGATTGTTGATTGATTGGTTGATTGATTGATTGATTGATTGATTGATTGATTGATTGATTGATTGATTGATTGGTTTTTTGAAATGCCTGTTGGTTTGATATTTTGTACCTTGTGCAATGACATTGATATATATTTTTATTCTGACTGAAGTGCCCAAGTACATTATGTGACTAGACAGACTACCAGACACAAATACAGATTTTTTTGTAAGGTGAACCTACAATATAGAGCACTTGGCCTATGTGCAGCTACGTCACAGGAGATAGCATTTTGGAAAGTTCTAAAATTGGACATGTTTCAAGCGGGGCAGCTCTGAATATCTCATGAGGTCCAGAGAGCTGAATCTTGGTGGTCCTCAAGCTGCATCATCTTCCACTACCTCACCAATCCCCATGACCTTGATAGCCCGTCGCTGCTGAAATCTGGGTCACAAGACTGGGTCTCTGCTGTTTACAAAGCGGATTTTTTTTTTTTGGTGCTGGTGAAAAACATAGGGGGAGGGTGGCATTATAAAATACAACACATCAGTGGCTTGTCTGATCTGCACTCTGGCCTTGAAACTATCGGATTGAGATGCTCAGTGCCTCCTAAGGCACGACATCTCTCATTGTCTTTCACTGGAACATTGGCACTTCAAATCAGGGATGATTTGATTAGAATAGCCTGTTCTTACAGATCCATGCTGCCCCTGGCATTAGTGTAAATACCTGGACTCATTGATTGAGTGGTTTGTAAGTAGTAGCTCTCTAAACCCGCTTCTGTGTGTTCAGCACTTTTATTTGAGGTGCCGGACAAGATTGTCTAATTAAATGGGTGTGGATCAATAAGGGTTGGCTGTAATTATTACATTCAGCGTTCTCTTATTTTATTGATTGGTAGGAGATGTCCCCCATTTTGCTATGCTCTGAAAGAAACACAGGCTCTTTGTTCCATAATGGGATTGCACATTATGCACCTCTGAGATAATACACAGCTCAGGTTTCCTACCACAGTCCAATTTATCCACAGTTTAAGTCAATATAGAAGTTTTAGAGTGATTGAATAAAATCAATACTGACCATGGCTAAATTGAAATATGAATGTATTGAAATATTGGTCAGGCCAATAAATCAAGAATACTTTGGCCATTTTGGCATTATAAAAAGCTGAGATTCTCGGATACACTTCCATTGGAAAAATTGGGTCTCTTATGCTCACCAAGGCTGCATCTATTTTTATTTTAATATATTTTGAATTGTAGATGTCTTATTTGTTTTCATTAAAGTACTATGGTTATATATAGCCATTTTAGCGGTGATGTGCCACACTCATATTTAGATATCAGCTATTGCATCTGGCAATAAAAATCCCATATCAGACCCCATTAGTCATGACATCACATAGTATTTACAATTCATCCTTAATTCAGTTCATCACAATCATGTTTATTTGACAGCTCAGTACTGCAACTTTACACCAATACTAAAGTTTATACTTCGCAGATCTGTTCTGTTTACCGCTTCCCTTCCGGAAGCTGTACAATTAGCGCCTAATTCAGATAGCAGGCATGCTTTGCTCTAAGGGGCTTCTTTATCCAGTGGCCTGGTTCCTCTCTGAATGCAGCTTGGAAGTCTGGAGACCCGCTGTTGGCACCGTCATACTGGTAATTAGGCCAAGGCACATGCTGAAGAAAGGTGGACCAGCTGGAGTCAATACTCCTCCAGTGCAGCTGCAGCTCTTCACCAATAGGCCCATGGAGACTTCAGGCCTGCTGCTGCTTCAAGGCCTCTGTCTGCTTATCTGCTCTCTGGGCTCTTTGTGTTTCTGGCTCTTAGCCCAAAGGAAACATCTGACACAGCAGCCAGAGTATGCTAGTTGTGCCAGTGGCCAAGACATAACTGTTGGCCGTATCTCTCTGTATATCTGTCACTTCATCTTTCTCTATGTCTTTTCCATGTTTTGTTCTCTCTCTCTCTCTCTCTCTCTCTCTCTTTCTGCCCTTGTGGTGCAATATAAACAGTTAGACAGGTCTGTTTGCAAACATGCCAGCCCTGGTTTTATAATTTTATTTATTTGTGGTTATGTGAAACTGCCACAAGCTGCTATTATACAACTGCTACAAAGAAAGTGCAATGATGCAAAAGATGCAGAGAAATTCATTATCACTCCTCTTTTACTGAACTTAATTTAGACAAAATAAATGTAATGCTTGACCATCATCATTGATTGGTTAGCATGGTTCAGTTTTTTGTATTTATTCAATCAAAATTTGTATTTACACTGTCCTTAAAACCCAGACTGGCAGCAGGTGAGTTGTATAAATATTTTTTGGGGTTGTATTGTATTCAGTGGGTTTGTATTGTTTTTGTTCGGTTTGGTATTTTGCTTTGTTTTGAAAATTAAATGAGGCATTTATATAGAAATTGATCAACTGACCGTTTTCTCCACTTATTATCCCTGGAAAAGATTGAATCACATGGTATGACTCTTGACCACATCATCATTCACAAAAAAACATTCTCCACGAAAGCATGTTTCATTTATTCACATTTAGCCATCTGTTTGTGTGTGAACATACAACCCTGCATTTGGTTGGTTTTTGCCTCCCCAGGGTAGTTTGGGATCTTTTGAAGTGAGTCAAAGAAAGAGCACAGTTGCAGATTTCTATCTTTCTTCAAAAGGCAGGCTTATCTTATTCCTGCGAACACTGACTTAAGGTTAACATTGGACTGCGATGTTGGTGGCACAGTGCGTCTTTTCCAAGTGTGTGTGCCAAGCTGATGTAGATGTTGGAGATTTGTAATACTGATAAGCCAGGATCAGCACATAGCTGTATTTTTTCAGTCCGACTGATTAGCTAATATGAGCTGTAGTAAAAAAGCAAATCAGGGTTCGAAGCAGGGTAAATACAATAGTTTATTTAAATTTTTTCTTCCTCTGCACCATTTAGAGAGGTTTAGCCTATTTAGTAAAGCTTAAAAGGGTGCATAGTATTTTTAATAATGTTTTCTTTTTTAGGTGATCCATCTTTACTGTATAATCACATTAAATGTTTATATGTTGTTCAAACATATCCTGCTTATATTTGCATTCAAAATATCCTCGAATGAAACACTCAGCCGGAATTTAATAAAAGAATAGTTTTTGTTCATTTTAAACAGTGTTTTCTTTGGATGCTCAGAGCACTTGTGGTCCTAACTATATCTTCTGTCCTGGAAAGACCCCATTTCTCAAGTATAATTGCTGTTACTATTATATGCTTGCCTGCAGCAATATAGACTGTGTGCTATTTGTTGCGGTTTCAGCTACAGTGCTCAGGACTGAAGTGGCAATGCATTAAAGAGCCATCAGCTTTCATTCCAAAGTCTAATGTGAGGTCTCGACCTTAAAATAGGTTTATATCCCCACCAAGACATTAGTCCAGAAATGTTAAACTGCATGAATATTAGATAAAGAACAGTACACCTTAGTATATACAATGTAAAGAGATTTCCTAATGCTTAAGTCTCTGGAATATACAGTACATAAATTTCACTAAACAGTTAATATTTCCTGGCTTTTACTGCACAATATGTTGCTTCTTTTAGGATTAAAAGTGGTCAATTTTAAGTATTAGACAGTATGTTGTAACTCGTGCATTTTGCTCTCGGCTTTGTTCCCACATAATTGGTTCAGGAAGCACTATTTGTTTGCTTGGCATTGTCTTTAAGTTTATAACAGTAAAGCATTTAACTGAATTCGGCTGCTGCTTTCACTCTCTTTGGCTTTGTGATGATTATTTAGGTCAATATGGTGGAGAACAGAAACACTGTCGATTTAATGAGAGGAAGTTAATTAACATATGATCCCTGATAGCCCACAATGTTCCAAAAAAGACATTCGCTCTAAGCGTCTTATGCTGCCTCATAGTTGAGATTGATTTTGAGTCACAGTAGAATATCCCTCTGATTTTGCGTTGTTTATTGCCAACTAATCTAGTCATGTTGCAAATACTACAGAACCTTATTTTGTTAGATCTTTAGATCTTCATTTTTGACCTTTTGACTTTTAACCTCCTTTTAAAATACTAAATTGTTGTCGTTTCATGTCAGATGTTTCATTACAATTCACCCATGGCATAATCATCAGCAATAATGAAACAAGCATAATCTATAAGCATCTACTCCCATTTTGGCTGTTGGGAGGACCCTAAATTCTGTGGCTCTAATAGATTAAAGGATTATTTGACTTATCAAAGCTTTTTTTGTCCTCTTCATGTGTTCTGTATATAACCATATATGGGTGTTTCTTTAGCTATGGCCAAAACAGTCTCACTATTTTATTTGCTTGCCCATTAAGTTCAACAGTACACTACCATATCATGATTTTAATGTTTTTGAACCATGAGGGCTGCATTTTACATTTAAAACATTTTTGGAATAAATAGCATATGCTCTTTTCTTGCTAAGGCTAATTTAATAGCTGTCACTTTATGTATTATGCACAAAAGTGTTTCAGTTGTAGTGTGATCTTCATTTAACAAAAATAAAAAGCTGAAAAAGCTGTTAACAAAGAAAGGTTCAATGTTAATAAAAAACAACCACCACCGTGGGTCACAAAAGAAGTTGAAGAAACACCCATTTTCAGCCATATATGTGTACTGTTTTTGCATTTTCTGATACATTTATATCCGTAGCCTATAGCCTATATTTATAGCCTCTATATATATATATATAAGCAAGAGTTTGTTGTTAGCCAACAGCATAACAACCCAACCTCGGCATCCGTTTTCATATATATTGATATATATTAACTTTTCTAATATTAATGCAGGTCCTAAAGCTCTTGCCTGATCGCAACCCTTCTTTTTTCAGTGATATTCCTCTGAGCTTTTCTCTTTTGTAATGTCTTTCAGCCATCTCTCTTTCTACAGTTTCTTCAAATCCCTCTTGTGGTCAGTCTGTAAAAGTGATTCAGATGTTCAGGTGTGTTTTCTCGTGTATCTCTTGGAAACAAGTTAGAATAGCAAAGACGAAGGAGCCCACAGATGCTGTCACAGTGACTGGTTGTTAAAATAAAACGTGGGAAGTGACCTGAAGCATGTCTTCCCAGGACTGGTTAAAGAGGAGAACATTCAGTGACCCCTCGCAATCTCTCGGATGGACAATAAACTCTGATTCCCCTCGGAGAATACATTTCTATTTTGAATGCCAACATTCATTCCTCACTGTCGCTTTGATAATATGAGGCATGTCGATCAAGCAGTGGACAGGTTCACCTTATCTGACTAGAGCAAAATAATCTGTTGTATTTCAGATCCATGTTTTGAGTCACGTGACAAGCTATAGTTGCATAAACATACAATCATATCATTATTATCATCTGTGGGCATTCAGGTTTTTTTATTTATAGATGGCTGACTCATAAATCTTTAAGCATCAAACAGCCTGGATAGTCTAAAATAGAAATCCATTTTCAGATAAAACCAGAATGTGTGTGTGTCAAGCAGGTTGTGAATTATATAATCTGAGGGATTGCTTATGCCTTTGCGCCTTTTTTCACTACATGTTCCAGATGCCAGACGGAGAAAAGGTCTTAGACTAGGAATTTGAGAAAATTCCTCCCATGCCCTGGGAAAACCAAACAGTTCTAACCACTTGGACAGAAACCAAAAGCCTCCTGGCCTTTGAACGTCCCTCGAAAAAAATGTGTGTGTGTTTTTCTGTGCATTTGTGCGTAATGCACCATAGGGAAAGCACATATTTGCATTGGTTTCACCTTAAAATTATTTGTTTGCACTGGGTTTTTGGGTTTGACCAGTTTCGCTTTGATATGACTGTGGCTCCATTACACACACAGATTTTCTTTATTTATACATATAGACTTAGTTTTTTGCAAAAATCTAGTACAGTCTTTGATAGGTTTGTCAAAAACACAGCGTCAACATCTGAGCTTAGATTCAGATTGACAGCCCTCTGGTCAGTGGCGTGTAGCATTAGTCTGTGAGTGACAGACAGTTTGATGTATTTGAACAGCAGGGGAGACATCAAGAGAAGGGACACATACATTTGATCAGGAGGATATCATATAACAATTGTAAATGTTCTGTATTTTTGCTTTTATGATACTTTTCATTATTTCATTAATTGTTCATTCGTTCTTTATTTATTTATTTATCTATCCATCTATTCATCCATCTCCCAATCATTTCCATCCATCCATCCTTCCATCTCCCCATCCATATCCATCCATCCACCCCATCCATCCATATCCATCCATCACCATCCATATCCATCCATCCATCCATCCATCTTTATCCATCCATCCATCCATCCATCCATCCATCTCCCCATCCATCCATATCCATCCATCTCCCCATCCATCCATCCTCCATCCATCTATATCCATCCATCCATCCCCATCCATATCCATCCATCCATCTATATCCATCCATCTCCCCATCCATCTATATCCATCCATCTCCCCATCCATCCATATCCATCCATCTATCCATCCATCCATCCATCCATCCATCCATCCATCCATCCATCCATCCATCCATCCATCCATCCATCCATCCATCCCCACTGCTTTCCATTCATCTATCAAATTAATATGGATATCATCAAAATTGACAATTTCCATACCCTAATTCATGCTACACCTGTTTCCTCTTCATCACTCTGCTTGCCTAGTTTCTCTGGCACATCTTTTACAAATTTTTTCTCAAATTGACTCAGAGTTGCAGCTACACAATCATCTTACTGTTAATAATCTTTTCGAGCCCCTTCAGTCTGGTTTTCATAACCTCCATAGTACAGAGTCAGCTTTGGTCAAGGTCACCAATGATCTGTTAATAGCTTCAGATTCTGGTTCTCTCCCCATCCTTATATTTCTTGATCTTAGTGCCGCTTTTGATACTGTCAATCTCTCTCTCTCTTACTCAACCGACTTGAAACTGTCTTTGGTGTTTCTGAGACTGTTTTAACCTAGTTTAGATCTTATCTCTCTGATCGCCGCCAGTTTGTTTTTATGAGTGGTTTCAGGTTTCAGATTGACTCTGGTGTCCCTCAGGGTTGAATTTTAGGCCCCTTACTTTTTCGCATTTATATATCGCATTTATATATTTCTGCTTGGATTGCTCTTAAGATCATTTGGGCTTAATTATCACTTTTATGCAGATGATACTCAGATTTATGATACTCAGATACTCAGCCTGGTCAAACGTGGCTGTTTCTTTTCTCTCACATTGTATTTCTGTGATAAAAATATGGATGACCCAAAAATGTTGTGTCTTAATAGTGATAAGACAGAGGTCTTACTTAATGGCTCTCCTCATCATCTTCATAGAGCTGGTTCACTAATGTTAACCGTTGATGGCTCTGTTTTGGAGTTCGAAACTAAACAAACATTTTAGGGGTTATATTTGATTCAAGTCTTTTGACCCACATGTGCAATATACTGTTAAGAATTCCTTTTTTCATCTCCGAAATATTGCTAGACTTCGCCCTATGTTATCCTTTCCTGTGACTGAAAGGCTTATCAATACTTTTTTTCTTTTTTCCCCGCATTGACTACTGCAATGCACTTCTTGCTGGGGTTCCTAAAACCACACTCAACAAATTGCAATGTGTGCAAAATCCTGCTGCTAGGATCCTGATTGGAGTCAGAAGAAATGAACACATTTCTCCAATACAGAAGTCCTTGCATTAGCTCCCGGTCAGGTTCCGCGTTGATTTTAAGATCCTTATACTCACATATAAGGCACTGAATGGTCTGGCCCCTCAGTATCTGTCTGCCCTTTTAACTGCATATATTCCTAAGCATCATTTGCGCTCCTCTCAAGCTGCTCTTTTGGCTGTTCCACAGACACGTTTGCGATCTGTCGGGGACAGGGCTTTGTCTATGCTCCTAGACTCTGGAACGCACCTCCTTCTCATATTAAAGATGCACAAAATGAAGTTTTATGTAACAAAGTTCAGGAGGAGCATGTTCAGGTAATCATCCAATCAGCACAAGAAGAAGCCAGTATAAATAAAGCCTTCCCTTACCTCCTGTCTCATGACAAATTTATCAACATCCCGCCACCACCACATCACCTCACACTCGGCTGCTACTCATAGATACCTATGATCTATACATTCATAGGGGGGAGTACTCTGGGGTCGGGCCGAATTCCGAGCTCGGAGCCCTCCCCCCGGACAGCAAACCAAATACGCATTATAATATTACATCAGATTTCATTAAATGTGAACTCGTGAAATTAAGCATTTTTAAATCCAACCTAAAAACTCACTTTTTTAAGTTAGCTTTTTCCTAATGGTTTTAAGTATTTTGATTTCTATGTAGATTTACAATGCATGTGCTCCTATCAGTGCTATTCAAAGAAAATAGTGTCTATCTTTGTTTGTACATATATATATATATTGTGCTGTCAGTTAAACGCGTTATTAACGGCGTTAACGCAAACCCTTTTTAACGGCGTACATTTTTTATCGCGAGATTAACGTTCTTTTTGGCCTAGCAAACTTTGCAAAGCAAATCAAGTTTATCAGACACACTGGCCATCTGCTGCTATCCTGCTGTTTGCCTTTGAAACTGCTTGACCTGGATTTCTTACTATTAGTTTTCTTCTGTTAAGAGACTGACTAACTCTCCTTCAGCATTTAGCATCAGTCAATAGCTCTAAAAAATATATAATAACGGTGGTGACGTTCGAGAGTGATTTCATCCCTGTTGTTCATTGGTTGAACTGATGCTGTTACAAGTTGCAGCAATTTAGATTTCCCCTATACAGAAAAATGAAAGTCTTGTGCACTCACATTCTGAAATGGGGAACAGAAAGTGAAAATTTGAGTCTCACTACATGAAGTCCCTGAACTGATTTTATGTTGGTGTAATTCTTGCGTTCCTTTGGTGCAAAAATGTCTAGTCCAATCGCTTCAGTGTCACTGTGGATGTTTTTCTCAGTCTGTCAGCAGACTCTAAAGGGCACAAGTTACACACTGGAAAAATGAACAGGAAAGCACTCATTCACTTGCTCTTGTTTGCTTTCCATTTTTGACTACCTCAAAAACATTCTTGTATAGGTCAGACGCTTTGTCACCGGAGGGTTTGGCAACAGTTTGATTCCACACAATTCAGACTATTGTTTTTGAATGACGGTAGAACACATTGATCAGTGTGTACATGTTTATCTGTTAACTGAATGCTTTTTAGCGCTATCAGTATATCAGAAGCAACTGTACAGTATTGTGCATGCTTACCCGGTAATTTTGTGGGGGTGTGTGTGTGTGTGTGTGTGTGTGTGTGTGTGTGTTCATGCTGTGTAAGCTCAAGTGGAATTATACACAGGTGGAGTTGCTTTGTAAGCTCATTCTGGATTATACGGTATAGGTACTAAAAAGTCTGTTTGCAGCAGGTTATAAGGAGTATTTTAAAAAACTCTTACCAAAGCTCAACTCATTTATTTGTACTGTTAAGAAGTTGTAGTGTGATCTTACTTTAACAAAAAGAAAAAACTGAAATCTTTTAACAAAGGAAGGTTAAATGTTAAACAAACCTATGGTCATAAAAGTACCTGAAGTTGAAGATGCTTGAAAATTCAGTTTTGGTTCAATCCAAATCATAGTATATAATAACAATCTGTTTTTGTTGGGGTTGCACCGAAATTAAAATCCTGGCCAATATTAATAAGATGATGATTATGTTCATGTTATGGTCGGTAACCGTTAAATGGTACATATTAAAAATAAGATTTTTAACAAATTTTTGTCTAAATAAATTAAATTTAAGAACTAAAATCAATCATTTTAAATGCTACAAGAGAATTTATCACAACATTTTGAAAAAAATCATTTTGACTTTCATTTTGAGATTTACTAAAGGTTACATTTAACAGTGTAATTCAATTATTTGTGGTTTTAAAAAGCAGTAGATCATGGCAAAGATAAATAAAATATGATGCATAAAAACCTTCTAATATCAACTGATTATGTCATGGTACCCATATATATCACGCAGACGTTTATGTGCTAAAATCTATGGAAGCTTGTTTCCGCCACTGAATAATAAATAAATAATAATAATTGCGACTTTTTATCTCACAAATCGGACTTTTTTTTCTCACAATTGCGATATATCAAGTCAGAATTGTGACATTTTTTCTCAGAATTGCGAGATATGAAGTCAGAATTGTGAGAAATAAAGTCGCAATTCTGAGAAATAAAGTCGCAATTGCGAGATATAAAGTCAGAATTGCGAGA
>FLSR01004885.1:13788772-13831406 GCA_900092035.1 Leuciscus waleckii
ATATTATCACGGGTGACGGGTCGGATCTGGTGCTGAACTTTGCGGGTACGGGCGGGGGCGGGTCTCCAAAAATGGACCCGTGCAGGACTCTGACACACACACACACACACACACACACACACACACACACACACACGCATGTAGTCCACAGTTGGGTTAGCTGTCAGTAAGCAGTCATTTCTATCAAAGCTGATGGAAAACATTTCACAACAACCTGTTCCTATTTGAAACCTTGAAAATATTTTGTAAATCTAGAACAGATCTTGTGGTTGCGGTTTTCAGTGGGACTCGCGGTTTGCAGTGTGTACGTGTGTATGTTACAGTACGCTCAGCTGGATGGCTAGAAGCTCAGGAAACCGTCCTCACAAACAAGCATTCATACACACATTTAAACTCTTGCTTTGATCTGAGGCGTTGTAATGTAGGGACTGGTGAAAGTGACTCATTTTTTCCCAGAAAGACTCATTAATTGGTTGCTGGAGGAGGATAGTGAGCCACATCTGTTGTACGTGGCTCGGTGTGGTGTGTGAGCCTCTTCCTCGGGCAACTGACCTGAATGTGGCTTCAGCTCCATCCATCTGACGCTGATATGCAGAGGCTGTGCTCAGATATGACGGTCTTTGTATGTGGGTTTGATTGTGGTTTTAGGGTGTGTGTCTCTTTAAGGATGCACAACCATTTACTCTTTTTGATGTGTGATCTGTAATGTTTTCCAGTGAAGAGGCTGAGCATTTTCTCGGTATCAGACACATTAAGCAGCACTTGACGAATGCCAGCTCACTGATCAAAGGTTGCAAGTTGATGAGTGTGGTTTTCAGTGGTGTGAAAGGGCTGGTTGTTTGTTCAAAATAAATTCATGTGGTATATTTAAATAAAATCCATATAAATCTGTTTTAATGTTTATCAATAATTTAATTTTGTATTTATTTTTGAAGTCAAATTATTATCTAGTTTGTATGGAAGCTTTTTTCCGCCACAGAATAAAACATTTTAAAAGATAATTGCGACCTTTTATCTCAATTGCGAGTTTGCATCTCGCAATATTGACTTTATTTTGGAAGATAAACTGTTTATAAATAAACTGTGAATTGTGTTATGAAGTCAGAATTGCCTGATATAAAGTCAGAATTGTAAGATTTAAACATGCAATTCTGAGGAAAAGTCAGTTTTTTTTCTCGAGTTTATATCACGCAATTCTGACTTTATAACACAATTCTGACTTTATAACACAATTGCGACTTTATATCATTTATAACACACTTTGTGTCTTTATATCATGCAATTTTAACTTTATAACACACAATTGCGACTTTATATCACGCAATTCTGACTTTATAACACACTTTGTGTCTTTATATCATGCAATTTTAACTTTATAACACACAATTGCGACTTTATATCACACAATTCTGACTTTATAACACGCAATTCGACTGAACAATTTGGACTTTAGAAAAAAAGGCAGAATTGTGAGCTAAAAAGTCTTAATTACCTTTTTGATTTTTTATTCTATAGCAGAAACAGGCTTCCATAAGTTTGTTTTAAATAGGGCTGTGTACAAAATTAAGTAATGAATTAAAAAAGATTACCCCAAAAATGTTTTATTCACAATTTAAGCCCTCAGTTTCTCCGGTCCTTTGTCTTGCATTGATCTTGATATTGTAAGCTAGCGTGTCACTGTCTGTTCCCATGTTCATTAAAACTCTCATTTCCTCTCATCTTTTGGATTATACACACAGCAAGTGTGACAATTACCTTATCCTATTTATTCATAAATGAATCACTGTCAAGACAGATCGTAAAACACATGCTTAGATCTCTTTTATATGTAAAAATATGCAAAAAGTCACTGATTTGAAAAGTTAGTCATAAAATAAACAACAAAGTGACACATTGCATAAAAAAGTGGCAGGTCTATTATTTTGCATTTACACTCCAAGACTTAATGCACAGATCATTTGACGCACGGGATCAGATGTTTTGTTCCGTCCGTCGCTCACTGTCCACTGCCTATTTATCACTGTCAGTCGGATTCAGTCGCGCGTTTAAATACGGTTGTCAATCCAGAAACTTTGAAATGTGTGCTTAGATGACACAAGCAACCTGTAACAAGCTGACCATTTGTGTTTTTCAGTGAGCTCTCTTCATCGACTCCCCGTTGACTCCGAGGTGTCATATATTACAACTGAATTTGAGTGTCAGTCCTGCTACCCTGTCGAATCACAGTTCTGCTTTGTCCGTAACACATTTGCCACATTCACTGGAACCTTTACTCTTTTTCTTTGCTGAATAATTTCGGTAGGAACATTTTCAGAGGGGAAGACCAGTTTTCGGGATAGCACAGACACACGTTGCTTAATGAAACAATATTGTGTGTGTTTTAATAAGAGAATGGCAGAGGATGGGGAAAGCTGATGAGAGTGCCTGGATAAAGGCTTCATAATCTCAGAAGCTGCGTGTGACCCACAGGGCTATTGCTGGGCCGCTGTCACACTTTTTTGACAGCATATTAATAGGGATTTGTGCCCCAGATGTCTGCCAGCACAGCATCGTCTGTCCGTAGCTCTGTCACTCCATTCTGCCATTCTTGCTTTGTATGCAAAGCTGTCAGGAACTGGTGAATTACTCTGGCTATGTGGAATTTAGTTCTCATTCTTCACTTGGAATATTTATTCAGGCAGCTCGAGCTGATAGTTTGGGAAGGTTTTGTTTAAATGATCCTCCTTATTATATTGTATTTTAAGTATTTCTAAATATTCATAGTCTTCATTAAACTTATTTTTCATACATTATCATTAAGTAATCTTGGAACCTTTAAAATCCTCAAATAACAGCTGTTTCATTGGCATCGTGAAATAGACATGTGACCCTCTGCATGTTTGAATGTTATTTTGAGGAAAAACATAGAGGGGCTGTCTGTACCAACTTTTATGTGGATGTTTTGCTCATCGACACAAGTGAGTTTCAGTTATAAAGTAAACTATTTTTAAATATAAAAAGTAAACTATAAGTATGATATTAAGTTCACTTAAAGAAAACTTACAAGTATACTTGCAGTATAAAACTACTAAACTAGTAGTTTACTGAGAGTATACTTCAATGTGTACTTTTTTAAAAATGTGGTACAAGTATTTAACTAGTAAACTATAAGTATACCTTTAAGTTCACTTTAGTATAGTTGCAGAACGAACGAAAAATATTTACTGTTATACTTCAAGTATACTTTTATACACTAAAAAGTCGACCAATTTAGTCGAAAATATTGAAATAGTACACTTACAAGTATACTAACAGTACATTGACATTAGTATACTTAGACAAACTATACTAAAAATAAACGCAATAAACTGAACTTGAAGTGTACTTATTTTTTTGTAAGGGATTCAGCTACACCCGACCCATTGCATCAAAAATTGCCATGAAACCTCTTTAACAAAAGTTTGTAGCAGAATAAGACACTGAATAGCTCAATGGCCCAGTTTTGATGTCCGATTTCTGTGAATTGCATCATGTAGTTTGTTTTGCTGTTTTAGAAGTGGATTTTCACAAATGTGACTGCATTTGTGAGAGAATTTTCATTCCTCTACATATTATTTATGTATTTATATAGCATTCTGTATTTGCTTTTCTCAGCTGCGCTGAACATCACTCCTGATGACCCCCGCTGGATCGGTGCATGGTGGGGCGGCTTTCTCCTCTGCGGTGCCTTACTCTTCTTCTCGTCCATCTTCATGTTTGGTTTCCCCCAGTCTCTGCCCAGCATGGAGGTGGAGGGAGTTCTAGAGATTGAACAGGCCATGCTGCCCTCACCTTTACCCCTGGATTATGAGAAATCCAAGCCCAGCAATGGAGTCCTGCAGAACCACCAGCCCAACAGCAACAACCTGTCCTGCTGCCAACAGCTCCGAGGTCTCAGTGCCAGTAACTCACTATACACAGTTACACAACCAAATTCACCATGTGATGTTCTATGCACTCATATTGAGATTAGTCTGCTTTAGCTGAGTAAGGCTACTTTTGTCTTTAAAGAATAAGAAGAAATGCTAGAGACAAACACTGAGGGTGGTCTTTTTCCTGAGTAGCATGCATATGTTAAATTGAAGGCTTGGTCTGCTTAGATCCGTTTAACTGTACCGGACATGTTCCTCTATTTAAAAGTCTAATTATACTTAATGGTACACTGAGGAGGCAATTAGACAATTAGAGAATTAGAGTTAAATCGTACTTATTAGCAGGCCCACACGGAATCTACGCCCGCAGGAGTTTGTAGAAAACCACAGATTTCACAGAATTCGAGAATCAGTTGGATTGTGAAAAGTGGTCGTTACATACCAGAATGAAGCCAGGTGGTTGGAGCACTGTATGTTCTGAAGAGTATTTTTGCACAATTTTCTTGAAACAAGAAGTCACACTGCGTGAGACATTAAAGGTACACTATGTAACTTTTGGCCCTTAGCAGTTAAAAAACAAAACTGTTTCAGGTCTGTGTGACTGTGTGGATGAATATGCTGTTTCAAGTTTGTGTGACTGTGTGGATGAATATCTTTTTTTTTTTTTTATCACAACTAAAAAAGAGAGAGAGATTTTCCTGCTGCTCATAAAACATTCACTACTAGGCTTAATAGATAAAACCAGTTTAAAAGGAAAGGAACTCATGCTGACTAGCTGAAGACTTTACTGTAGCTTTACCCATTAAAAGATACGGTACTTTCTTGAAAATAAATTCCAGCACTACAACCATAATAAATAACCCTTCACAATAGATCATGCTTCCCAATGCACTCTGTTAGAGAGCTACATATGTTCAATAAAGTACCTTACTCGTCTGTTGAGCACTTTTACAACATTTCAAATCCCTCAGTTCTCGCTAGGGCTGAACGATATTCTGTTTTAACATCGACATCGCGATGTGCGCATGAGCGATAGTCACATCGCCGGAACATGCGATGTGAAGGGTAGTAGCACCCATGGTGTATTAAAAGAACGGTAGCACACAGTAAACACGAGTTTGTTGTATGGCTAATTCTTACGAGAGCAGCGTGTATCTGAGAGCGCGCGCCCAGTTCCCGCGCGAGCAGAGAGATTCGCGCTCGCGCATTATATTAATGTACTTTCGCGCTACAATAATGCGCTCTCAACATTTGACAGGAAAATAACGCCATAACAGATGAGGTTTTTGCGCCACGCCTGCTTTGTAGCTTTGCGAAACATTATTAAACCATAGTACATCACACAACTTTCTTTCTTTTTTTTTAGAGCAGGTCATCTTGATTTGAATGAGACCACACACACAGCATAACCTGATGCATAGATCTTGAGGACATGACATGCTGTTTGGCTAAAGCTATAGGACTTCCAGGACACTATCGCATCGCGATCATGACGTAGTGTTTTCCAACCTCATTTAAAAGCTCAATGGAAAATGGATCTCGGGTATGGTGTCTAGGAAAGATGTGTAGAGACCAAACAGACACTGTTTTAACGCTGGAGCGCGCTTGGACTGGTTTGATCGCTCAGATTGACTGGTCTTGATTTACCGTGCACCATGGAATAGCAGCGCACAGCTGAAAAAGTGCTGGAAGATCATATCTCATCAACCAGGATCTTCGCCATGTGTACATGTATATCGGGGCATTGAATCACATTCAGTCTCTTGTATGTTTCATAAGTGCAGACATGAGCAGTAGTTCACTTGACGCCAACTGGTGTCGCTTTAACAAGAGTTGCTGAATTCTACACACACCCCTTCAGAAGGTACTGTATTAGGGCTGTCACTTCACGTTCGAAAATCGATTGCACAACCAACCAACCAACACAAGTTTCGAAAACGAAAATAGGGAATCGATTTTAACGGCCTTCTCTCGGAGCGCGTCATTTCTCTATTTACGAATATGACGAGACACACAAGGGTGAGCGACTTATGTCCCTCGCAATGTCCCTCGAAAACCATCATGTCAAGACTAAAATATAAACACTTATAATAGGCTTACCATAGTGAATTAGGGTAAGACAGAAACATGTTTTGGAAGAAGGATTGATGATGCATTGACTTGCATTTTGTTAATTTTGAACCAAAAATGTTCCTGTCGATTGTAAAGTTGATTGTAAAAGATTATTACTAAAAAAATTTTTGGAGTAACATGCATGGATTAAGCATGTGCGATAAGAATAGGAACATGAATTAAGAAAGCAAATATGGTCAAAATGTATTTAAATTCCAGATTTCCCCCCAAAATCAGCATCAGTGTTATTTTAGTATATTTTAGTATAATTGATATACTATTATAGTTTTTGTTCAAAAGCTTTCCGCCTGTAAGAGTTTATACACGCTAACTGTCATTCTCTGGGTCCATACTGCCGTTCTTGTGTCTCGTCTGTTTGTCTGTAAATAGAGTAATTGTTATGCTGGTATTGTTCTATACTTGTAAGGCTCTCATTTCGTACAACAGCAGCCATCAGTCATGTAAGATCTGATTAAATACTAGCTAACATGATGCATTACTAGCACAGTAGCCATGGCAGCACAAGCTAAAGGCGTACTTTCAAGACAATAATCTAGGCAGCTGTTTTGTCCAACATGGTTAATGCATTTTTCAAGGTTTTGCATCTGGTACGAATGCAGTCTCAGTCATGCTGTTTCAGACACATCTGTCAAATAAATCCATCAAAATGACGGCTCCTCAGAATGTAGCCACAACTCTGCAGCACTTTAGACATGGAGCTGGAAATTAGAGGGTGAATGTCTGTTGATTGCATCATAAATCTTCAGTTCTTCATTCAAGTCCAACTAACGTCAATCTTACCATTTAGTGGATGTTTTAGACTAGACTAGTCTGTCATTACTCTGTATTTTGGACTCACTTATAGAAATCTCTCTGTCTCTTCTTTTTTCACTCCAGTTATTCCCAAGGTGACCAAGCACCTGCTGTCAAACCCAGTGTTCACATGTATTGTCTTAGCTGCCTGTATGGAGATTGCCGTTGTCGCTGGATTTGCTGCCTTCCTGGGCAAATATTTGGAGCAGCAGTTCAACCTCACCACCTCCTCTGCTAACCAGCTGTTAGGTGTGTATAAAACCAAGTGATTTCACCAAGTACAACATGTTCCTGGATCAACATCTTTGTTGATCCTGGAACAACGTTTCAGTCAGCCAATCAGATTTGAGGGACAAGTTTACAGTTTATGTCAAGTTTATGCTTACAACCAGGGTTCGGTGATTCTACATCAGTGTTATTCATAAGATAAGTTATGGGTAGGGATAAGGGGTTAGGACAACATTTTTGGACAGGAAATTTGTTATCAACAAAACATGTTGAATCAGGAACATGTCTTACTTGGCAAAATCATGGTGGCCCTGTACATACTCATACATTGGGCTACAAAATTCTGTGAAAATGCAAAAAATGATTACTTTTTTATTTTTTTTATTTTTTTTATTTCTAAATTTTTCTAATACAGTTTTTCATTGCAAAGTATTAGCAGAAATTTTATTTTTTATCAGTTTTACTTTTTTTTTACAATTTAATTTTCAATACAATAAAATTATTTGTACTATTTTGCTAATTTTTAACCGAAAAATAATCTATTTTCCCCTATTATTATTAATACTATTATTATTATTATTTACTAGTGCTGTCAAATCGATTAATCGCATCTAACATGAAAGTTTGTAAATATATTTGTGTGCATGTGTGTGTATACAGTTGTGGTCAGAATGAATGGCACCACTGGTAAATATGATCAAAAATGGCTGTAAAAATAAATCTGCATTGTTTATCCTTTTGATTTTTCATTCAAAAAATTTGCAAAAATGTAACCTTTCATTGAAGTAAAATAATTGAAAGTGGCGGCGCGGGGAGGGGCGGGGGGCCACTTTTTGAAATAAATAACACGCTACATTGATTATGGCCAAGGATGCGCCCTTAAAATTGCATATGAATAACATGCGCAACGCGCCACTGACTTTAAACTATTTTTTTCCTGGTTAGTGGCGCAATTGTTTTCTAAACCTGCAAAATAGCATGAAGGAACGTTTGCGCCGGAACACGCCTCTTCTTTGCGCTGAACCGCCCCCGGGAGCGCAAGTGTATTTCCTAACTTACCGACGTGCTTCTGTGGAGGGCAAAGTCCGCTTTGCGCGGGTGCAAAATAGGAATGATACATGCGTCGGTGTACAAAGTTACTTGCGCTGGGTGCAAGATAGGGCCCTAGATGTGTTTGGTGCACACAAGGATAAAAAGTACCCTATATGTACAATTTAATATACCATTGGATCTTTAATGTTGTGGGCATATTTTTATGCTGGAGGTCCTGGACATCTTGTTCAGATACATGGCATCGTGGAGTGATACAAATGAGTGGGCTGAACTGAAGAGAAGAAGCACCAACATGGATCTGGGAATCTGAAGAGATTCTGTAGGGAGGAATGGTCTCTGATCTCTTGTCTGGTGTTCTCCAAACTCATCAGGCATTATAGGAGAAAACTCAGGGCTGTTACCTTGGCTGTTATAAGGAGATTGCAAAACGTATTTAATAAAAGGGTACCAATAATTGTGCCAACATGTTTTGGATAAAAACTTTTATTTCATAATGTGATTTCCCCCCCACTTTCAATTCTTTTACTTTAATGAAAGGTTAGATTTTTGCAAATATTTTGAATGAAAAATCAAAAGGATAAACAATGCAGATAACAAATTTTACAGCCATTTTTGATCATATTACCAGGGGTGCCATTAATTCTGACCACAACTGTATACATATACGCACACATATATTATATATTTACAAACTTTCATGTTATATACGATTAATCAATTTGCCAGCACTATTATAACTTATTTAATTTTCCCAAAATATTTAGTAGAATTTTGTTTCTGTTTATTTATTTAATAAAATGTATTTCATTATTTCATTGATCTAATTTAATAGTTTTATTTCAAATTATTAGCAAAACAATTTTTGCGACAACAATTTTTCTGATTTTTTTTTTAGCAAATTTGTTTTTGAATCCCAGATTCATACTCTCATACTTTTGGAGCTTCCTTTATCTTGACACATTTATCTTTGCCACATACAGAGTAAACCTGAAATTATGCAAATTATAGTTTAAACTGAAAGCAAATGCATTTATTTATTTATTTAGCAAAAGCTTTCATCCAAAGTGACTTACATATTAATAGGAATTATACAACAAAAGTGCTTTATCAACATCAGAAGTTCGGCAATACAAGATGAAAGCACAAAGATAAAGGGTATTGACAGCAAAGCTTTATTTTTATATAACACATTCTTGTTTCTTCATAAACAGGGATGACAGCCATCCCGTGTGCCTGTCTGGGCATATTCTTAGGAGGTTTGCTGGTGAAGAAGCTGAACCTGTCTGCTCTGGGAGCCATACGAATGGCCATGCTGGTCAATCTGATCTCCACTGCGTGTTACGTGTCCTTCCTCTTCCTGGGCTGTGACACAGGACCTGTCGCTGGGGTGACCGTTCCCTATGGCAACCGGTACGGACGGCTCAGCTGCTTTTTTCTCCTCACAGCCTTGTTATTTTTCTGCCATTTATTCAGTCTTTGCAGAGAGGGTAGAGGATGACATGTCTGCATGCTGAAACCTCTATTGATGTGTATTATGTGTGTATGGTCAGGGTTTGCATTTTATAGAATTCACTACTTTTGAGTGTTTCAGGGGAATAGGAGTCTATCTATCAATCTGTGTATCTATCTGTATGTCTGTCTATCCATCTGTCTGTCTGTCTGTCTGTCTGTCTATCTATCAATCTGTGTATCTATCTGTATGTCTATCTATCTGTCTATCCATCTGTCTGTCTGTCTGTCTGTCTATCTATCAATCTGTGTGTCTATCTGTCTATCCATCTGTCTGTCTGTCTATCTATCAATCTGTCTATCCATCTGTCTGTCTATCTATCAATCTGTCTATCCATCTGTCGGTCTGTCTATCTATCTATTTGTCTGTCTGTCTGTCTGTCTGTCTTATACAGATTTTCAAATTTTAGCAGAAAAGTTGTTTATTTGACCCCCTATTTTTTATTATATTTACAAATGTATTAGATAGATTAATTGTAGTTTTTTTTTAATCATTAGCCGGATATTTGCATATGTTTGTTTTTCTAATCTAAAGTTATTAGCAGAACCATTTTTGTTAAAACAGTTTTTAGTGAATCTTAATTTTTGAATCCCAGATTTCCATGACTTAAATTAAATGAAGAGCTTCAATCACACCCTATAGTCATCGTCATGTTTACACGGTCTTTTCTGCACAAGACTGACGAACTGAATGAACTACATGCCTCCTCTTGATTGGCCGGTCAGCAGATGTTTCACTCATTCAGTTTGTTCACGAACAAGATATCAGTGCTGTTCCAATTTGTTCAGACCTAAAACACAGACTCATTTAGTATGCATTCAATATTTTTGTGTATAATATTGCACTTTAATTGCACCCTCAAAATGAGAAGAAAATACATAGACAAGTCAAACAATTCCATCTGGGCTGTATGTTAAACAAACAGGGGTGTAAATCCTGAAGCTTAGTCAGTGCTTAGTGACAGTAAATATATAGAAAGTAACTCGATTCAAACAGGTGAATGTGTGTGTGTGTGTGTGTGTGTGTGTGTATATAGGACACTGCAAGTAGGCCAGAAGCCGGAAGCCCCTTGCATGAGTCATTGCAACTGCTACACTTCATCCGTTAGCCCTGTTTGTGGCTCCAATGGTGTGACCTACTTGTCCTCCTGTTTCGCCGGCTGCACCAGAGCCATCGGTACCGGACTGCCACCACCTCCTCGCTTTCAGGTCATTACCCATCTCATTTTCAACTCTCTCTCTCTTTCTTCCCTATTCGCTGACACACACTCTCTGTATGGCTGCTTTTCTCGCTCTCCGCTCATTTCCTGGACATCACATGTCCAGCGTGGGTCATTAGAACCGAAGCCCACATCGCTCATCAGATATACAGTATGTTGAAGAGTACACAGCGTTCTTGCTGCCAGGCATCTTAATGGCCGCTGCACTCATTACCATACAAAGAGAATGGTTCAAACTGGAATAGATGATTCCAAGACAACAGTCACAACTATTATCATAATTGAACACGGCTCACGACATTAATATATACCGACCGCTGGGTTTAATGAGCCTTTTCGTGCTAGGGTTCATGGGTGCATCAGTTCTCTGTAGATAAAAGTGACTTTAGTACGTTTAGACGGCTAATAATGGCTCATTTATTTTATACCATTTCATTTAATATTTACATATTTTTTTATTATTATTTTTAAATGAACCCTCATTTTATTTAAATGTTTAATTGTGTCATATACAGTGTAGGACGTTTTAATATAAATTGTTTTTTTACTATAATATTCGCACAAATCAGAAGGTAACATTATTTGCATTATTACTTTTTTATTTTATGATTAAAATATGAACACACAAGTATTTGCTGCTTTGTAGTGAACATGATCATGTGTTTTTACACTGGCAGAACCTGACGAGATGCTCGTGCATCTCCGAATACAATGACTTCGCCACGGCTGTGCCAGGGAAATGCCCGCGCCCCGGCTGCCAGGAAGCCTTCCTCACATTCCTGTGTGTGATCTGTGCCTGCAGTATGATCGGAGCGATGGCCCAGACGCCCTCCGTCATCATCCTCATCAGGTGACTCTGTCTATCCATCTGTCTGTGATTTCACCAAGTACAACATGTTCCTGGATCAACGTCTACATTTCAGTCAACCAATCAGACTTGAGGGACATCTTACAGTTTATGTCAAGTTTGGTCTATCTATCTATCTATCTATCTATCTATCTATCTATCTATCTATCTATCTATCTATCTCTGTCTGTCTGTCTGTCTGTCTGACTATCTATCTATCTGTATAACTGTCTATCTGTCTGTCTCGCTGTCTGTCTATCTGTCTGTCTATCTATCTAGCTGTCTGTCTGTCTGTCTGTCTGTCTGACTATCTATCTATCTGTATAACTGTCTATCTGTCTGTCTCGCTGTCTGTCTATCTGTCTGTCTATCTATCTAGCTGTCTGTCTGTCTGTCTGTCTGTCTGACTATCTATCTATCTGTATAACTGTCTATCTGTCTGTCTCGCTGTCTGTCTATCTGTCTGTCTATCTATCTAGCTGTCTGTCTGTCTGTCTGTCTGTCTGACTATCTTTTTTACAATACCATTCAAAAGTCTGGGATTGGCAAGATTTGTAATATTTTTGAAAGAAGTCTCTTATGCTCACCAAGGCTGCATTTATTTGAGCAAAAATACAGTAAAACAATAATATTGTGAAATATTTTGTCATCTCTGTCTCTTTTAGAACTGTGAGCCCAGAGCTGAAGTCATATGCCCTTGGAGTTCTTTTTCTGTTACTGCGACTGTTAGGTGAGATATCACAGCACAGCACAATCACATTTACAACTGAAACAGTATATTCAGCAGGGGGATCTGTTTGTCTCACTGAAACTGAAAGTGGGCTAAAAGAAGCATATTAAAGACTCAGTTTCCTTGCTATCCAAACGTTGTGAAACAAGGACAAGTTTATTTGCCACTTCTGTTAAAAAAACAGTAGTTTTCTATCAGTAAAAGTTCTCAAATTGCTATATTATTTAGAAAAATAAGACTTTGTTCATTCCTTTAACATATACATGATATTGCAAAGTACAAAATATGTGTGGAAGGGTGTGTTCACGCTTGTAGTTCAGTTCTTTTGGTCCGGACTAAAAAAGAAAATGTCCTGGTTCACACTGACATCAACAATGCTTTGTACTAAACGTGGTCCTTTTATGGCTTGTAAAGAAGTCAAAAAGCACCAGGAATTCCTCCATTGCACACATAAGATCTTCTGCAAGGAGACGGCAGTTCTGACGCCTGTACCAAACTGCGTTGGGCAACATGATGATAAGAAACAGGTATCCTTGAGCATTCTGTCCTTTTAAGGGTCACATCTTCCTGTTTTTGGTTTGTTTAGATGTCTTTTGTCCATGTTGCTTTCATATCTCAGCCAAACCGCATCAAGAGTTTGTTTAGAAGCTCTGAAAAGGTGGGTCTCGGTCCGCTTGTTTGATGCACACCAGGGTTCAGTTAACACTTAAGCCAGGAGCCACATTAACAGAGCAATCGCACCAGAGTTTGTTTTAATCCAACCAAACCTGCCAAGTGTGAACACACCCTAAGTGAAGTTAAAATGTAATAAAATGTTATTTTGTCTTCAAAATCAATTACGCATATGATAGATTATCACAGCAGCTCAATCCATCTTGCAGGGTTCATTCCCCCTCCTTTGATATTTGGTGCGGGGATTGACTCTACATGCCTTTTCTGGAGCACCGAGTGCGGGGAGAGAGGCGCCTGCCTGCTTTACGACAACGTGACCTACCGCCACCTGTACGTCGGCATGGCCATCGTTCTCAAAATCGTGCATTCCTCCTCTACACAACCACCTGGCAATGCTTGCGCAGAAACTACAAGAAATACATTAAAAACCACGAGGGATATGTTACGCCCACAGAAATGTTCTCGTCCAGCATGAATCTGGAGAGTCTCGGAAAAGACAGCAGTCAAAGCCAAGTCAACAGACTAAATTTATATACAACCTGGAGGATCATGAGTGGTGTGAAAACATGGAGTCCGTTTTATAGAGGGTTCAGACACACACATGCTAATTCAAGCTTCATTCTACTGAACGACGGTCCTTGGAGTTGAGCTGTTATTCCAGGATGTGCAGGACTGTCGTTGCACTTTATTGTAAACTCATTCAAACTCTTCTACTGGGTCCATCTTGTTTTTAGAAGTACTGTTTCTCCAGTGCCAGTAAAATGTTGTAGTAGTTAGTTGAAGGCTTCTACTTCATTGCCTGACTGTTTCATTGACTGGTAGCTGGTTTTCTTAAATTAGCAGACATCATACTCAAACGCAGCCACAAAATGACTGTTTTTACAATTTTTCAAGTAAAAAGCTAACTAAAATGAACAAGTTTAACTTGTTATCCATCATCAAGCTAGTTGATTATGTTCATGTTCTTGGGCTCCATCCAATCTGGTATTATGGGGATAATTGAATGCATTATCAATACTAATATACAGTATAATTCTATTGTATACATACGGAGATTTTCTATATGAAAACTATATCAATTATTTCTTAAAACATTCGAAAGGGTGTTTGAGAGATGTCTTTTTTTCTAAGTGCTTTTTGCAGCATTCGCTTTCTGCTGTTAATTTATATTATTAAAGGGGCTACATGTAAGAATTTTCATGTATTAATCGCGTTTTATTGCCAATGTGTGAACAGCTTGTAATCAAACTTAAAAAACGAGGCGTCTATGAAAGCCTGTAGACTGATTTTTATGTGGACTCGGACCGGTTTTATCTAAAGGATGTGACGGTTACGCGCTCCTGAGGACCTCTTTTCCGTTTAATGAAATTAACGTTTATACAATATACGAAAGAGCTACTCTGTACTGTAATGTCAATGTGTCATGCAAATAAAAGGTATTAATTCAAACTAAATAGTCTCACATATCCAGAACTATATAGTCTATGGTCTTAAATATACTTTATAATCAAACTATCATAACAGTGTAATTTTAATTACCTATCTTGTCAACTGGAGCTGGTTCAAACATATTGATCCTCTCTTAACTGCTGCCATTTTAGTTGTGTGTTTATTGTGTTATTGAGAGGAAAGCGCGCAGCACATATTAATCTAAACGTCTCTTAATTGAATCACGTTCAGTCTCTTGTACGTTCGCGTTCGCGAGCACGAGCAATAAGCTGCTGGCTGCAGTTCACTTAACGGCCACCGATGTCGCTAGTAAGGGTTGCTGAATTCTACATATAGCCCCTTTAAGGCCTAAAATGTCTTAATTTGTAAAGGTTATTGATACTGTACATTATTGGCATCTTAATACATATGTGCAATAGTGGGAGATCGTATTTTAAAAACATTTTTTTTGTCTATTATGAATATATGGTTTTTCTTTGTAAGATGTTTGTCATTAGATTTTGTTTTGGATTATGAAGACAAATATAGAGAATGAGACTGTTTATGCATAGTTTTATTAACGAATATAAGAATGCCTCTTTATTCAGATGACAATAATGGCATGTTTGTGACTAGAGGAAGAGGAATATTGTGACAGCATGACTGACATCAGAGGAGAAGTTTTGGGGAAAAAGGTCATTTTATTAAATGGCAGAAGATCAATGTCATTCAAGTATTGCTCTGATCTCGCTGTAAGGCAAATAACATTCAGGCTGGGCCTTGGTATTTATGAGTTAGATGAAGAATGACATTTTATACACTTATAATATTACATGTAAAGTGTGTTTTAGCTTTGGGTTGAGATTAAACGATTTTTTTTTTCTCTTTTTTTTTCCACTTCACTGCAATAAGACATGGCACTGTGCGCATGCTGTTTCTTCAGCAGTTTAATAATAGTGCTGTATTCAAAAGACACAGTGCAAAAAAAGCAGTGTACTTTTCATATAATTTTTTATGCCAAAATAACTTTTATTTTATTCTGCAAATAAATTATTTTTCAGAGAATCTCAGATTTGTCTTTGTTTTAGTTTTTTTCTGTATACTTTTCCAAAGCGTTAACAAAAGGCTTCATACAATTAAAGGTATAACTTTTTTTTTTTCGCATTAACCCTTTCCACTGACCTAATTAACCATACATACAGATATTAATATAACATTAATAGTAATAATAAATAAATAAACCAAAATAGGTATAAACTTTATGATAATGTACACATTTACAAATTAACATAATATTCTTGTAGGAAAAATAAATAATAATAATACATTACTAATAGGCTAATAAAAATCTAATCTCTATGGTTCTTTTTGAACAAATAAAACAAGTATTTAGACTTGATGAATAGATGCTCTTCTCTGTAAGATTCATTTTTGTATATATATATATATATATATATATATATATATATATAAGGATTATGTATTTTAATAATGTTTAGTTTTAGTGTATTTAGTTTTAGGTATTTTAGTACTTTAACTAAACAAAAATGTGAAACGATGCCTTGGCAACTAGCTGAGTTTTTTTTATTATTAATGTTTATTTTATTTCAAGTAATAAAATACGTTTTTTAATGGGTTTAGCTTTAGTTAACGATAATAACCCAGGTTTTCAAAGCAAAAAAAAAATTATTACATTTTTTTTGCACTTATAAGTAACAAAATGAAGGCAATATTCACTGAATAATGTACTAAATATTTATTTATAGCATGATGCCCTGTTCATCAGCACCTGCAGAAGACACAAACATCTGCCAAGACTAAAAAGCTTACTCTTGTTAAAAATATGCCTCACTGTTGTCAACACTGACATCTCAAACACAGCTTTGGTGTTGCTCAGTTCCCACTTTCATACATCTCAGAGGATCCTTACTCATGAGGGATGATGAGAGGAAGCATTGTGTTCTGCAGTGCAAGACTATTTATCAGGGTTTTTATTGTCAGCAAATAGAGAGCTAAATTGATGTATAACAATTACACAACTTAGAGAGCTAATTAATTTGCTTACCATATCAAATGTCTGTAACACTTTATTTGAGTGTCCTTGTTACACATGATACATAGTTACTATAGTAATAACTTATGCATAATTACATGCAACTAACCATAAACCAATCCCTAATCCTATAGTATACATGTAGTTCATTAATATAACACAGCTACTTAATAGATACACTGTAACACGGACACCTTAAAATAAAGGGTTACACTTTATTTTAAGGTTTCATTGTCACAGTGTAATTATATATTTAAGTACTGAGTAATATTAATTAATAGCATGCGTTTACTATATAGGATTAGGGTTTGGTTAAGGGTTAGTTGCATGTAATTAAACATAATTTACTGTTATTACTAAGTACATGTAACATATGTAACTAAGACACTAAAATAAAGTGTGCTGAGGATAATGGAATATAAACAATGTTTCCCTATAGAGTGCATTTGGTCCGGCATGCCTTTACACAGTTCAACTAGAAACCGACTCTTTTTTTTTTTCTTTTTTTTTTTTTGGCCGTTAATTTACACGACAACGCCGTTTGGGGGGCCTGAAAATGCAAGCTTTTGAAAACGGTTTCTTTTCAAAGTGACATCGCCAACTACTGGCCTGGCAGCGTTTTAGTCGTTTTCACGGATACGTGGAGAAGTGTGCGGCACGTCATTGACAACGTTGTCATCTGTTTCCACATTCATCGCAAAACTATAGGCCCTAAAGTATTTAATATTTTCATTTTAAAACAAATTAATACACATTTATAATGATATATTGTGTTACCTTGTCAGTAAATAAAAAATAAAAAAATAATAAAAAAACCGATTTAACGCTGCAGTGTGAGGGTGTCTAATACATTTCTAATACAACATCGAACGGCAAATTTGACCCTTTTCTCTCTTCTGACCAACGTAATCAATCTCTCGATATTTTTTCCCTCTTTTAGAAAGTTGTTATTAGAGCCAATGGAAATAGCCTACAAAAATGATATTTGCTGTCGTCTCCTCTTCACGTCGCTGCGTTCTTCCGGTTTGTATTTCCACAGCATATAAAGGTAAGTTCTTACCATGGTTCTTACTGATTTATGAATGAACCGCTCGTTTTGAAATCTTCCTGGTCTCCTGACATCTGATATGACATCCGTTTCAAACATCACATTGCTCATGATAATGTTCTTTAACTCTACAATAAGTAAATCCACTTCACCAGCTAATTATTCCTCGACAGCGATGCAATAGAAAAATACATGGCTACCGCAAAAACGGAAGTTCAAACACGGTTTCTCTGGCGCTTAAGGCCTTCAGCTTCTGAGATCCCAGGGTCCATAAAAATACTACAACTGTCCACATTAGTTCATGGTAGCTCAGATCCATAGCCTAATGTTGATACAACTTTTAATTTTAGTAATGTATTAATAAATGTTGAGATTAACATGAAGTTATAATAATAAATGCCACAGAATTGTTTTTATTGTTAGTTCATAATTGTCAATCGCTGCAGAAAGTCTCAGGAAGAGATTTTTCATGTGAAGAAAACGTGTCAAACATTCTTTGTTTCAAACTACCATCTTACATAAATTAAAAAAACAAAAGTAGGCTATTTTCCTTCCCTGTGGCTGAGCGTTGAGCAGTTTGTGTGTGGACGCAGGGGGAGATTATTTAAAAGCATTACAAAAAACCCATTACTTGCCTTCATGAAATCCTTAGAAGCAGATTGGATATGGAGCATGGTCATTTTCCATTGGATAACTTGATATACACGATGCATATGTGGAGCTAAACTCTGTCCGGTGCAATGGCACACTGAGCTGATGGAAATATGGGCACTATTTTCCACCTTAATGTTGCAGCAGATGAATTATGTCGGCTCAAGGCATTCAAGAACTGCTGTGACTCACTGACATAAAATGTTGCTCATTTATTTGCAGGCAGCTCTGCTGACTCTCCGACTGCTTCAAGAGCCTGGTCCAAGTTGGTGAGATAAAAAAAATTTTTTTCAAAGACCCACAAACAATTTTGAAAGTTACCTTTTAAAGACAGTACATGAAATTTTACTTATAACCTATCTCTTTCGCTTCGCTAGCATTTTCACTGACAGATAGTAGATATTACACTACACATATGCTATATTACACACAATAAGCAAAATGTTAGTCAAAGGGTTTTCACAACGCATCATGCATACAGACTCCTACGAAGCAATTGTGAGGACAAATTAAAAATATGGCAGAAAGATGACCCCCTTTTCCCTTTCCTTACTCTTTTCTCCACGGATATCACCATTTCTAGGTCATCTCTGGCAGCACGCTGAACAAGCATTTATCAGGATGATTCCAATAAGATTCATTCTCTCTGTCTGTCTGTCTGTCTATCTATCTATCCATCTATCTATCTATCCATCTATCTATCTAAGATGAAAAATGGGACTGGAGATAACTGACATATACAACTATCAGTTAATAGGCTGAATACAGGTAAAGTGGGACCCTTTCAGTTTACTCTTCCTCCATCATTATGTGTAAAAAACTGTATTTGGTTCACCCTAAATATGCATCGGATGACAGTGATGTATGATGCATATTTTTTTATCATAAATTAATGCATATTTGAATCATACATGCATCATAATAAAGAGAATAAACATCCCACAGTGTCCCACTTTACTGTTATATCAGTGTTACCTAATACAAACTTACACTGGCCTACACAAGCAGCATATTTTCATAAGCATTGGGGGAGTTAGACCTGGCAGGAACATAAACCTTTCACAGTGCTAGAAGCTTCTTCATTTGTAGGTTTAGAAATGATGTGTCAGTGTATTCCTGAGGATGGAAGATGGTGAAAACTGTCATCCATGTTCTTCACTTAAGTAACATTTTGTCCGTTTTTTATTCTTTTCTAGATATGTCTGCTGGGTGCACACAGCAAATTGTAATACCTCCCATAAAATCTGGTGTGCTAAGTGATAGTGGTATTGCAGAGTATATACTGTTATGGAGTGGTATTGCAGAGTATATACTGTTATGGAGTGGTATTGCAGAGTATATACTGTTATGGAGTGGTATTGCAGAGTATAGACTGTTATGGAGTGGTATTGCAGAGTATATACTGTTATGGAGTGGTATTGCAGAGTATATACTGTTATGGAGTGGTATTGCAGAGTATATACTGTTATGGAGTGGTATTGCAGAGTATATACTGTTATGGAGTGGTATTGCAGAGTATATACTGTTATGGAGTGGTATTGCAGAGTATATACTGTTATGGAGTGGTATTGCAGAGTATATACTGTTATGGAGTGGTATTGCAGAGTATATACTGTTATGGAGTGGTATTGCAGAGTATAGACTGTTATGGAGTGGTATTGTATTTCTGTTTTACATTAAGCGCCATCTAATGTCAGGGAATGAATTTGCATGTTCACTCAGCTCATCGTCAGCGGAAATCGCTTGGGTGTGAACACAAAAAACGCGTCGAAAAACGCTGGCGAATATGTACGGCCCTTAATGCTTTTAAAGCACTGGCTTTTATGTAATTTTTCGATTTTTCTTTTTTCTTTAATTTCATGGCAGCTTATCTTAATGTAATACATTCATTGAATTTTTCCCCTTGAAAATGCAAGGTGATTGAGACTGTCATTACTTAACATTGGTAACCCTGTCGCGTCGCACCTGGTTAGGACACGGTTGTATAATAACCACCATTAGCCATTTTATTGAGACCATTAGCTTAATATAGAAGTCAATAGAAAGTCCTCACCGTAGAAAACCAAACGTGTGTCTTTGTCAAATAGAAACAAAGAGAGCAAGACAGAGAGGTGGATTCATATTTCATATTCAATTTTAAATGCACGCCTCTTCCTCTATATAGCCTACCAAGAAAGCAGTTTATCTGAATGCATAACATTCATATGTGAGTTTATGCACCTTGCAGGCAAAGTTTCAAGGGAACTGCCACCAACCAGATCTCCGAGGAGTAGCGGCAGGAGTAGAAGAGAAGAAAGGACGTTCACGTTTGCCGTATCCCTCCCTTCACTACTTTCGTAAAGGTGGAAGAAGCTGATGGACGTGATCTAGCCGATTTAATGCAGACAACTGTTCGTTAACCTGCACGGACTATTAGAATGGGTCCAGCTTTGTCGAGGAGACTGAGGAACATTACATGTGTTGCCCTGCGTAAGAACCCGGTGTGAAAGAAGAACAGATTTCTATTGCGCTTTATAGTTCAACGCATTTGTAGAATCGCACGGCGGTCAAGTCATGTCTTTTGAATTCCGAATACTGATGTTTGGAATCGGGACAGCCCTGGTTATATTTGTTATTATATCTGATATATCGGAAGTGGAGGAAGAAATCGCGTAAGTAGCCTTGAATTCGATTAACCTACAATAAACAATACAGTTAGCCTAAATATAACTTCTCTCTTTGTCTTTCTATTTGTTTTAATGCACAGCTGTACTCTATCTATGTTTATGTGATGTTTTTGTTTAGGACCCAATGTCCACCGTGCTTTGATTTTCTCAAGAGAGACTTTGTAGAAGCCCAAACAATGGACAGTCCATTAGGACTATGGGCTGTAGGCTATTGGCTTGATCTGAATATAGGCTACACGAGAAAATAGAAAATAACTGTGTATTTTATCTACCTAATTATTTTGCGTATTAAAACAAAAACAGTTTTGGGTTTTTTTTGTGTGGAAAATAACTGGTTTCTAGTTGGTCATCATTAGGTGGTGTAAACCAGGTTTTTCCCCTCCTCTAGGCTATTGTACTGGTATATTATTTTTTGTGTATTTACATTTATTTATTAAGTTTTTATTGATTTAAATCAAGTTTTTAATTTATTTTAATTCAAAAGAATTATTAAATACATGTTTACTTTTTCTTCTTCATTTTTTTTTTTTTACATTTCCAAGGACCCCCTAGCACTATCTTGCGTCCCCCGGAGGGTCCCTGGACCCCAGTTTGAAAACCCCTGGTCTAAGCTGTTCAGTAGTCTGACCAGCTACGGTATTCCAAAAACCAGCCTTACCACCCTACAGAGCTGATTTGTTGCTAGTCTGAGATAATTTGCACATTGGGCCAACTTAATGACCACCTTGGACCTGCTAATGATTGGCTTGGCCCAGTTAATAACCACTTTGGCCCAGCAATCAACCAGCTTAGACCAGCTAGAACGTTCCAAAACACAGACTATACGTTTTAAACTGTATTTTTCAGCAGGATTGGCTTGGTCTTTCATCAATCAGTGTAATACTGTGTCTAGTCAAAGGAGGGAGACAATGTGTTGTCCCGAGGACTATTGTTTGCAAAGCCACAGTCTGTGGATGTGGGACTTTAATTTGAGGGAACACCTCACATGTTTGATATCACATCAATTTGATAGATGATTCTGTACATTCTGGAGGGGATGTTTGATATTTTAAAGCCTTTAAACGTTAGTTCACCCAAAATCAGTTTCTCATGCTGTTCCAAACCCTTAAGACAGGGGTGTCCAATCCTGCTCCCGGAGGACCAATGTCCTGCTGAGTTTTCAGTTTCACAACTGAAGCAGCTAATCAAGGTCTTACTAGGCATACTAGAACTTTCAGGCAGGTGAGTTAAAGCAAGTTGGAGCTAAACTCTGCTGGACAGTGGCCCTCCAGCACTGAGTTTGGACACCCCTGCCACAAGATGTTCGCTCATATTTGGAATACAAATGAAGATATCTTAATGAAAACTGAGAGATTTCTATCCCTCCATTGAAAGCATAAATATTGATCAGGGAGTAGAGCACTCAAATTAGGTTAGCAGAATCTCAAGGATGCTTTGTATTGCAATGTTTGTATGTAAATAAGATCCTAAAATAGTTACAGAATACAGAAGACTTTGATTAAACCACTTAAAACTAAGATTTATTTTTTATTTTTGGGTAAACTGACCCTTTTAGGTTAATCTCTTATCCATTCAGATTAAGTTATCAGCAGAGCGATCAATCAGTGTATTCATTTTGGAACTGGTTTTGCTGAATATACATATAGTTTCTTATTATTTATTCTTGGCTGATCTCCAAAATGTGTCGTTCAGACTTTTGCTGAGTGTGAAACCTTGTATGGGAGTCATCAAATAAATGCAGCTGACCCTGCTCCTCTGTGACGGATGGCTGTTGGTCTGTGGTTTTGTTCTACTCTTGAGTGTGTTCTGTTTGCACCCATTCATGCAAGTGAAAAGACAGTCTGATCTGTGGTTTGTGGCGTATAGAGGATTACTGTTTGATTTGTGGCTTTAAAGCTACAGATTGGAGACAAAAATGAACAGTGTGCCTTTCCTCCGCTATAATTGAACCCTGTAGCAGAAATCCTCAGGCTTACATAATTGCAAATGTTGCTGTCTCGGGACATACACTTTAAAGCTCTTGAGTGAGAAGAATGTTTGTGCATAGATGGATTAATTGCTAGAATAATTGCATGAGAAAACAAGATGTGCCGCCAAGACATGTAGTCATTCATTTTTAAATAGATACTTTGAGTTGCCATTTGGCGTTTTATGCAAAGTATTTGGCTTGTTTGCTCTGTACCATGATATTTTATTTCATGTTTCTGCCACACTAATTACAGTTTATCCATAAGCATGCAAAGGGAATATTTCCTCCCTCATATTTGCTAACCCAATATATCCCAGAGACAAATCCCAATTTGGAAATTTCACACCTCGTTTACTAGCTGTCAGAAGGCATTAGATGACACTTATGATCTATTTTTTGCTTAAGTTATTGGTAATATTTATAATTTATGGAATTATATTCTAAATTGCAGTATCAAACAAAGGATCTAAGGGGTATCTCTCAGAACGGTTATAAGCGCTTTGAAGCAACACCACCATTAAATCTGCATTTGAAGCTGCTCCCCAGAATTTTAAGAGATCAATGCTCTGTCTGCTTAATAATGCACGTAGCCATGACTTTGGGGGAAATATGGAGAACATTGCAGTGAATGGTAGACAAATAGGACTGATTTGCTCAATTGGCACCCAGTAGGTATGTGAATGGCTCTAATCCTTGGCGTTATGTTAATGTGATTTCTCAAAGTATAAATATAAATTGTAATTTTTTATTTTTTATATTTAATTGGTGCTTCTATTTGAGTTCACAATGACCAACATATTTGTTTACATGTATCTGACCACCTCAAACAGTTTCAAGAAATTGCTTTTGGTTGTTGTAGTAAATCTGCCTTCTAAACATCCTCTGTGCTAGTAATGGCTGAAATAATTGTTGTAATGAGTTGATGAAATGATTCAAAAATAACAAGGGTTAAAACACTAGCCATGTCCTTGGATTTGTACCATGAGAATATTCTAAAGAGTTAATATAAGTGGAATGGCTCGCATAAAAGTGCTAAATAATAATGATCATCATCCCAATTAAATTTTACGTATTTGTTCCAGTCTGAGGTCTAATTGCCTCTTTCTCAATTATGTACTCACTGATGTGATTTCAGAGCATATTAATGGTCATATTACTGGATAAAGATGATGAATATTTTCTGCCTTCTGCTCTTAGGAACATTGAGGATTCGCAGAGATTTCACTTAAAAAGCTTTGTCTTTCAGTCCGACAGGTTTGTAATCTGATTTGTTATATCGTTTAGATTTATGTTTCCAGAGAAAATGTCATTGTTGCTTCCAGTCAAATATTTAAGTCTGTTTTGTTTTAGCCCTCTAAAACTAATGCAAGAAATTTAAAATGTAAATTTATTCTATTTTCTGTTTCTTTACATGTTACTTATTTCGATTTTAAATTACTAAAACTATAATATCAGTGAGAATTTACACGTTCTCAAGATCTGTTTGTTTGTTCTGCATTACTGTTTCATCAGGGTTTTGAGAATTGATTTCACGGTTTACCAAAACACATCAGATGATATTTGTTGCCGTGTCTAAGTTGCTAATACTGCTGTATGGTAATGCATATAAACACACTGTTATGATCTTTCTTTTCTTCAGAAATTCAGTCCTGAATGCTGTCCCTACTGCTCTAGTTACCTATAGAAAGAGCAAAGTCTCCTCTCCAATTCCACTGCCAGGAATAAAGAGCAAAATCTGCAATTCATCTTCACCTGAATGGACTTTCAACAGAACCCTGTCTAATCTCATCAGGTATGGCTCGATGTTTTTCAAATGCACAGTATGGCATTTCTGAAGAATGTATAATGTGGTTCCCTGTTAAAACTTCTATATAGTCTTTTCCTCAGTATTCATAAAGCGTCATGATTTTTCACTTTCACCCTCCAGGAAAAACATTTTGAGGTTCCTGGATGCTGAGAGGGACATCTCAATTCTGAAGAGCACCTTTAAACCGGGGGATGTAATTCATTATATATTTGACCGCCAGAGCACCACAAACATCTCTGAGAACCTGTACCAACTGTTGCCGACGGTGTCCCCCATGAAGAACCAGCATTACAAACAATGTGCCATCGTAGGGAACTCTGGGATATTACTGAATAGCAGCTGCGGCAGAGAGATGATTCTCATGACTTCGTCATTAGGTAAACATCTGTCTTCTGTCACATTCAACATCTGTTGACAACCTGTGATGTAACTTAGCTAGTTAGTAAGTGTTGTCATCCGGAAGCAAACAACAAACCAACCTAAACCTAGCTGTAAAGATAATTATGTCATAACTAGCAATGTAGAGCTTTTTTATAAAACAAGCTCCTAAAGAAGTAATTACTCCATTTTGAGGCACACAACACACTGTGGTATCTCTTCATTATCCATTGTACTGGTGAATCTGAGGGCTAGATATGCCTGATATTTTGTTGCCTTGGAGTACGTCAGAAAAGGAACGGGGCAACAGTTTACTGTCGGGATTTGTCGCGACGCACCACATCCAGTGTAGACAGCAATACTGTTTATAATGGGTTCTATTAGCTTTTGTTGTGCCGTTTGCGTCTGGTGAAGACACGTAGTTGGGATAGGCTATTTAAAGTAGATTAATCATCTGCTTTACGTTTACCTGGCCATGGCAGGCTTTCACAAACTTGTCCATGCTTAGTGCTGAACCATGGATCTTTATATTTTTTGCACGGCTCCCTGCAATAATCAATTCTGATTCTTCACTCGTGCCCTTTAGCGGTCTGTTATTCCACAACAACAACAACTGCTTCAGACCGTTCAAGCAGGTGTCTCGAGTTATCTTGAGGTAATAAATGTCAAATTAATATTTTGTTCAATTATTTATTTATGTGGCAGGTAGCCACACAACATAATAAGCGGGATAATTTCGCAAGGTGGTCTTCAATCACCTTGAAGAGGTGTCTTTTGCATAACAATGCTGACTGTACACTACACTATCCCTTGCCGCTCCCCCCCTCCATGTTTGGGAACCACTGCTTTAAATAAATACTGTTTCAAACAGCTTGCGATCCGTATGTGACAAAATACACTTTTGAAATATCTGTCAGTAGTACTACCAGGCTTGGCTCACAAAGTCTTAAGGCTTTCAGAACTGAAGGGTGATGCATACTGCAATTTGTGACCAGCTGGCAAATATGACATTTGTACAAGTCATACTAAGCCATAGCCTTGGAAACGTAATTAGGCTGTCTTCTGAAAGTGACTTAAGTTCACTTGCCTGTAAAATGTTCTGCCTATGGCCGAAAGCTGCTTGCTTAAAATACCAGCAAGGTGCTTCATGTGATGCCTAACAGTAGTGTAATACTGTGAAATTCTCAATCCTAAATGAGTCTCATCAGCCCAGATGTGCTCTAAGGACATTAATGTCATTCAACCCCAGTCCAGGGACATATAGAGCCTCAAAGATTAAGTAATGTAGGAACTTAAATCCCTCTTGTGTGGTTGGCATGGCTGTTCCACTGGGCAAGGACAAAACTGTGTGGGAGTGTGTGTGACTATGACAGCTAAGCCTCGGCAGTCGGCATGGTGCCAATGTTGAAAGGTTTTTCCAGGTATTGTGGCAAGATGATAATGCCAGCTCCCTGCTTGGTATTTGCTTTAAAGTCACCTCTGTGTTCTTTTTAGTTTTTTTTTTGTTAAATGATAGGATGAGCTCTAAAAGGTGGTTGCTTAGTCTTTTGGAGGATTCAGCATGTATGACTAATGCAAAGTGTAATATTATGCTGTATTTTATAGTAAGATAAATGACTTGTTTTAAAATTAAGCAAGTGAAGGTCATCCATGAGACCTGTGTCGTGCATCCTGAGACCATCCACGTGTGGGTCTGGCGGTCTGCCTAATGACACTACCATGAATAAAGAAAAAAGAAGTGCTGAAGTTCAACAAGAGCATATACCATGGATTAGCAACCCTGTAGCTGACATTAGGTTTATGTTATCATTTTAAAAAATACCCCAATGGAGAAAATGAATGGAAGTTTTACTTCTTGAACTCAACTATTGCACTGTATTGAAAAATAGACATGAAAGTTGTTAAATAGACTTGCGCTCACTTATCAATGCATATCTGAATTCGCGCCTACGGTGTCTTTGTAAAACCTTAAAAAAAAAGAAACAAAAAAGATGCTGCAGCCAATGAGCAGCCGGCGGGGCTGGGTGCAGGACGACTAAACCTCCACGGACAGTTTTTAATGTTTTATTAGACAAGATCTACTCAAGATTTTGCTTTAGTATAATTTTCGGGACCATTAGGGCCGGATTTGGGATTCGGGACAACAGCTTAGATTTTGGGATGTCCCGAATTTTTCGGGACATCTGGTCACTAGGCTAATTTCTACTTCAGATGACTTCTTTGCTCTCTGGGAAACTATGATAATAATATTCCCACTGTTCAGTCAAATCAAATCTGTTATTTGGCTTTTAGTGACATGCTTTTTAATTATAAATGAAAGCTGCAGTCCGTAACTTTTGGTGCTCTAGCGGTAAATAAACAATATTGCAGGCGTCTTGGTACTGTGCAGGCACTGTGCTACTCCGCAGCGATGCCGACTCGAACCAGTCAGGGGCCGTTTACATAACGCGTTTTATGCGCGTGCAAATTCTTTATTTCAAATGTAGGCTCATAATAGAAGCAACGCGGTCGGTTGAAAACATCTCAACTTTTCAGAATGGCAAGCGCACAGCAGGTCGTGTGACAAAAACCAACCGATAAGCTTCGGCCTGTCCGTAACAACAATAAAAGTTTGTCCGAACAGCTGATCATAGCTGTACAGGGCGGGTTTTTATTTCTCATCTCCATAAATATATCTAGTTGTAAAGCTAATGTAAGCTAATGATTAGAAATCAATTAATCCTTTGCTGATAATTCCTCGTCATCATGTCATGGAGAGCGCAAGGGACCTGGATAATGGATAGGGGGCGCTGGCCCAAAAAAGTTTGAGAACCACTATGCTAAAGCGTCTTTTTCTACAACCACAAAAATGCAAAACGCTTTCTTATAGCATGTTTTGGGTCTAATGTGTATGTTTATATAACATGAAATCAAAAATATAATGTGATATAAAATTATGTTTATGGCTTGCTGAAGTGTTAACTATGAAGATAACTAAGGCTGACCAAAAGGAATTACTATATCAGTGTTATACACTGTTTAAACGTTGAACTTTTGGGGGTTTAATGTGTCCATGCATGGTGACCCGCCTAACCTGAGATTGTGACTTAACCATATGTATACTGTATGTGTGTATGCATTTCCAAGGTGCAACCTGGCTCCAGTGGAGGAGTATTCAGCTGATGTGGGCCTGCGCACCAGTCGGTGACCATGAACCCTTCTGTGGTCCAGCGTGCCTTTCAGGACCTGAACAGTGAGGAGTGGTTGCAGCGCTTCGTCCACAGGCTGCAGAGCCTCAGTGGGAGTGTGCTGTGGATCCCTGCCTTCATGGCTAAAGGAGGAGAGGAGCGAGTGCAGTGGGTCATCCGCCTCATTCTTCTGCACACCATGAACGTCCGCACCGCCTTCCCCTCCCTGCGCCTGCTCCATGCTGTCAGAGGGTACGTGCCCATGCATAAGGGTTAGGGCACCCAAAAATTACAATTCTGTCATTAATTTCTCACTCTAATGTGGTTCCAAACCCGTAAGACTTTAGTGAAGATCTTTTTGATGAAATCTGAGAGCTTTCTGTCCCTCCATTGACAGCTGCACAACTACCAGTTTGATGCTTTAAAAAGTTCATTAAGAGATCGTAAAACTAATCCATGTGAATAGATCGGTTGAGTCCAAATTTTATAAAGAGACTCGATCGCTTTATATGATAAACAGATTGGATTTAGTCTTTTATTCACATATAAACATTGATCAGCGAACATAAACAGAAGCTCAACTAAACTTGCTTGACGCGTGAGAACAAACCTCATTGGTTCTTGCTGAAGCTCAAACGTGCTACGTAAGACAAGAATGAACCTCATTGGCTCTCACACGTCAAGCAAACATGATTGAGCTTCCGTTTACCACAACTAATGAGTGAGTTGATGAATATTTATGTGAATAAAAGCCTAAATTAAATCTGTTCATCATATAAAGTGAACAAGTCTCTTCAGAAAATTTGGACTAAACCGTTCAATTCATATGGATTAGTTTTACGATCTCTCTATGAACTTTTTGAAGCGTCACAGTGGTAGTTGTGTAGCTGTCAATGGGAGACAGAAATATCTCAGATTTCATCAAAAAGATCTTCATTTGTGTTCCAAAGATTAACAAAAGTCTTAGGGTTTGGAACGACATGAGGGTGAGTAATTAATGACAGAATTTTCATTTGAGAGAACTATCCCTTTAAGATACTCAAATCCATGCTGGCTAAAGCAGGTGTATCAAGCCTCTCGCTATTTATAGTTCAGGCATCAATACATTCACATCTTGCCCCACGACCACAGACTGTTCCTGTAAATGGATGAGGGCGCACACTAAGTGCACTCAGGCATCTATATATCTAACAGGCATCCATATATTACAGAAGGTCTTTTGTTAGTTCGCTCAACAAATTCAAGCCCGTCTGGGCTCAATTGTAGTCGGTGGTTTTTAAATAGCTCAACCTTTGCCTCCTCCATTGACCTCTGCATATTTCAAGACCGTCATTCAGCCCTCCCTCAGAGCAGTGTCTGAACCCACCATCGTGGTAATGCACCTAGCCGAGGATGGTTTTTCTCAGATCCATCTGTGGGCCAGATTAAAGGTCAAGTAAGAGACAGCTGTTCAGTGGATGGTGTATTGAGGAAAATATGCCATAAACAATATGTTGTAGTTATTCAAATGATTTAAAAAAAGAAGTAAATTTGAAAAGGAATAGTTCTTCCAAAAACAAAAATACCATGATTTACTCACCCTAATTAGCCTGGGAAAACCCAGACAAACTTCGGGCAAATTTCGATTTGCTCTGCAAGTAGTCTGGCGAAGAGTTCATTCAAGCCCATTTCTAATCCGTCGAAATCGCGGCACCAATCAGAAACGTTGAGGCGGGCTTTACACGATGATGATCGCTCTGATTGGTTTGAGCGATGTCCGTTGGTGAAGCGCTCTTTTAAATGCATTATTATATTCAAATTGCAAACACATGAGGACATGCGTGCTACTACATTTCTCTCTGAAACGGTAGGAAATTAAATTAGATTTAATAGAGGATTTTAACTGTGACAAGATGATTGACAGGGCAGTTTACGTGACAGATGCATGCGACAGATCCGTCCGATAAAGATGACGAAGTAGTATGTCCCAGAGTTTTTACTCTAAAACACATTAAAGTATTATTAATTGATTAAATATTTCTTTCTTTCTTAAGTGACCATGGTATAAGCGGGTTAATGCCCTTCGAGGTGTCCATTATCAGGTATTAATGGACGACGGCGAGGCGGGAACCGTCCGACGCGCAGCGGAGGACGGCTGCCTCCGCCGAAGTCCCTTAATACCTGACAATGGACACCTCGAAGGGCATTAACCCGCTTATACCATGGTCACTTACGAAAGAAAGAAATATTTAATCAATTAATAATACTTTAATGTGTTTTAGAGTAAAAATCGTGAGGGTTTTTATTTATTAAGTCGAGCGCACTATTTAATATCTCCCGTATACAGGCGTTGCCAAGCAACGTGGCCACAGCGACCCGACCGCAGCGATGCGAAACTTTGTTTCAAAGAGTCAAAACTCACCGATAGTTTCCTAAATCGTTTGTATTAGGCCTACAGCAAATATTGTCAACCATTCACTCACGTGTTGAAAGAAAGCAAGAAAGACAGGGCATGGCAGTAGGCCTATGCCAGACGTAACTTACACACTATAAGGAAGCCTTTCCTAGGTGTACCTTATCACTTTTTAACGGACACCCTGCAGCCAATCAGAATCGAGTATTCACCCAGACCATGGATGACAGTAATGTACTAATGCATTTTACGTGTACAGATGATGACAATGTTGTTAAAATTATCTGCGAAAACGATCATGCACATACGTCACCATTTTCACAAATTTGTGTTTTTGTAGTTTACATGGAAACGATAATGGTAACGTTTTCAAAATCTTGCACTTTGAAACTCATTTTCAGAAGTTTGCGTTTTCAGGCCCTCAAAATGCTGCTGTTGTGTACATGAGTGGCCAGATCTCATCAAGTTTTAAAATGGTGTCGTGTAAACTGCTCCTAAATCCTGATGAATCAGAACAAAGACATCTGTACTCGGCCCCAATGTACAAAATCCAAAGGTAGCTTTAAAAAATGGGATCCCAAACCCCTTTGTTATTTGAAACTCCTTTTCTCCAGACTACCCTTTTCTTCAGCCGTCCTGAATGAATGGCACCTCACGGATACACAGAGAGAGCCCTATTCAGGGTTATTCAGGGGTGAGTGGCCTGGAGAGGGTTCAGTGAATCTTAATGGACATTGTTCAATTGTCTGATCTCCTCCTTTTAAACGTGGAAGAGCTGCACAACCCTCAGGTTTGGATGTGGGTGGGGCTTGCATGTGAATATTTAAAAAGGGGGATTTAGCTTGAATGCAGCTGAGGCGCCTTTTTTAATAACCTTAGCGCGAGCTAACAATCTGAGGATTTTATAATACCGGTACAAGTGCCTTTACACAACACTGTTTTCAACAAAAAATTGACAACTTTTGTGTTTTGGGTGCTAATTTACACGACAACGCGGTTTTTGGGCCTGAAAATGCAAACTTTAGAAAACAGGTTTCAGTTTTTGAAAACGATACTGTTATCGTCTTTGTGGAAGCGGTGATGTCATGCACATGCGTATTTGTGTTCAGTCTATAGGCGCGTAGTGTTTCTTTACAAAGTGACATCGCCAACTACTGGCCTGGCAGCAGAATACAGCATTTTTTGTCGTTTTCACGGATCCGTGTGAACGGGATCGTTTTGACAACATTGTCGTCTGTACATGGAAAAATGCATTGGAAAAAGTTTTCTGTTTTTAGTACATCATTGTCGTGTAAATGTTCCCTTAGATTGTCACTCGTTTAAAACCTTATGTACTACTGTTCGAAAGTTTTAAAGAATTATTATTCTCTAAGGACAAATTAAATTGCTAAAGTGACAGTGAAGACATTTATAATGTTACAAAATATTTCTATCTCAAATAATATTTCAAATTTCCACAAAAATATTACACAGCACAACTGTTTTCAACATTGATGATAATAATAAATGTTTCTTGGACACCTAATCAGCATATCAGAATGATTTCTCAAGGATCATGTGACACTGAAAACTGGAGTAATGATGCTAAAAATTCAGCTTTGCATCACATGGATAAATTATATTCTAAAATATATTAAAATTGATTTGTTTTTTTTTATTGTATTAATTCACGCTATTACTGTTTTGCTGTATTATTGATCAGTAGTGTGTCTGATTTTCTAGGTTTTTTGAAGATTTAACAATGTAATTGATCTACAAGTATAACACCGTATAGATCACACTAATTGTAAAAAAGAATAAACTTCTTAAGTTTGTAATCATCGACTTTCTTGCAGGTACTGGTTGACCAATCATGTCCAGATCAAAAGGCCCACCACCGGACTCCTGATGTACACCATGGCCACACGCTTTTGTGATGAGATCCACCTGTACGGCTTCTGGCCTTTCGCTCATGGACCCGACGGCAAACCGGTCAAGTATCACTACACGACACGCTGACTTACCACTACACATCTAGAGCCAGTCCGCACACAATGCCTTTGGAATTTCGAACTTTAAGTGCTCTTCACAGACAGGGGGCGCTGCGGCTGCACACGGGACCATGTGAACTGCCAACATGAGTTTTTTACAGTCCCATTCAAAACGGTTTTATACACTGGACCTTAAGAAAGAAATGCTGTGAAAAAAATCTGGATTACCTGAATATTCAAGGTAAATCTCTGACCAAATGTGAGAATGCAATATATGAACCGGGCAAGGGTTTCTTAAGTGATTAGCCTTAAGAAGGTTTTTAATCCCCAAATAAGGCTCTTTTTTTGTGTGTTAAGGGTGTTTTATTTTTTCATATTCCATGTTTTTTTTTTTTACATGCTTCATTAAGTGTCTCATTTGTTCAGATTTAGTTGTATGCCATATTTGGCCACAAGATGGGAGCATAGTGATAAAATGGGTCTTCAGCCTTAGTCTTTTGGGACAATTTGTGTAGGAAAGGAAAGTCTAAATTAGGAATGTCATTTATTTGTTGCCTTTACAGTCAAGCCCACAGACATCGTGGCTGAATGTAGAAAGTTTTTGTATTTAACATGGTAGTTTAGAGTTAGAATTAACATTTAAACAGTATAAAGGGGTTTTACCACTATGTTGCTACATGCGTTCTTTTAGACAATACTTTACAATTTAGTGCCTGAAGTAGGAAAAAAGATGTTATGCTGATAAAGTTGCCTTAGAAAGACATAGCGAGTAGTGTTGTGACCTTTAGTGGGCGTTCAAAACGTTTGCATTAATGAGCTGTAATACTTGAGGAACATGTTTGCACAGTGAGGCAGCTATCAGAGCCTGTGGAGCCACACACTGAGATACTGGAGCCAAATCCAGCACACACCCAGCTGTTCACACACTCATGTGCTCAAGAATGTTCAGCCGTGAAGGGACATTGAATATGTAAACTTTTGAATTTGCTAAAGCCACATAGTATCTGTTTTAGGATCGCAAACAGTGTTTCTGTATAAGGAGGGTTTTGGGAAGGTGTTTTGGATTTCTTTTGTATGTGACACATATTACATGTTTAAGTGAATGTATTTGTGATAACTTATAAGTAAAAAAACATTCTGCTGTACTTATCTGGCCACTGTGATAATGACTGGTGTGTAAGAACATTACCATTCAAAACTTTTTTTTTGAAGTATTTTATTCTTACCAAGGTTGCATTAATTTGATCAAAAATACAGTAACTAATATTGTGACATGATTACAATTTCAATGAACTTTTTTATATATATATATATTTTAAACTAATTTATCCCTGAATTTTCAGCATCATTACTCCAGTCTTCAGTGTCACATGATCCTTCAGAAATCATTCATTTTAACTATCATCATTTATCAATGTTGAAAATAGTTGTGCTGCTTAAATATTTTTGTGGAAAGCATGATTTTATATTTCATGATTTGTTCACAAGAACAAATGATCTTGTGTAACAGCGTAAAACTATTTAATCTAATCTTTAATTATTTTTTTGAAAGAAATATTGGAAAAGTAGTGTATATTGGCTTAAAAATGGGCATTTTTGTCGATACCGATAGCCTCGTGGTCAGCGCGCCGGCATATAGCGCCGTTGCGCTTCGGGCGACCCGAGTTCGAATCCCGGTTTGTGGACCTTTCCCGATCCCGTCCACCCATCTCTCTCCCACTTCGCTTCCTGACCACTCTATACTATCATATCACTATAAAGGCAAAAATCACCAAAAATGAAATGAAAATTCTGTCAGTAATCACTCACCCTCATGTTATTCCAACCCCGTAAGACTTTCGTTCATCTTCGGAACACAAATTAAGATATTTTTGATGAAGTCTGCTAGTGAGTTCACGTAGTGTAACAGCGCAGTGCTTCTGGGTCGTACGTCAGAATCTAGGCTCACTATTGGCCGACGTTGGTCATGTGTGTGATGCTGGCCAATAGTGAGCCTACGTTCTGATGTACAACCCAGAAGCGCTGCGCTGTTACACTACGTGAATTCACTCAGAGGCCCAACAGAAGAAAATGAATAGTTGAATAAAGTTGTTTTTGTTTACTTTTTGTGTGCAAAAAACATTCTCGTCGCTTGATAAACTTATGGTTGAGCCACTGTAGTCACTTGGACTATTTTAAACATTGTCTTTACTACTTTCTGGGCCGGAAAGTTTTCATTACAGAGAAGCCTATGGAGGAGTGAGATTTATTGGAAAAAATTTAAATTTATTGTAATATTAGAAGAAATACTTTTAAACTTTTCTCTTTTAATTAATGGTATCAACTGGCATTAGTTTAGACTTTAAATTTAATACATATCAATCCTGGTTTCACAGACAAGGATTAAACCTGTAGTCCCAGACTAAAATGCATGTTTAAGCTGTTTTAACTTGCACTGGCATATCTTAAAATATGTCAGTGCCATTGTTTCGTCTCAAGATGTAATGTTTTTTTGAGGAGTGTATATGAAATGCACTTAAATGTCCTAATTGAACTACGGCCTAATCCTGGCTTAAAACTTCTTCAAAACTGTTCAAAAGTTTTTCACAACTATATTAAACCAACATGAGTAAAGATTTTATTTTGGACACTTGTTTATTGACCCAAAAAAACGTATTTTTCCAAAAACAAGCTGACAAATTTAATTAGGCTACATGTGCTTTGAGGCCTGATAAGGCTGAGAGGACTTTTTCATAGAAGTTGGACATTTTTTCTAGAGGGAGTTAATCAAAATTAGTGAAGTATTTGAAATATTTCTGTGCCAGCCCAGAGAGGGGCTTCTCATGTTTTCTGAACCATGTGATCTGTCGTGTTTTTGACATGAAGCATTCACTGCACTACATGTTGCTCTTATTATGTCTCCATTTAAGTTAAAAATAGATAATTGTGTCTCGGCAGGCTATCCGGCATAATGAACACATTTATCCGTAAAAGCACCCCTGTGTTAAAAAAAGAGAGAGAGAAACGGTCTGTAACCAATATGACTAAACTTAATTACACTGCAACTGACTGCGGGCCACAGCTGGGAGCACGTGGGGAAGAGTGTCCATGTTTCCTGCTTTCATGTGTTAATGATTACCACAGTGTCTGGTTTTGAGGAGAAAGGGGGAATCCTTTTGTTTCTGTTTTTATTGGATGACCTGTGTGGTTAGGGACCCTATTAACTCTACACCCAAATAGCTCTGATGCTTATGGAGATGAGAGCTTCTTTGTCTTCACTGTGGTAAAACTGAGACAGGTTGTGGTAAATCCTTAGTCGAATGGATATTAGGCTGGATGCTGGATCTCTGAGCCGAGGCAACTTACAATAAAGTGATTCGGTTAATAAAGCGTCATAGACTTTAAAGAAAAAGAAAGACAGGAACTGATGAGAAAACAACTTTAGCACAGGATGCCACAAGATGAATCCGGTCTGGGAAAAGTGAAACAATTTATGATCCGTCAGCCACATAACAGTATTTCAGGCGATATTTTATGAGAAATATGTGGAGTGATGTCTTGTTAGGCTTATTTCTGGAAATGTGGTGTGTTTTAAAGTCTTGTGGGTAACCGACGCGTGAGGAGTAGCTGTACCCGTAGAATGATTCGTTTGTTTTTACAAAACTTTATCACAGGAAAAAAAAAAGTCCTTTTATGTCAGGCAAAAGGGGAATTTACAATATTCTGTTAAGTTCATTTAGAAGGGAACAGCCACAAAGGATGAAGGGCTCATTTAACACTAAAGTTCCACATAAACCCTCAAATAAATTTTTAAAGCCAGAATTGTGTTGTGTGGAACAAAATGTGTTTGCCTCCTGGTAGCCTTTTTATTTACGCATTTCTACTAGTAAACATTCCGTCAAATTGAATTGAATAATCCTTACATATTATTCATATTATGAATTAAGAATTTTAAAATGAGTAAAAAACAAATCTTAAACTTAAATTTAAACGTATTTTCTTTTTCTTTTTTTTTAATTCATGAATACAAATCACATAAACTAAATGGTCCATTCCCTTGTTCTATTATGATTTATTTGAAATGTTTTATTAAGGTCTAGGTTTTTTTTACTCGTTTAAAATAAATCTGAATTCGTAATAAGAATATGCTATTCAATTCAATTGGATGGAATTTTACTATTAATTGAAATGCGTAAACCTTGAAAGTTTTTCTTTCTTTCTTGTGTGCATGTTAGGCTTGTTCACTCAATGAAACAGGTTACTGATGTATAACCTCGGTTCCCCCACGTGTCCACACCTTGTTTTATACAGTCTCATAGATATCATATAATAAAGGCTAGATGTCTTAAGTCGGAGTCACTTCCGGCATTACCAGCGTCCATCTTGCCACAGTGAAGCTGTGAATTAAGGTGAGTGATCAGCACGCACACAAATCCTCTTATCTCGCTGAAATCTTGACGGATTTAGGCCAGCAGCGCGCACGAGACATCTAGCCTTTATTATATGATATCTATGTACAGTCTATCCACACCAGTTCTGTTTATTCAAATCGTCCGCTGAGTTTTGTCGTCTGCTGATTTAAATGCGCGAGCTCTTTAAAGCAGAATGGATTCTGATTGGCTGGCAATATTTGTATCGTTCACAGCAATTCCAACGATATTGTTTCACTGTATCATCATCGTTATAGTTGTGGTGTGAACTCTGCTATTTATATTTAGAACGATTTTTAGAACTATATTAGGGTTATCGTCATCGTCCTTGATGTAAAACAGGCTTTTGGATATAGCCTAATTTGCTCTAGCTGAAGCTTGACAAATTGAGAAACCAGACAAATTGGAAATTTGTTTTGCTTGTTGCTTCATGCTTGAGCTGTTCAGTTTACTGGTTAACAAGTTTGAGGCAGATCTTATCTCACTCACATTCAGACTCAAACCCCCTAGAAGTCAATGGCAAAAATGTGAAATGTGTTACTAATAACAAATAAATAGTTACTACTCACTATCAAATAAGTACTAGTATCTAATGAACAAGTAGCCTACTATCTAATATGTACTGGTATCGATTGAATAAGTACTAATTTCTAATGAATAAGTAGCCTAGTAGTAGCCTATCTTAAAAAAAATAATAGTATCGAATGAATGAGTACCAGTATCAAATAAATAAGATCTAATAAATAAGTAGTATCCACTAGTAGCTAATGAATAAGTACTAGTACCTAATGGAGTATTTTAAAAAATAAGTAGGTCTACTGGTATGTTTTATGGATTAAATGTTAAAACAGCTTGCCATAAAACCAAGTTTTAAACAACACATGTGACAAACCTTGTTTTCAATTAAGATTTTTATTGCATTTTGGATTTATTTTAAACAAGAATGAAGAAAAGTACATTTATGATTTGATACTCTTCATAAACAAACATTTACAATTAGCTCAGACATAAAGTTTGCTTTGAAAAGAACGATTGATATAACAAAACTAAAGTTTGCTTTGAAAAGAATGATTGATATAACAAAACTTTTTTTTTTTGTCCAGTGTTTAGACTACAAACATGTCAGACAAAACCAGGAGAATGTTAAAGCATGTATTTTAAGACGTGTTCAATTTATGATGAATGCTAAGGGGGGAAAACACCTTCATCTTCATCTCAACCGTTTTGCAGTCACTTCAGCAATTCTGTGCATTTAATACTTAACGCATCCTATTCCTTTCCTTCACTTCAAAGCATGAATTCAGATTTGTATGAAATGCACAGGGCAATTGGAAACAATTAGAACAAAGACAGAACATAGAGAGAGAGAGAATCATATACTTGACTTCAGTTTTAGACTAGTCAGAAAAAAACAGCTACACCATCATTTATAATTCAATACAATTCTTATTGGCCCTTAGATGCTGGACAAGAGTCCTTCACATTAACATCTTAGTAGGAGCATAAAATATGATAAAGTCACACTGAAGTTAAGGAAAAGTCACATACTATTATATCGATATATCACTGTAGCTTTAAGATATTTTAAAGACTTTTTAAATCTGGCATAGTACTAACAGCTAAATATGTTTAACCGTTCATGATGATGTGGCACTGCAGTGTTCCACTGTAAAAAACAGTTAATTAAAAAAGGAGGTGTGCATGTGACGATAAAAAACAATCCTCAACCTCAGAAAGCAGCATCATGGAAACAGTATTCTCCCAACTCAACAACACACATCCTCTCTCAGGCATACATTCAACCCTTATACAGTAAATATGCACGATTAGTGGTTAGTACATTAATAATTCTCAAATATAGGGATGTTTGAAACATATTACTCTTATTAAATCAAAATATCTTTCTAAAAATAAACTATTTCAGATGAATAATTTGCATACAATATATACAGATAATAGTATACAATAAAGGGGTAAGAAAAACATTTTCAGTATTGGAGCATAAACAACCATATAACATCGCATATCTTATTTCATTTGAAACTTTGGGCTGATTCAAGATCAGCTAAATCACTTAAAGTAAAACAACTTTAATTAACCTAACATTTGAGCTCCATGTGTCGGGTTTTTAAATTAATAATTGCAATAATTTTTTATTATTTATATGATTACATTCCAAAAATATACTTAAAATAGCTTTAATGTGATATACTGTGACAGTAATGTTCAAGCTGCCTCATACTTTCAAGAGCAATTATGCATATTGAATTACAGACTTTTTACCAAACAACAGGAATGTTTTTTAAGGATAAATGAAAAATATGAAATAATTGCGCAATAATTAGAGCAATAACTGATTCGTGGGGATTAACTTTAGTGCCTCCTTTATTAGGAGCAAAGAAAACACTTTTAGGCCCCCCTTTTTTGGGGGAAAAAAAACCTTTTTTTTTTTTTTAGCAATCTTTGATTATCTTTCTGTGCTTCCAACAGAAAATTTCCTTTCCTAAAACTTCAGATTTCTTGTTGGTTTGGAATGCGGATGCATACACCAAGAAACATTTGTATAATTTGTCGCCATGTTCCATTGAGGTTTCAAGGCTCTGAGGAAATGAATCAAATCAAAGGTCCCTGTTGAGATGTGTTCACACGCAGGGGTCTCCGGGGCTCTTCAACAGTGACTCTGAGTGCACATTTCATTCACCTATGAGTAAGCAAAGAATTTAAATAAGAGGATTAGGTCAATTATAAAGCATATTAAGTTTCAAGCATGAAAAATAAAAGTTGTCAAACTGGTCGGCCTCACACTTTTGCCACATTGCCAATAAAAAGCTGATAAACAGGGAGCCATGCCCAGCAAAAAGGAAGCAGGTTCTCAGTCAAAGAACAATTGGACGGAAGGGAGAAGCCCACTCTTGACGCTCACTAACCCTCCAAATAACACAACTGTTTCCATTGTGACCCGTGAGGTCACTCACCAAGACTATTCACAGTCAATAAACAACGAGCTACTGGGTTTTAAAACACTGGTCTTATTTAATGAGAATATAGCAGTGCAATTTAGTTGGTTAAAGCACAGCTTAGGAAGGCCTTTTCCATTAATAGTCTACTTTATTCTAATGAGACTAAAGTCCTTAGAAAATTGAATTTTTCAGCACCATTTCCCTGTCGTTCTCACTATGTTGCTCAGAAGTTATTTCAAATTTCGTGTTTACTAGAGAAAAAATATGTTGCTGCAGTGCAGACAGCATTGTCAGCCATCAGGAAAGAAATATAATCTTGTTTTCCTGGTAAGGCTGAATGTATTTGATAGGCAGACTTGAACAGAAATCAAATATGAGCCAGCCAGACCCACATTCCACTAGTTGAACTATTATTTCCCTTCGCTCGAATTTATTTTTAAGTAAGGCACTACAAATTAAATCACTAAAAGAGGACAAACATTAATACAAGAGACCTAATTTCATGTCATTGCACATAATGCAAGTTGTGGTAAAGCACTCACCTGTATTTGACGTCGAACAGGGTCGAGTCGTCGTCTTCGTCGTTTTCTTCATTTAAAGGTGCCATCTCGACACGCTCGGCGGAGTTGTGATGATGTCATACTTTCGCGTTTTTCTGATCTTCTTTGCCGATCTATTCAAACCAGGGTTAGAGAGAACATGGTGAGTGAGGTTATGACCTGTACATTCAATAGCGTATTTGAGTTTTCCACTAGGCGAGTAGCAATTCCTTAAAGTCACAATTATATCAAAATGTTTTTTTATGGAATATTGCAGTATTTGTTATAAATCATTTATCAGTGCACATCTTTTTAAAATAGATGTGTTGACGTGTTTACTGGCACAAGGACGGGACAACCTGTCACTCACATGAGATCACAGCAATAGCAAACCACAACCGTCCAATCAAACCAATTCGCAATGACTAATCCCACGACTCCCGCCCTAGTTTTTTTCTTGTTCGAGAAGCAGTCACTGGAAGTTTCATGCTGACTTTAACAGTCCTATTAATGATTGTTTAAGTAGTTTTGAAAAAATAAATGGCCATTTATTTCCCTCCAAAATCTATTGCCAAATGAGTTCATTTTCAAACCGATAGAAAATAAATCAGAAATTATAGAACCTTTTTGGAAGGTATGTTAAAGGGACGGACTTTTTAGAGGTGACAAATGTGATCCAATCACTGATCCTGGCTATAAATAAAAATACAACATAACATGTACGTCATTCGTCACAATATCACAACAAAACTCATAATGTATAACTTTAATTACATGCTGTGGTATTGAAATCAGTGACTGCATTGTTTTAAAGTCTCGCGAGCTGCTACAACATAACAAACATTATTGGTTAGTGTTTTGATTCGCTTCAAAGAACCGGCTCATTAGAGTCATTTGTTCGAAAGTCAGACTTCACTTTATTTGCTATATAAAAAAGCTGGAGATTGTCAGACTATTTTAGTTTCGTTCGCATTTGCAGATTCGGACGTCGTGAAAATCATTCGATTTCGATTTTTTTTTCAAAGTCTCCGATTTCGAATAAGATTCTGAATAAGAATCGGTTCTCGGTTTCCAACCAACAGGCGAACCATCTGCTTCCAAAGAGGATAAGTCAGGGGAAACGAGTCGGCGTCACCAGACAATCCAGCATGTTCTGAAATTAACAAATTCTGTATAAATGTTGTGTTTTTATTTATTTATTTCTGTCTTAAAGAAGCCAGTTACACGAAATGTAAGAGACATATTTACCAATGAATCGAAACGGACTCCATTTTCAATTAAAAGTAAAGTGGCATTTTCTTAAAACCAACAGATGATTGGCACAATCACTCAGACAATAATCTCAACACAACAATAAACCATTTAAATATATATTACCTGAATATTTTTATGACAAGGCACGTAATAAGCAAGGTCGTTAACACGCAGATAAAAATCGAAATATTTTTGATGGTAGGAAGATCCCTTAAAATGGTAGAAATGCGAGATCCAACTTCTGCATCTGTTGTATTATGTGATGAAGAATAGTCTTCTTGCGGGGGTAATGTTGAATTCAACTGCATCGCTGAGGGACGCGTATGTGGTTCTCCGTTCACCTCCTGGGCAATGGCAATAAGAGCAAAAACAAAATAATATGGCATTGACCACATATTGTTTCCCGATTTAATCCGCTTACTTAATGTTTTGTATATTGAAAAGAGTCAGTATAAAGAAGCTCTGCGCTCTATAACTCGAAATGCGAACAACAGCTGTCTGGCGGATGATGGGAAATGATGCTCTGAGTCTGACATCTCAAATATTCCACAGTTCACACAGTCGCTCGTCAAACATGTCCACTATCGCGCGAGTATCTGCTCATAATCTGTCTTCCTCCTCAAGTGTTCTGTCTCATTCTTTGGTTTGCACTCACACGCAGCTCGGTCCGTCCAGGATGTTTTCCTGGGAATGCGTGTCGGCAGGAGGAAATGTGGATTATCCACACCCGGAAGAGCTCCGGGAGGGTCCAGACTGACGAGGAACCAATGTGCATCAGGGTTTGGCACCAACGTGCTGTTATAAAAGAAGAGCGCCTGTTGATAGTTATGTTGGCGAAATATATATATATATATATATATATATATATA
>FLSR01004885.1:13834064-13864744 GCA_900092035.1 Leuciscus waleckii
TTTTCCTGAAATCATTTTCTTGTGTTAGCAACTTTTTTTTTTTTTTTTTTTTTAAATTAACTTTTTAGGTATGAATATGTGTAATTTATCTGTAATAAAAGTTGATTTATATAGGCCTAGTTAAATGAAAAACAAAAACAAAGATATTTCTAATGCTAATTCCCTTGGTTTTAGGACTATAATCTGAATAGATTTGTTGCTTTGTTATATAAAGTCATGGCTTTATACAGTACCAGTCAAAGGTTTGAAAACATCACGGTTTTTAATGTTTTTTTTATTTATTTATTTTTTATAAAGAAGTCTCTCCTCATCAAGCCTCCATTTATTTGATCCAAAATGCAGAAAGAATATTAATACAGTGAAAGATTATTACAATTTACAATAATGTTTTTCTATTTGAATATACTTTATTCAAGTGTATTCAAGTATGATAAAAAGTATCACAGATTTAAAAAAAAAGATTAAGCAGCACTGTTTCTAACATTTATAATAACTGAGGATCATGTGCCACTGAAGATATATTAAAATATGCTTAAAGCATATTAAAATAGAAAACCATTATTTTCAATTGTAATAATATTTAATATATTTAATATCAAATAAATGCAGGCTTGATGACCCTAGCCTTCTTTCAAAAGCATTAAAAAATAGTAATGTTTCCAAACTTTTGACTGGTAGCCTACTGTAAGAAAGTAAGTTACATTATGTAAGTTAACAATAAGCTAAGCGAAGTAGTTATTTTATCCGTTTTTTTAATTGAAATAGGAATGTTTTGCTATCGTATGGCTATTTGTCGCTAAACTGCAGCGTTGTCAGTATGCCAGTGTAAAAGAATGAGCTTTTTTTGGTCACTGAACTCAAAAGTTAGTTCACATACACCATCATGGATGCTGCGTTTCTTCTACCCAGAATGCTGCAGTGAGAGGAAGTTGTCTGTGCTTACGCTGAAGCTCAGGGCTGTCCGTCCCTGACTCGATCAGTATAACAGCACCGAGAGGACGAGGAGCGCGCGCACACGGAGAGAAGACACGGCGGTGACGGGTGAAGATGGCGATGCGGCGCGGTCTGAGAGAGAACAACTCGCTAAAACCAAGAATGCTAACGAAGAGAAGGGCGTCGACCTGTTCAGATAAAAGAGCAGATCGCAACGGTGGGAACATGGTAAGATTTCATTACAAATTTAACTTCTAAACGTGTTTGAGCGAGTGGTAAAGACGCACCAATATGGTGGAAAAGGAGAGGGTTCGACGAGGTGTTGTAAAATGGCCATGATGGGGCCATTGCCAAGTACTGAAAAAGGGGCATTCCGTCGATTTAATCGACGATTTTAACGTAGAAACATCGTGAAATTGTTAGGAAAACAATGCATGGATATGATGCAGGAAGACTGTGAAGATTTCAACTGGCAGCAACGAAGAGAAACAAGGATTTAACTGTCTACGCATTTTAAATTCGCTTTGTCCTTGAGAGGACAAAATGTCCTTGTAACATTCGAGAGCGGAAAAAATAATTTATATTGAAATATTGTTGTAATAATGCAATAGGGTACGTATCGATTCCTGTCTCAACATTTTGAGTTTCTTTTGTTGATTTCAACTGTTTTCTTTGAATAAACTATTTTATTGAACATTCTAATGCATTTATTGTGTGTTAATTACTGAAAAAAATTATCTCCTCCCTCCCACAGATGTATATTGTTTTGAACTTGTTCAAAGAACGTTGTGAATGTGTCAACTTGCCTTTGGATTTAGTACATTTTGATGTTTTACTTTATTTTAAGATTCTATTGTTTTCTGCATAAAATGTAACAGTTAAACATTTCATTTTATGGTTCTTTTCCACTTGAGAATGAACTTAAATAAACGTATCACTTGTATTTCTTGTGCTTTGAAAACATTTATGCTGTATTTTCGACGTTAAATAATAGGGTGTTGGCTTTTAACCCATTGTGGTCCACAAGAAAAAATTATATTCTTTAAAATATGTAGAACATGTTTCTTTATTTCTGTTTTTCCATTTTGAACAGAGATTTATGCAAAGTACATTTTCACCAGATTAGGATTGTTTTAAAGTATTAAATGCCCTACATTTATACAAAAAATTATTGATAAATATAAAAAAAGTCCAAATAAATCTGTAAAATCCTTTTATTGTTCTATTTGCCACAATATCATAGAAACAAATAACACAGAAAGTAATGCTGTTAAAGTAGTCTTTATTTAAATTGTAAAATGTTAGCTTTAATATATTATGAGGTCTATGCTGTAAAATAATTAACTGTTCACTGCTGTCTAGAAAACAAATGTTACTACTAATGTTGCATGTAAGAGAATAAATTAAAAATAAAACATGAGCCCTGAGTGATGATTCTATATCAAAGAAGCTGCTGATTTATCTATATTCTTCAGCGTATGAAGTATTGTCACATTACGTACTTACTAATTTTTCAACAATAGTACTTGCAGATTACCTCGACGTTAACTAAAGAATTTGTATTTCAATAGAGAAACCGTATGACTGAAATAAATGTTACTTTTGAACATTTTGACTCCGAAGTTAGCATTACTATGTAAGATATACAATACAACACTAATTGTCCGAAATGTTTTTTTGTGTACAGGAATCAGAACAACTGGATAAAAGATGATGGGAGTTTTGTTCAGTCTCATGCCATATAAATGTAAGTGCAATTAATGTATTTACTAACTGAACTATACATTTGCGCAATCCGTTATTTACCATATCATCGACCACCACTAGGTGTGCTCTAAATCAAATCGTAGGATGTATCTTCAATCTAACGAAGAATCTTTTTGTTGTTAAAGGTTCCTGATCTCCTGTCGAAAGAAAGATGAGGAAACGGATTTTTGCCGTAAGTATTGCAATTTAAGAACCCTGTATGACGTACAGTATTTTAGGTACTATATAGTTATGTGGTTCATTTACTAATGTTTTTAAAACAGTAACTTGGCCTGAAGTGTAGTTAACAATGCAATTTTTACACAGTTTAGCAAATACATAATACAAATTGTCGTTTTTTTAATAACTGCAGAAAATGTCCTTCAAATTCTAGAAAATTCAACAAATGAATGTTTTACGCCTAAGATATTAAAACAGTTGTAGAATATAACGAACAAAAAAAATAACATTAATCTTGGTTCTAGCTATGAACTCTTTACATGCATCGATGTTTAGCAAAATAAGATGAAATTCAGAACTTAAAAAAGGAGGCAAACTATAGACCTTATGTAGCCCCGCCCCTTTTCAGCGCTGCGCTCGTTGTCTTTTGTCTTCCGGTCTGTATTTTCACAGCGATCTTACGTATTTATGAATGAGCGACTCATTTTAAAATCTTCCCGGTCTACTGACATTTGTTAAGACATCTGCTTTAAACATTACAATCCTCATGATAACTTTATTTAACTTTACATTAAGTAAATCCACTTCAAAAGCGAATTACTCCTGGACAGCAATGCCATAGAAATATACAGAGCGACCGCAAAACCAGAAGTTCAAAGACAATATTCTAAAGATGGCGGCGCCCTCGTTTCTCTGGTGCATAGGGTCTACACAAATCAAAATTTGCAGTTATTATAAGAGTGATTATTAGTAAATTTTTGGGGGGGAATGGTGTGGAGAAACACTATTTAGGCCTTCTATAACCTAAGTATGTTACAAACATCAATTTTATAATAAAAAAATACTGGAATTTTTCCAATTTTTGTCTCATTAGACTACCTAAAAGTAGGGTTGTGACGATAGTATTGTGTATCGATGGTATTATTGTGTATCAAGACGATTATTGGCTCGTTTTCCCATTAATGTATGAAATTATCATTACTATTATTGAGCTGGTATTATCAAATTAATATTAGGTCCTACAATTCACTTGCCTTCCCTAATTTCATAATGCATCACCACATAACCACACTTGCGACAAGTGTACAGTAGTTGTTTGAGCCAAGGCTGAAACGGCACAACTTTTCGTCAGCATTTCCATAGCACATAAATAAAACATTTAATGACACTATAACACCAATAACAATACAATTACAAATTATTATTATTATCATCATTAATAATAATATTATTACTAAAGTTATATAGGCTTAATAACAGGCTTTAGATCCGAACACGACACAAGAATCGGTTATCGATGAAAATCAAAAGCAGCTTCAAACACTGACTCAAAACAAGAAATTGATTCTTCTCAGTTTTTTCACCTTCATTATTGTATGTTCCATAAGAGGAAAATATTAAACCAATAAATTTGATATACCGTTATCAGCATTGCGGTAAATTGAGCTCTCTGAAAGAAATAATTTGCCATGCAGCATCGGACGCCGAATGCTTGGTCAGTTTTTACTTTCACTTTCATGGATTAACTTGAGACTCCTTAACCAGCATAACTCTCATGCGAAGTTTGCAAATTGCTTGTGTGATATCCACGCCTTTTGGGTGAAATATTTCATCACCAATTCCAACTTTGCATGCAAAATGATAGAAAAAGATTCTCATTTCAAGTAAATTAAATAAATGAGTAAATTATTGATAAAATAAGTAAACTATTGCATCCCCCGCCAGCGATAATACTGCATATCAGCGATCTGGCAGGCTGACGATATGACTATTCCGCATTTTCCCAACACTACTTAAACGGTTTTTTTTTTTAACTTTAATTTAATATTTTATTATTATTGGAGAACCATTGACAAAGGCAAATGGTTTATCCATTGATAAAGGAGCATTTAGATTTTTCTGATTTAATTTATTTTAAATGTTTTTAAGTTTCCATTAATTAAATTTTTTTTTCTCTTTTTTCACCCCTGATCGGTGTCTTAGTGTGAACAGTGATAACAACTTCATTATGCAGTAAATAAATAAACAAAATCAATTAAGGACGTCCACCCTGAACAAATTTTTATATCTACAATAAAAGTTCACTAAACAATATTCTTTCATTTAAAGAGTTTTTCGCTCAAGTTGGATTTGGTTTTAGTGTTGTTTCACATGCCAAGCAATTATTAAAATTTCTCCAGCATGCCCCAATTCCTGCTCACTGTGGTTTCCAGTACTATAGTTAGCCATCTCATTGCCCCCAAAGTTACAGAGCCTAATTAGTGATAACTTTTTTTTGTTGATGATTGCCAAAGCAAGCATCGCTATAATTCTGGCTCATATTGAGTATTACATTTCAGTGAGTAACTTGCACTGTAATGTTTGTTCTTCATGTGAAAGCGAGGAGAACTGTTATTACCTTCTAAATGATCAGACTCAATTTCACCTGGACAAATTTAAAACATAAATTGATACATATACATAGATGTCTCATAAGCGTCTTTTTCCTTGGGCCACTATGTGTAAGACGTCCGCCATATTGTAACGGTCAAAACCGATCTGCGAACACTCAAGAGCAAGTTGACTGAGTGTCTGCAACTGTAGTTAGACGCATGTCTTGAGCCTAAACATCTATATCTGCCGATGATTTTGCTAAACTAACACAATACAAGACGAAGGCATCAGCTTACACGACATTAAAAAGTTACCTTATTAAAAACCTGTAATATTGAGTTAATACATATAAGACAAACCAACACATTCTCACATGTGAAAGCTTATCCCATTACTTTGGGAATTTAAATCTTGGCGGTTTGAAAACAAGTAGCTGCGAAATGTGGCATCATTGATTCTTACTGTGAATGGCAACACGCTGACTGTTCCAAGATGGCGGGCGCACCGACGTGTGGCATCGACATGTACAAATGTAGGGACAAAAAGTAAACAAACACCTAGCAACTGCATAGCTACACGCTAACAACCACTCAGAACACCCTAGAATCATGGCAGTGACTTTATCATGGGGAAGTATCTCTCCCATTTTCAACAGAAATTGTAGATACTATTTGGAAGATAAATGGAAATAGAAAATCTTTTAAGGTAACGTAGGGTTCAGGCTTAAAACTACTAAACAGGATGACAATGTTCTGCTTGAATTAATCATCGGGCAATGTGACACTTACTCGAGTAGCTTATGTAGTTCTCAACTGACATGTTTGGTTTTATACCTCTGATCTCACGATTGTCCTTCTCCCTGCAGACGACGTTTGCCTGAAGAGGAAACTGCAGCAAAATCAAGGAAATGAAGACTACTCTGTAAGTCCTCACAGTGTTATTTGTATTATTAAGGTATTACTCCATATGTCTGTCATTTAGCTGCATCTAGGCTCACAGCTCTAGGAAAGTCTTTTTGGCCAGGCAAATGTAGTAGGTAATAAACGGGAGAAAATGGATGTTTCATCAAAAAAAATTATTTACAATTGCAGCAGTCTATATAAAAGGTAAAGAAAAAATTCAAAGCTCAAAGGAATGGTACTAAGGATGTTTTTTTGGGGGGGAAAGGGCTCACACAGTTAGGCTCACAGCTCACAGTTCGGAAAGGTGTAAAGTTTTATTTTTTTCTCTCACTTTGTTTTGATGACAGTACAAATCTTTTACTTGTCTTCAGTACCTGAGCATGCTTGGGTGCTCTCTTCACTTGATCTTGTTTTCAATGGAAACCTTTCTTGAGATCATTGGCTATGTTTCCATTCGAAGTTTAATTCATTTCGTCCGCAAAATTGGAATATCGCTTAAATTTGCTTAAATAAAGCAGCGATTCCATCCCATGTGTTCGAGAACAAAATCGTCACTTCCTGGGAGAGTGGTGCAATCGGGGAAGCCACTGTGGCTCTTTTTATCATTCATCGTAAATGACTTGAGTCTCAGAGCGCGAGAGAAGTCATGATATCTTGCGTTCAGATTCCTGATGTTTGAGAACGCAGTAATGTGAGGTCGTTCTGGGAGGTCATTACACCAAATGATTTAGATGACGGACTATGGCTTGGGCATTTCAGAATGACCTTACCAACATTTGAGATGCTGGGCGATGAAACTGATTCGTCGGTTAGTTCAGTTATCAATCACATCCTCTGAGACAGTAAACATGAGCAGAAACAAAAAAAGGTTTTTTTTTTTTTTTTTTTTTTTTTTTTTTTTTTGCATAGAGGGATTTATTTGTTAAATATGTTTCCATTGAAGTTAATGCACATGTCTTCTTACGGATAAAAAAAAATTATCCTCCTCAAATGAGCGCAAGTTTCTATGCACTTTTTTAAAGTTATGCACATCTTTGTTTTTCCATTCAGCGTGACTCTTTTCTTGTGGAGTCTATTCTGCTTTTGTGTAACTTGTTTTACACATCTTCTGCGCTACATTTGGCCTCCTTTTTCACTGGCTGTTGCACACTTGCACTTGTGCCACATTTATACTGGAATACACTACAACATTTCCATTTCACTTGTGACGTTAAGAGTGATGAATGGATAAAATATTTTCTGCTTTTGATTTTGGGATGGGTTTCCAGACAGGACAGACTTTTTTTTTTTATTATTGCACATTAAACAAGTGTGCATTGGCCCATGTCCTTTACATTAAATTACCATTTAATTTAATAGTTTTGAAGGAAAATGTTCTCAACTTGTGGATAAGGCTACTGACATTTTCAGTGAGCAAATGCCATACGTCCATTGACAAGGAAGCTGTGACTTAAAATCTTTTTCATGATTTTTCTGAAGCCCGACTTTTATTAAATGTACTTTATACCTTCTCTCTTTTTTTTTTCTTTTTTTTTTGAGAAATCTTTCTTTATAACATTTGGGACCTTTATTAAATGTACTTTATACCTTCTCTCTTTTTTTTTTCTTTTTTTTTTGAGAAATCTTTCTTTATAACATTTGGGACAACTTGTGTCCTTTTTGTTAAAATTCTCTTATTTCAACTTGTATACATCAGTATGCAAATTTCACTGTCTTGTTTGTGAACCGACAATTTGCAGTCGCTTCTCATTTTGGTGGTTAAGCCACACTTTTCATAGTAGTAAAAAATAAAAATAAAAATTTGTTTCCCTTTATTCTAGAAAAAAAAAACATACAGCCTAAACATCCTGAATGACTAAATTGCAACAACTTTACAATTCGATTACTCCCTCTAATACACTTAATTTTGGCCCAAGTAACACATTGTAATAATCACATAGTAAAGACAAAACACTTCAGTAAGTTCTTGCATGTTTTTCACCTATTAATTTAAATGGTTTTCAGCTTTGTAAGGCTCATCACTTGGATACAAACGTTCTTGTATCATTAACGTTAATGGTCATTTTAAACAAAAAACATGATTATTGGAAGAAATTTACCTTTTGTGAAGCACAGCCACAGAAATGATAGCTAATGACAGACATATGTTGTGTAATATATGTTGTGATTTCTTTTAAACTATTGGTCTATCCTAAAGCTACTTTCTGAGTATCAATGTAATTGGTAAACTGATAAGTGAACCAAATCCAGGTACTATAGATTTTCTGGTAGTTGAAAGTAAAGGTTTTTGTAGTGTTGTTTCTTGAGATTAACGCTTGCCGAATTTAGTGTGAAATAGTTTCTTGCACTTACATTTGTAGGTGAATATAACGAAATCATGCAAACGCATATGCGGCAACTACATAGCAGTCTTCTGTTAGCATTTTATCAATATATGAATAACAATGCATTTTGCTGTTATTATGCTACTATTATTATATGGACAAGTTGTGCATGTTCATGTTGAAGTTGTCCTAATTGACCATATGAAGCTACCTTGTGAGATCGACCATTGTCGCTAGTTAGAGAACCATTTAAAACAGGATTCTGATTTCATGTTCGTAGCTACATTATAGCTGTACGCTACCGTTTTTATGAAAAGTTGTCATCGCATCTTTAAAAAAACATTTGGGGTTTACATGTTTTCCCTTCTCCTTTTTGATTTCATTAAGAACCAATTCTGGACAGTCAAGTGGAGACTACTGCTAAATGAAGATGGCGGCTCATATTTTGCTTTTGGATTTGGAAAGAAAGAGACATTTTATTTGTTTGTGATTTGCTATGTTTTAATTCATTCGCAAATGTGCAAATGTATGTATTATGTCATTTTACTGCATTGTTGTTTTTATGAAATGCCTGTATTTCAAAATTTAAGTATGCTTTTTTTTGTTTTTGCCTTTTTAAAACAAAAATAAAAAAGTTTCGTGATTGAAAGTATCGAGTTGCTCTTATTGGATGGAAAATAAGAATGACGTTTCGCAAAATATTTGCTTTGCGGTTTACGTCCAAGCGTCCAACACAACTTTTCCAGGGTCAATTTTTCTTAAAAAAGGAAAGAAAATAAATTTTATTTACTTACCGAACTATGATTTGTTTACTAACAAGTCTTTTCAAATTTTAAAGAGTTCGTTATGTCTTTAACTGCCCTCAATGGCTTGTTTTAATTTTTGCTACATTAGTTTAGCTGCATTCAATAATTAACTTTCGCAAATTATTTTCAAACTTTTATCTATATCATTCAAGGATACACCCTCAAATTTCCTGTTGAATTAAAGTCACGCTCTTGCCAGCCTGCGAGCTTGATTCACGCAACCGTCCTCTTTCAAATATCACTTTTGCAAGGAACATTACAAATACAGAGCAGGTGTAAAAGGGTTAAAATGAAATTGTCTAAAATGGTGTCCAGTGTAGTCCAGCACTCACTGCAAAATGGCAGTCTCATTTCCTGTCTATGCAGGAAGTGAAGCCTTACAGAAATAAATGTATTAACATAAAGATTAGTCCTGCCCTTTTGTAACCACTGATCAGTCGTTTCACTACTTTACTTGTTAGGTTAGCACTAACTTGAGGTTTTAATTAATCTGTAAAACAGCTAGTTTTTATTCAAAATAAAAGGGGTGGGTCTTTCGTGCATCACCTGAGCCCTGTGTAAATGGAGAGAACGTCAATCAAAAGCTAAGCTCTCAGAGCTGGGAAGGAGCTTTAGATGGCGGATGAACCTTGGGAAGGGGAGAGCGTTGAGCCTCGTAGGGCTCTCGATAGCACTTGTATCTCAACTTTGGTGAACTTTGAGTGCCTCTAGGGGCACCGTAATCGCGCGAATTCCTTCGTTTTAGTACGTTTTGGACATTAGAGACGTTAAGGCGTACGTTTTGTGACTTTGTTTCGTCGAAAAACGCCGTGGTGTGTGCGTAGAGTGGCCAGTCGTTGTTTTCCCTGCCTTGCACTGGCAGCCTGGCGGTCCTCCATTTTTAGTGCGCTCTGCTGGGCTCTTCTCATACTCTCTCTCCCTCTCTCTCTCTCCATTCAAATTGCCATCGGTGGATTACTGTTATTATTTTTCTTTTGAATATCATTCCGATTATTTTAATCTCAACCCTGGACTCTTTTTTTTATTTTCTTTTATTGCTATGGCCGAAGTAACAAATCGGATATTTTGTCAGATGTGAATGTACTACTACAATCCTCCTCCTGTCAATGCAATAGGTATGTTTACATCGTTTATTTTCTATTGTTGAATTTATTTGCTTTCATCGTTATGTTTTAATCGTCCTTTGTCTGATGACGCAGTAAGAATTTATGCATGTGGCTCTGTGAATGTATTGCCTTGAAATGCCATCGACACATGGATATTTGACATCGAATAGAGTCGAGCAGGTGTCATTTCAATTCCGATGCCTTTTAACTTTACAAATACTGTAAATATTTATTTATGTTCAATTTGCCGAGTCTCAACTTTTTCCATGCATCGCAACGGACTTTTTTTTCTTTTGATGGTTCATCCAACTTTAAACTTTTGACAGTTAATACCTGGACAAAAGATCATCATTAACAAATCCCAAGACAAAATCATGATGAAGAATAAGAGTAAAAAGCAGGATGAAGGCTCAACTCAAAGCAATGCTTCCAGGTATGATCTTTCCTATTTTTCCTCTCTTTTTTTTAACATGTCTTGATTGTTTACCTTTACAAGCATGGTTGATCACATGTGAAGTAGATTTAACCACAATGTATGTAAATTTAAATGGGTTTCTTATCATTGACCTTGGGATAGATCTATAGCCACACCCTGATTTTGCTAGTATTTCTAAAAGTGAATTCAAGGCCTATGGGCCTTTAGCAAAATTTATACTGAAGATGCAGTGTTTTGTACAGTTTTGAGCAGTGATTACAGTTCTAATATATTCACTTTTAAAGTGATATTGTTAAATGACCTTGTCTGATTTGTAGTATGTGCTGCATTGCACCACTATGTAAGTTAATGACATTTTAAACACTTTTACTTTAACATTACATGGCAGTTTAGGATTTGATAGATGCAAATTGGTGTTGAAGTTCTTGTATGCAGAACATGTTCAATCGGATTTCTGAAATATTTTAATGAAATTATTTTAACACACATGCAATTTAATTTTGTTCTAAGTGAAGTATTATTTTACATTTTGTATGTTGTTCATAATTTGAATTATTTCCTTTGTTTCATTATTATTAGCAACAAAACTATTGCTTTTTTATTTAATGTACAATTGTCTTTTTTTGTTCTGACAAACTGTTGCTTAATACAGAAAGTTATAATCACTTTAATGTGTTTAAATGTTTTATTAAAGAAAACACATTGGTGAATACAGTGGTGTCTGATCCTAAAGGAGTATTTGGGGGTCACACATGTGAATTAAAATCTGTGTCCTATGCTTTAAGGTCTTAATTGTTTGACAAACATTTATGATTTCCTAATGACATGGGGTCTATTACTTAAAAGTAAATATTAATACAGTATTAGCTCAGCACTCAATTATGTATTTCAAAACTCACACCTCTTGAAATAATTTACTGTTGTATTGGAGCTCATTAATTCTTTTTTAGCATTCACTTTTTTTAAGAGTATATTTGTTTTAGGTTTGCTGACCAAAATTTGTGTTTTCCATATATTCCATTTAGTGCTGTCAAATCGATTAATCATGTCTAAAATAAGTTTCTGTTTACATAATATATGAGTATATATATACACACACACACACACACACACATACATATACACGCACACACATACATATACACACACACACCTGCTCTTTTTCCTCCGTTTCATGTGGACACACACACACACACACACACACGCATATACACACGTATATTATGTAAACAGAAACTTTAATGTTAGGTCCGATTAGTCGATTTGACCGCACTGGTTCCATTATAACATACATCCAAACCAAGGATGTCTTATCCTGATTGGAAGTTGAAAGCACATTATTATGGTTATTTTACTTCACTCAGTTACTTTTATTTCCATATGAAAACTGGAACTAATGAGATGTAAATGTTATTGGGTTCATATTAACACAGTAATTTTCTTTTTTTACAGAAGTGTACCTATTGTTTACATATGCATCATTAATTTAGGCTAACAATTCCTTAATATTACAAAATGATTGGGGGACATTGAAAAGACAGTGATGCCATTTTTCAAAGGTTCATGTTTTGTTTATCCAGGGAAATATCAAGGAAAAAACTTGAACACAACATGGACGATTTAATGATCACTAATCAGTTTCAAAGCCTCGCACAATGTGAATACATTACAATCAATAATTGACTTTCACATTGCTATAATAGCAATTGTCATTAAAAGTATAATGTTGAACACCGGCACACACAGCTTTAATGTAGTTTTAAAGTAGGCTAGATCATATCACTTTTATCAACATAAGACATCATCAGTGGGGCTTTTACCCTGTTAAAAAGTGGTCATCATATCAAGCTTAAAAAAAACAATAGCACAGGATGTGTTGATGTTGTGTTTAGTGTTTATGACCGGGTCTGTCATTATTTTCGTGGTTGTTTGTCAAGAATTTCCCTCTGAATTGATGAGACAGCTTTGAAGCCCCTGCATATGTTCCAGACACCAGTGTCTAAATCGAAAACCCCTCTCAAATGTATGTTATCTTTTTACAACTACACAGCAGTTTCATGTAATATTGTGTATGTGATCATGAATTTACAAATGAACATATATGCTGACTTTTACAGGTTACAAATAATTTCATCAGTGTTAAAGATGCTTGTGAGAGCCTAAATCAAGGCGTTATCCTCAGAAACATGTCTTCACTGTTGTTTAGCTCTGGCAGCCATTTTCTAAATATTGCTAAAGAGGCAAGAGCTGAAAAGGATACCAATTGTGATATTTTTTTCCTATTTTATAGTCAATATACTTTATTTGAGGTGTTTTTATGGCTTAGCGCCACATAAAAAGCACTGCTTTGTTCATCACAGTATGAGACTGGTTTCATTAAATGGCTGAAAGCCCTCAGTCACAAAATGGCTCTTGCTTTGTGCTGCATAGCTTGTATTAGTTGCTGCATTACATAAAAGCTCTTGGAACTACAGGAAGCGGAAGCAGGAAGTCCTGTGGAGGTCAGATGATTTCATGCTGAGTGTTCATTGGTCCTTCACTTGGCTAGCAATAAGCAGCCAATGAGAGTTCAGTTGAGAGGTTAGGTCCGCCCAGATATGACGTCATCAGCCATATAAGGACAGTCTGGCTGGTAAGGCTGCTTCGTCAGCAGCTGTTTCGCTCCTCGAGCACATGATGGGGGTTGTTGTCTCTAGCAGTGCATTCCATCAAAGCACTCGATGTGCTTGTGCTCGCTCGGATCTGCATTATGGTTTCCCATGAAAGCCATTGTGGCAAATTAAATCAGCATTACTGAGACTCACATGAGGTTTCACCTAGTTAAGGCAGAATATAAAGTAGATTTCACATTGATATTTAACCATGTAAGGAAGATGTAAATGCTCCGTGTTGAGATTTACTATTATAGTAAGAGGGGGGTGGGCTTATTTCGGACAGAAGCCATTGCTTTTAATTTTAGACTCAAAGGGCAAAGGAGAGCAGAAGTGGTCAGACACTAAATGATCTGCAAGATGATGCAATGCATCTCACATTTCATAAAGGTTATTTTGAAAGGGCGATTTTAATTTATTTAACATTTTTAGCAAACCCGATTGTATGCAAATGCTCATCACACTTGACAAATTAAATGAATCATTAAAATTCTACAGGTGTTGTCTGTTTGTCATTAAATAAGCTTCTATGCTAAAACTTTACAATAAGGTTTCATTACTTACCTATATTAACATAAACTAACCATGAACAATATTTCTACAGTATTCATCTTAGTGCATGTTAAGGTCAGCATTTACTAATACAATTTTAAAATCAAGAGTTGGTAACATTAGTTAATGCACTGAAAACTAACATGAATAAACAATGAACATTAACAGATTTAAAAAAAAAACAGTGAAAAATATATTGCTCATTGTTAATTCATGTTCTCTAATGTTAACAAATGATAACCTTTTTGTAAAGTGTTGCTATATATTTTCTTTTAAAAAAAGTGATGTTTATTCCAGCTAATTGCAGAAACGTTTCCCATGCTGCTTCATTTATATCATATTGGATTTCCTTTCCCCCAGTTTCCAAATCCAAATTTTTAAATGCTATTGTTTACATGACAAAGAGAGAATGGTTTAAGACATTTCACTTAAGCCTAGAGGAGTTGGCATTTCATTGTTGGACTGAGATAATTGGATTTTTAAGATAATTAAGCGATTTAGAAATAGGAAATAAGCTGAAATGAAGTTAAAATAAAAATAAATTACAAACTTGCCTATTGACAATTCATAAAATATGAGAATTTTTTGTTGTTGTTGCAATAATTATGTCTTGAGATTTCAGATAAAATTTATGAACATGATTTCTGCTATACTGTTCAGAACCGCTTGATATGTTTTCATTGTTTCTCAACATGCACATCTTTAATGTTATAGCAATTCAGCATCAGAGGAATCTAACCGCTCTGGATCAGAGTCTGGGAGTCAGTCGGAGAGCGAGCAGGGAAGCGAAAGAGCTCGTTCCCGGCGTTCCGAGTCCAACAGCACCTCCGATTCCGAGAGCCACTTTGAGTCAGGGAGTGAATCCACTGGGTCCAAATCCCGTCAGAACTCAACGCAGGTCAAAGACAAACCGGTCAGGAAAAAAGACAACCTGGCAGACGTGAAGAAGGTACAAAAAAAGGCCAGTCTGAACATTAAGGAGGAATCCGGAATTATTTCCATTTGATTTAATTTAGCTGATGATTCATTTCTTTATCATTTCAAATGAATTGTATCCCTAATTATCATAGATGTGGGAGGAACATCCAGATATTTATGGTGTTAGAAGATCCAGTCGCAGCAGACAAGAGCCTGCCCGCCTCAACATTGGAGCTGAGGTAGGCTGGCTGTGCATAAAACTAATTCAACACCGACCCTCGTGGTCACATGCATTCTGTCACGTTCTCAGTTGACATTTGCAACATGTTCTGCTTCTTGGACCAAAGTAATCATCGACATAGATACTTACTAAAGCATAAATTTTATGTTTGGCCTTGGACTCAGAACTGATCAGGCTTGGCAGCCCAAGTAGTGTAAACATGCCCTGTGTGTTGAAAGGTTTGTTACCTTGATGAATCTGCAACATGACATTTTCATGCTTTTTAATCTAGTGTCAAATATTCAAAGTGGATTTTCATGGGTTTCTAGGGCAGCAGTGATTCAGAGGGGGAAAGTCCCAAAAGAAAAAGCCCACGGCAGAAAAAGAAAGAGTAAGTGTACTGAAAGTATTAAATTAGGTCCCCCCCCCCCCCTCACCTTTTTCCATAATTTACTTACAAATATCTGATTTGCTGGGTTTTTTTTCTGTTCTCATAATTGTCTCCATATAAAACACACAGTATGCAGCATTTAGATAATTGTGCATGTAAATGTCTTTTAAGCTCATTGTTTATATTCATATTGCATTGTTCATATTCAAAAGTATTTGAGATTATTTTGTTATATAGTGCAATGACATTCATACATTTTAAGTATGGCTAATAACAAGTATATAAAACACGAAAGACCTGTAAATATAAACTTTCGATTTAAAAAAAAAAGTTTGTTAAAAAATGCAATACATTAGTTCTGAGTACGGCACCATTCGAAATATATTTTTTAACTTTAATACTTTTATTCAGCAAGGATGCATTAAATTGATCAAAAATGACAGTGAAGACATTGTAGTTTAAAATAAATTCTTTCTTTCTATGCATCATAGAATCCTGAGAGAGTAAAAAGCAGCACACCTGTTTTCAACATTGATAATGATAATAATAATAATAATGCACCAAAGCAGCATATTAAAATGATTGCTAAAGTATCATGTGACACTGAATTAATAAAGTAATACAGGTTTGTCATCACCGAAATTCCATTTTAAAATAGATGCAAATAGAAAAGTTATTTATTATTTTCATAATATTACTGTTTTACTGTATTTGTGATCAAATAAATGCGGCATTGGTGAGCATTGGAGATTTCTTTCAAAAGCATAAACAAGTGTTTTAAATGCTAGTGTAATGGACTGAAGAATCCCTCCTAGCATCATGTTAACCTGCCTGTGCGATGGGTTATAAGTGGCTTGCAGCTTTACGGTAGGGTAGCAGTTGAAGCCATTAGAGGTCCGATAGATGAACCTGTGGTATTTCTGTGTTGAAAGAAATACCTGGAAAGATGATGACTCAAAAGACGAAGAGGATGTTGAGGAAGAGGCCAGCAGTTCAGAGAGTGAGCAGGAAGAGAAAAAAGTTAGATCCAGACGACTTCCTGCTAGAAGGTAAGAGTGTAGCGAAGCCTGGCCTTCAGACAGCGCATCGTGAATTATCAACTGAGCTGTCTTATTAAACACAAATGATGATACATGGGCTCATTAATAACTGCTATGTTTGCGCTGATATGATTGTTGCTCTAACAATTTAGGATACTTGTGCTGATTTATGATTAAGCATGTATCCTATGTCTGGGCTAAGGATTAATATAATAATTGATTAATGCATATAATATATGAGCAATAAGAACTGCTTATTGTCGGACAGCTGTCTCAAGGCTATTGGCTCATGAGTCAGGCTGGTAGGCGTGAAAATGAATCGCTACACTAGCAAACACATCAGGGATGCAGAACGAAAGGCAAAAAGCCTAGTATGCTGAATGAGTGTGAATAAATGTGTGTGTGCTCTTCTCTTCCCAGACCACAGACCAAATCTGCTGGCAAGCAGCAGTCGCAAAAGGGACGGAAACAGAGGAAGCAGGAATCCTCAGAAGAGGATGATGATGATGACGACGACGACGATGATGATGATGAAGAGGATACCCCAAAAAGACAAACAAGGCGGCGAGCAGCAACTAAAGTTAGGTATGGATTGTTCTTATCAAGGAGTGTATGTAGATTGCATGTATGGGAGATGCCAAGTAAAAATACTTTTCTGTATATTTGCCTTTAATAAATATCTTTGAAAATAAAAATTAAGATGTATACACTCATGTAAAGCCTTCTGTATCATATTTCTAAGACCGTGGTACGCGTGTCTTTGCTGTCAAATCTTACTGATTTTTATAAAGGAAATGTAAGAATATATTGTTGGCAACATTTCAAGATGAACAGTCACTGGACTGAAGCAACGTGGATTTACCTGATTATACATGCATACATAATTTTTTGGAAAAGTCATGTCAAAATGTCTCATATGACTCATCAGGCTTTTGAGGAACCTTTATGTTTACATCTCTCAATCATCACACAATAAAAACTACAGAGCTTTGATCAGAAAACTAGTTTTTAAATGTCACCTTACTAAGACATTATTGGAGATATAGAGTGAAATGCATTTTATTTATAAAATATGTTGAAAAAAATGTAGCTATTTTTTTCTTACTTGAGTATGAGCTCCATATTCTCCTGTATCGTATACAATTTTGACCATGAAAGCCTGATGTATTAAATATGATATGCAACACAAACTACCTAACTTTTACATCACGTCAATAAATTGAAACTAGCATGAATTTTTTCCCCTTTTCTTTATCATTGATATTCTTATTTGTGATTGACCCATACAGTATAATGACTTAGTCAAATAGTAATGATGACGCATATGTCGCAGTTACAAGGAGGACCAGAATGATTTCGAGACGGACTCTGATGACCTTATCGAAATGGAAGGAGCCGAGGAGCAACAGGATGACGACAGCGAGACCATCGAGAAGGTCGTTGAAACCAGGATAGGCAAGAAAGGAGGTAAAGACCTTAGGTTTTTCTCTTCGTACTTAATATTCAGTGATACACACAGCAGTTGTGCTTATTTATTAAAGCCCTTTATTCTTTTCTCATCCTCGGTAACAGCTACTGGAGCTTCCACAACCCTCTATGCTATTGAGGAAAATGGGGACCCTGGAGCAGACTTTGACCCTGAGAAAGAGGAAGGGGAAACTCAGTTCCTCATCAAGTGGAAAGGCTGGTCTACATCCACAACACCTGGGAGAGCGTGGACTCCCTCACTCAGCAGAAAGTCAAAGGGATCAAGAAGCTGGAAAACTTCAAGAAGAAAAACGATGAGCTTAACGCTGGTTAGTTCTCACACAAATGACATATTTCCATTTTTATATCATCTATAGAAGAAACTGGCATTTTTACAGACCTGAATCTTGACAGCAAATGTGTAAATTACAATTACGTTTTTTAGGTTGAGGAAAGCATCACTGGAAGATTTAGAATATTACAATTGCCAGCAAGAACTAACCAATGACCTGAGCAAGCAATTCCAGATATTAGAGAGAGTGATTGGTAAGTTCTGACTTAGTCAACATGAAATCAAAATGGACAATTCTATGGAATATTGCAGTGTTTATGATTAATAATTTATCTATGCACATCTGATCATTATTATTTTTAAATTCATGTGCCCTCATAATCATTAATAAAAAGAACTTCCCCTTCCTCTTGCAACAACATTTCTTCTCTGATGACGTGTTTACTGGTGTGAGGGCTGTCAATCACATGAAATCATAGCAATAATAAACCACCATTCAATCAATTCCCAATGGACACAATCAAGTCCTGTCCTATATTCTTTCCTCTTCGAGAAGCTGTTTCACTCAGATATGTCACAATAGGGAAGAATTTTTTTTTGTCAATGCCGACTTTAATGAGACAAGTCTCTGATTCTCACCATGGATGCATTTATTTGATAAAAAATGCAGTAAAAACACTAGTGTTATGGAATGTTATTAACATTTAAAATAACGTTTTTCTTTTTAATACATTTTAAAATGTAATTTATTCCTGTGATCAAAGCTGAATTTTCAGCATCATTACTCCAGTATTCAGTGTCACATGATTCTTCAGAAATCATTCTAATATATGCTGATTTGTTGCTCAAGAAACATTATTATTAATCCTTAATTAGATGTTCTTCTTAATAATTATTTTTTGTGGAAACCATTTTTTAAATTTTTTTTTTTAGGATTCTTTGATTCATTTTCAAGAATAGAAAAAAAAGGATTCTTTGATTCATTTTCAGAATAGAAAAAAATTTAATAAAAATCTGTAACATTGTACATTTATTTACTGTCGCGTTTGATCATTTTAATGTATCTTTGCTGAGTGAAAGTATTAATTACTCTAAAAACAAATCTGACCCCAAACTTTTGACTGATAGTGGTTGCTTTTTGCCTTTTATGATCTGTTACTAATCTTCCTTTTCTCTTATTAATCAGCAACAAGAGCAGGGAAATCACAAGCACATTCAGATTTACCCTGTAAGTTCACTGCTTTTGTGTGCACTATTTCTTATTTACTTGGTCAAAAGGAGATGTTTACTACTCAAATAATTTTCTAATATGTTGCAACAGCCCATAAAACCTCTTCCACTGAGCCAGAGTACCTGTGTAAGTGGATGGGGCTGCCGTATGCAGAGTGCACATGGGAGGATGGCGCGCTAATCAGAAAGAAATTTGAGGTCTGCGTTGAAAGTTTCCTACACAGAAATGCTTGCAAGACAATCCCTTCCAAAGACTGCAAGGTGAGAATGAGAGTGTGTACTAATGGAGCTTTGTTTTTTCTTATTTTCTTATCATTGTTATGTTTTGTTAAAAGGCTGTGTTATAGTTATGTGAACCCTGTCGTCTTTTTCTGCCCAAATGGAAGGTGTTGAAACAGAGGCCAAGATTTCTGCCCTTGAAGAAGCAGCCTTCTTACATTGGAGATGAGAACCTTGAACTCAGAGATTACCAGTTAGATGGAGTGAACTGGCTGGCCCACTCCTGGTGCAGGTATGTAACATACAAGTGGAGTTTTTAGACAGAATTTAACACTTTGCATTAGGGATGTCAAAGTACAGGTAGTGGCATTACATTTGTGTCACGATGATGTATCTGTGCATTAGGCTTTGAAACATAAATCAGTGGTTCTTAAATGGTTTGGTCATGTTTTCCCATGCTCATTAAGCCGTGATCCAAATGCTTAGGAATTTGAACCAAGCTAAATTATTTCTGAAAAATGCTTGACGGACACAAGTACCATCTCACTTAACACGCACATAATTATAAGAATATCACTAACACTGATGAATACCAGTATAAAGCCCTATTCAGACGGGACAGTTTTTTGTTGTTTCTTTGACTACACACTCCGTGACTCACTCAAAACCCACTTTTGGGTCGCACCCTACCGGTTGAGAAACACTGCTATATATGAATCCTAATAAATGCGGTGTTTTATTCATTATTAATTAAACAACAGTGTTGACAAGTGTTTTTTTGTTCCTTTTTTATGACTGTTTACTCCTTGAAATAACAAGTAATATTAACACAATGTAGAAATACTTTAAGCCAACCCTAATGTTGTTGTTTTTAATTTAATTAAAATGTAATTGTTTAATATAAATATTTAATTGTTGAAAAGAGAATAATCGTGACAACCCTAATGGTTATTATCACTGTTATTTTTAGTACTGTTGATATATTTATAATTTAGATGTTAGTATACCATAATTTATATATTTATACTATTATAGTGCTTATTTTGTGTTAGCTTTTATTTTTAATATTTTCTGTTTTACTTAAATTTTTTTTAATTTATTAATTTATTTCTAAATGTTTCCCTTTAGCTTCATTTATTTTTAGTTCAGTTTGAGTAATTATAGTACTTCAACTTTCAGTTAGTTACATTTCCAAATTGTTAAACTTTTTCATCTAATATTTCTATTATATTTTATTTCAGCTTTATTTCAATTAACAATTTTTTTTTAATATAATTCAAGTTTTAGTTTAAAATAACATCAGTGGCTATTATCATGCTTTCATATTAGTTTGTGATCATTTAAGAATAGTTGATTCCTTCTACATTTATGTTCTCTTCATCTCTGGTTTCTGTTATGTTCTATAGGTGTAACAGTGTTATCTTGGCTGATGAAATGGGCCTGGGAAAGACCATTCAGACGATCTCCTTCCTGTCCTACCTTTTTCATCAGCACCAGCTTTATGGTCCCTTCATCGTGGTGGTGCCCCTGTCAACCCTTACCTCCTGGCAGAGGGAGTTTGAGACTTGGGCCCCGGATATGAACTAGTGGTGTACCTAGGAGACGTCACAAGTAGAAAGACGGTAAGCTAGTACACATGCTAAGATAATCCAAATGCACAAAAAAATATACTATTTTGAGGTATACGCTGTGTTTTTGACCAGATCCGGGACTACGAATGGATCCACCAGCAGACAAAAAGGATTAAGTTCAATGCACTTTTGACCACATATGAAATTCTACTGAAGGACAAGGTAAAGGAATCTTTGATTTAATCTTTTGAACCGACTCTGTCTCATGGAAATGACTTGTTCTTCATTATTTGCACATTATTTAGTCAAGGCTTGTCTGTGTGTGCAGGGAGTGCTGGGGAATATAAACTGGGCTTTCCTCGGAGTTGATGAAGCTCACCGGCTTAAGAATGACGACTCGCTGCTATATAAAACTCTGATCGACTTTCGATCCAATCACAGGCTGCTCATTACTGGGACCCCTCTGCAGAACTCACTCAAAGAGCTGTGGTCCCTTCTGCACTTTCTTATGCCTGACAAGTAGGTACTCGCAGTCAGGGTTTGGAAATACAAGTTCATATTTGCCATTTGGAGTCCACCAGAAAGAATGATAGAATATATATATCTATATCTATATATATCATTTTTTATGGCCATCAAAAAGTTAAAATGTTAATATATTTGTCTTTTAACCTTGCTTTAGAATGATAACCTTGCTTTAGAATGATATTTATTGTGAAAGCACTGTACAAATAAATTTGTATACTTTTAGATATTAGGGTAGAAAAAATAACATAACAAATATTTACTAAAAATACACTACTGTACTGAAAAATCTATATTTTTTATGGCCATCAAAATGTTAAAATGTTAATTACATTTTTTTTATATAAATATATTTTTCTTTTTTAACTTATTGCTTTAGAATGATATTTATTGTGAAAGCGCTGTACAAATAAATTTGAGTTTGAATACGTTTCTGTTTACTTTTAGACATGTAAAATTTATATTGGGTTGAAAAAAAAACCTAACATAAACATAATAAAATATTTTCAGTAAACACTACCATTCAAAAATGTGGTGACTTTGCTTTTGCAAGGATGCATTTAATTAATCAAAAGTGACAATTAAGACAATATTACAAAAGTAATTTTGTTGACATTTCAAATAAATGCGGTTCTTTTGAACTTTGTTCATAAAAGAAGGGGAGGGGGGGGACATTTATGCCAGTTTCCACAAAATATTAAGAAGCACAAATGTTTTCAACATTGATAATAATTAGAAATGTTTCTTGAACACCAAATCAGCATATTATAATGATTTCTGAAGGATCATGTGACATTGAAGACTGAATAATGCTGAAAATGTTGAGGGATAAATTACATTTGATGATATATTAAAATAGAAACCGGTGATTTTTAAATCATTCTGTAATCATATTTCAGAATATTACTGTTTTTACTATATTTATGATGTAGCCTTAGTGAGCATAAGAGACTTCTTCAAAAAAACATGAAAAAATCTTACTGAACCAAAACCTTTGAATCGTAGTTTTCTCAGAGTATTTTCAGATATATAATATTTTTAACTATTCTTTTGGCTTATGCACAATAGCAATATAAAAGCCAATTATTCAATTTAAGAAGCAACACGTGGTCTTTTTAATATTATGCGTAGTATTTTCTCACACAGTGTAAATTGGTTATTAAATATAAGCTTATGTAACTGTCTTTATATTTGAGGAAGGGGGTCATAATAGTTAGGGGTCCTTGGCATCAACTTTAAAACCCCTGTTTTTGACTTTGCCTCTCTTTAGGTTTGAGTCCTGGGAGGATTTTGAGGATGAGCATGGTAAAGGCAGGGATAATGGTTATCAGAGCCTACATAAAGTTCTGGAACCTTTCCTACTGCGTCGTGTCAAGAAAGACGTGGAGAAATCCTTGCCGGCTAAAGTGGAGCAAATCCTCAGAGTCGACATGTCTGCCCAGCAAAAACAGTTCTACAAGTAAGCACTCCAATTCAATTTCATGCCTCTTTCCAAGGCTGTGCGCTTTGGGACGGTAACATAGCTCTCTAAACAAGTAACTCTTTGATTGAGCCAAATGTTGGTTCCAGACTCTAAGACTGCACGCAGTTGGAATGCAAGTGTTAAGAGAACGTCTGCTCATCTCATCATTTTCATTTGTAGTCTTTATGTAATGTTTGACTTTTTTTTAGATGGATACTAACAAGAAACTTCAAAGCCTTGTCCAAAGGCAACAGAGGCAGCTCTTCTGGCTTTCTCAACATCGTCATGGAGTTGAAGAAGTGTTGCAATCATGGTTTCCTCATCAAACAACCAGAGGATGGTGAGAATGATAAAGTACAAGAGCACCTACAGGTATGACTGTCCTAGATTGGAATTCAATGGGTTTGTTCATAGGAGAATGTAATTTTCAGGATGTTTTTGATGTTTGTTCAGTCCTTGGTGCGTGGCAGCGGGAAACTGGTTCTCCTGGACAAGCTTCTCACACGACTGAGGGAGAGAGGCAACCGCGTGCTCATCTTCTCTCAGATGGTCCGCATGTTGGACATCCTTGCTGATTACCTGGCTATGAAACGATATCCGTTCCAGGTATGAACCGAACAATACTGAAAAGGGTTAAATTGTTTATCTGTTACAGCTTCAAAGTAAAGACGTGGACCCTTATTAGAAGGATGTTTACTAGGCAAGTGTAATCGACTTGCCGACTAGTAAAAACACTATTTAAGCTGTTCGCAAATTAGCCTAGAAAAAATATATTTTGCCAAATGAATCCTGCACCTAAATCTTGCTCTGATTGCGAATACGTGCCATTGAGGTGATAAGAGACCATTTTGGTTTCGAACCATTTTCAGTGGTTTCAAATTTCAAATGCGTAATGTGTTTAATTGTACTTTTACTTTTCAAGAAATAGATTACAATATTTTCCAGAATATAAGTCACACTTTTTTTTTATCATCTAAAATGGACTGTGACTTATATTCCGAAGAGGCTTATGCAATTAACATCAAGCAAGCAACACAAGCATACACATTTGGATTGCCACTATAATTTATTAGGGCTGGGAGAAAAAATCAATCACCTAGCTATCGCAATTATTTTTTGTATTTTTTTTTTACGATTCTAAAATCGATTTTATTTCAGAATCGTTATTAATTTAAATTCAATTACTTTATTTTGTCCTTGCTTATAGATGAGGTTGACAGAAGGTAGCCACTTTCGTTCCAACAGAGGATGAAATGTGTCGTTATCTATGAGTGACGTAATATCCCAAGTGGACGCGCGGCAGAGACGTGAGACTGAAAGCACTGAAAAGCCCTTGCGCTACTCATTTGCTGAGAGAGATATAAGACCGTAGAGCTGCACGATTCATCTTTAAAAGACTTTAATCTTGATTCAGACACCCACGCGATCTTTCAATTCATCTGTCTATTAAACTTTGACCAAATCATATCGCAACATTCAAAGCTGTGTTGGTGCAGCCGCTGACCCCGGAGAGAGTTGTCATGAAACAGCTTCACAAACAGTCTTTTCAACCTCATAGTATCATTATTTCTGTGACGCAATAGTTAAAATTATCATAGAAGTACTTGGATAAAAGTTTAAAGTTCAAATATGAACACTGATGTCTACGATAGCGATCAAAATCAGCTTTTGATAGAAACTTGGTGCTTAAAATAACGCAATTATCGATTACATTGTTTCGCCACTAGGTGGCGACAAGTGACTGTTAAATTTTTTATTTGTTATTGAATAATTTATTCAAGAGAATGTAGTATGAAGTCAGAAAGATGTGATGATTTGTTTTTGTAAATGACACATTCTGTATAAGTGTATGATTTAAATTTTCTCTATGGATATTGCAATATCGAATCGCAATACTTGTAGAATCGCAATTCTTAAAAAAAATCGCAATACATATCATATCGGCACCCAAGTATCATGATAGTATCGAATCGTGAGATAGGTGTATCGTCCCAGCCCTATAATTTATGTTGGTTTTATAGTTTTATTTGTCATTCCTGGTCTGTCGTCTTCAATTTAAAGGATTTGTTGTGGAGTGAGGGGAACTAAAATACATGTTTTTAGTGTTTATGCTTTAAATATTTAGTTTTATTTTATAAGTATTTTACATTACATTATTAATAAAATGTGACTAATACACAGATGCAACTTATCTGTGTGGTAATGATAAGGTGTGGCTTATACTCAGATGCACCTTACAGTATTTTTTCACTCAACAATGCAATTTTGACCCAGTGCCACTTCTAGTCAGGTGTGACTTAGTTTTGGGGAAAATATGGTACTTGTTTTTGTGTTACATTCAGTTACATTGAATTATACGAATACCCTTCCCTAGTGTCCTTGTTCAGATGAGAATTTGCAGTTTTTCATTCGTTTTTGTAATCTCTGTGAAGACTGGAGACATTCAGAGGTGTAGTGTGTATAGCTCTGGTGACTTTGGGAATCATGTGTCAGGATTGCACTATGTTTGCTCCGACAGCAAGTTCCCCGAGCCTATTTTTATCCCCCAGTTATTTTTTGATCGGTGCAGCTTTGAGCATTTGCACAGCTTGCACCTCAATGTTGTTTTGGTCTGGCAAATGTGTCGTCATAATTTTGTGGAGACTTAGGGGGTTTTCGGATTTTATGGGAGCTTATCTAGCTGAGATGCCCAAGTTTGGTCAAAGTGCCACGCTTGACATTCATTGACCGTATCTGTGTTTTCTCTAATGTTCAGCGTTTGGACGGATCCATCAAGGGAGAGATCCGAAAACAAGCACTGGACCACTTTAATGCAGAAGGCTCTGAGGTAAGAACCTAAAATGTGGCATGCGTGTTTGTTATGTTTGGGCAGAGCTTCACTGTCTGGAGACATTTGCTATGGTTGTGATGTTCCAGTCAGAGCTCACTTGACAAAGCACTTTTCTTGTTCTGGGAATGCTTGATCCATGGGAAATACAGGCCTTATGTAATCAGGAGATTGAAAATATAATCATAAAGGGTCAAAGCGATTGTCGGATTGGAACAGGAAAGACCATAAAATCAACAATACAATCATTCAATATAATATAAATGATATAATAAAATATAATAAATATAATATAAATAATTTCATATAATATAAATAATAAACAGGTTCCATTTAGACTGATTTATACTCATATAAGATGTGAGTGATGCAATATCATTATTAAGCCATTTAAAGGTAAAATGTGTAACTTTTGCACCACAAGTGTCACCAAAAATAATGATTTCTAACCAGTAATGATTTTCTCTGATCACTTCCCCTGTCTGCTATTGGTCGGTCAAACAAATTAGATATTAGACAAGCTTTTTGAGGAAATCAACCTACTATGTTTATTATATACTAAATATATCTAGATATAGTTAGCATATTGAAGTAACTTTGCAGATTTTCAACCAACTTTGTATTTTTACAATGTAAATGTTAAAGAGCAATGTTCTCTTTCTTCGTGTTACCAGACAGTATATACCCTTTATTAGTCTACAAAAGACTTTTGACAGCTTGAAACTACTTGAAAACTAAAGATCGTTCTTTTGCATTTTTGTAGACAGTCGGATCAAGCACAGTGCATTATGGGTGTTGAAGTTTTTCCACATTTAGATGCCCATCTTGTCAGCAGTGAATTTCCCCTTTAACCTAGAATAGGAGGTATATATTATGTATTCATTAAAAAAGACAAGCATTTGGCACTTGCTCTCACTGCCCATCTGTGTCATCTTCAGGACTTCTGTTTCCTGCTGTCCACCCGAGCTGGAGGGCTTGGGATTAACCTGGCCTCAGCCGACACAGTGGTTATCTTTGACTCGGACTGGAACCCACAGAATGATCTTCAAGCCCAGGCCAGAGCCCACAGGATTGGCCAGAAAAAGCAAGTAAGTAGAGCTCAAACCTTTGACCTAATGTGTAACTTCACTTATTGCTGAATGAACTTGGACTCACAAGTAGCAGTACTTAGATTGCATTGAAATGTATTTGGCTTCTTTGCATAGGTGAATATCTATCGTCTGGTCACAAAAGGCACCGTGGAGGAAGACATTATTGAAAGAGCGAAAAAGAAGATGGTTCTAGACCATCTCGTCATTCAGAGAATGGACACAACTGGGCGAACCGTACTGGATAACAACTCGGCAAATTCAAAGTGAGAACCGCAAAAAGGAATATAATAAATCTAATTTCTCTGGTCAAAATGTTTTAAGCATTCATTGAAATGACAAAACATTTAACGCATAATAATTAATACCTGTTTGTTGACATTTCCAGTTCAAACCCCTTCAATAAAGAAGAACTGACAGCAATCTTGAAGTTTGGAGCAGAGGAGCTGTTCAAGGAACCTGAGGGAGAGGAATCAGAACCACAGGAAATGGACATTGATGAGATCTTACGGCTTGCTGAAACCAGAGAGAGTGATCAGGGATCTAGTGCCACCGATGAGCTTCTGTCACAGTTTAAGGTACTCAGGAGTCTGTTCAATCTTTTAATGTTAACAGGGTTTCTGCAGGTTTTTAGAAAGTCTTAATTCGCCCTTTCACCCACAAATCAAGGCCTTAAAGTGTAACTTCGCCAATGTCGGTTGTAAATGAACAATGTTTACTCATTCTCTGTTACATGGACTGAGAAATTCACTTTTATTTGTCGTCAAAAGTTTGCCGGATGATGCAAAACCCATCGTCCAGCTGACTTTTGACAGCTTTTGTGAAAACTACAGATTATACTTCTGCATTTTTTATACCCCTGCCCACGGACAGTTGGATCGACAGGGTTATTAACAGTACATTGTCATTGTTGACCTAAAACACTGTGTTCGTATACACTGGATCCTTCACTGGAGTGGAAACCTTTACTCTTTGAATTCTTGCACCCGAGAACAATACAAGTTGACACCATTATGACTAAAAGTTTGCTAAGATGTATTTCTACTATAGCAAGACAGTATTTGATTATTGTTATTATTGTCTGTTTTGTCTAGCCAGGTATCACTGATATAAAAAACAAAATAGCCTTTCTATAGTAGAGACAGCCAAGTTTTATTGAAAGCCCATTTTGTCAGGGGTGAAGAACCCCTTTAAGAAGGTCTTAAATCAGAGTAGAAAGTCTTAAATTCATAGTCATGTCATTACATGTTGCATGCCTTGTATCTTCCTCAGTATTTTTCCAGTACAAATATCTAAACACCTTTAAATCAAGATATATTTACTAGAGATTCAAATGTAAAATGAATACTTGAAAATGGAACACAATGAGTCTGTCAATCTGTCAATGAGTTATGAAAATTCCTTGTGAATCTTTTCCAATCTTTGGTCCAAGCACCAAAGGTTTTATAGCAGGGTTCTCAAGTTTTATCAAAAGCTTGGAGTGAGATCACATGCGGTTAGGGGAGGAGCCCTAATGGAGCCCCGCCCCCGCCCATAATTAACCAGCACAAATTGAAATTATAACAATTGGTAAATCTGATAACAGAGCAATTCATCACATCAAATATACTCTTTAATGTTATATTTCAAAATTACAAATATACAAAAATTACAAAAATATAACAAATTGCTCCAAACAGTTTGGAAAAACAAATCTTTTTGCATTTTGAATGTGTCTAGTCGAAATGGCATAATGATGTATTGTGTGGTGGGACATTGTGAACAAATGACATATTAGAGTATTAAGGGGTGTGTGTGTGTGTGTGTACACAAGAGTACACACTCCAGCTTATGAAATGTGTTTTGTGTTGTGTTTGTTGCACATTTTGATGCCTTGATAACAGGGGTAGGGGGCTCCTCCTCTAATCTGGCAACCTTTTTAGGGGGCTTACCCTTTGGTGCCCAGAATGATAAAATATCTTTTTGCTTTTTCCCTGACATCTAACATTTCCCTTAGTTTCAGATAACGTAAGCTAGTCAAACTGAGCCAAAGCTTCTGGCCTGGTTGCAAAGTAGTTGTAGAGTTTTTGACTGCATCAATAATAATGTATACGATGGGCTATATATTAAATGTTCTAGCCTAAAAATGTTAGACGAGCTTTCTTCCAACTTACCTTCTCCATCACGACGTGTGTTCGCACGATGTTGTTGGTAACCTAGTAACGAACGTACGGTGGCCGAGAATGTTCCGTCAACTTCCGTGTGTTCGCGCGTCTATGTTGCCTAATAACGAACGCAATCTGGCCGAGATACGTGCTGGCGGCAGGAAACTTCACTTTCGCCTCGTTACAACATTATATATAAAGCTTGCAGGACAACTTGGTTGGCATTGCCTTTTCAGCTTGAGAAATACACGGTGTGGCGTGTGAGCGTGTGAACTGTTGAATTGCGTGTGTCTCACGGCCAATGCGTGAGACTTGAGAACCCTGTTTATAGACCCTAGGGAAACACATTTTTCAAGTTGCCAGACATGATTAAAGATATTACTGTCCATTTAAAATGAAGAGACAATTTTACATATATTATGATTTGCATGGCTTACTTAAAAATATGACTTATTTTTTTATCTAACAGTATAGAGGGAGTGATTTCTTTGGAAAGTCAGTTGCCTCTTTTGACACCTGTGTGTGTTGCTCAAACAGTTAAGTTACATATTTTCTCCTGATCTTCAGCCCAGCATGAACTGTTGTTTTTTTTGTTTTTTCTGGCAGGTGGCTAACTTTACCATGGATGAAAGCACACCAGATCTTGAGGAGAGGGCTGTGCGTGACTGGGATGATATAATTCCAGAGGATCAGCGGAAAAAGGTGGAGGAAGAACAGAAGCAGAAGGAGATGGAAGACATCTACATGCTTCCCAGAAGCAGAAGCTCCAACAAGAGGGTGAGGAGGTGCTTCTAGGTTACCTGAGCTGGTTATTGTCTGTATTTTCATGCACTCTGTCTAGGGTTGTGCCAGCTCAAATTGGGTAATGTTGGTTGCACGCTGTGTAATCTGTTGGGAGAAATCACATATCAATTGTAGATGCTTGTTTGGTCATGGCTCACATCATGTGAGAGGAATTACAAGCTGAGTCGAGCACCTCCCGAGCTCCCGATAATTTTTAAACGTTTAAATAAATTTGTGATTCGGCCTGAATTTGACCAATGTATAGACTCCCTTATTCCTAAATCATAATACATACATACATAAGTACATCATACAGAACCACATCACTAGGGCTGGGTATCGTTCAAAAAATTTCGATACCAATACCGATACCGATACCTTGATTTCGATACCGGTTCCTGAACGATACTTTTTTCGATACAATTTTATGAAATCCATTTTAACAAGATTACATAACACATTACCTCAGAAAAACTTTGGTTTTATTTTTTCAG
>FLSR01004885.1:13864994-13935223 GCA_900092035.1 Leuciscus waleckii
GAAAAACAAGTCATTTTTCGATACTCGATAGTATCGAGGCAATTCGGTCGGTACCTAAAAGTATCGAACTCGGTACCCAGCCCTACACATCACGCTACTAGCAACTGTGCGCGCATACACTGACACACCAATAGAGGTGCAGGGATGATGTCAGAAACTAAAGACTAATTCGTCCCTGGTTCCTTTGAGATTTTCCTATGGGGGTTTCAATTTCTGAGTAAAAAAAGCCTGTGATAAACATAACTTGGCGATACTTTGACGTTTTGTTCTACAACATAAATTACACACACCCATACCGAAAACTTTTGAAAACTATACAGTTATCGTCTCTGTGTAAACTACAAAAACGTGAATTTGTGAAAAGGTGACGTCATACGCATGCGTAGTACATGTTCAGTCTATAGGTGCGCAGGTCTGCGTGAATGGGGATTGTTTTAAAGTTGTCATCTTTACGTGAAAAAACTTAAAGGATAAACGTATTTTTTTTTGTTAGTACATCGTTGTCTTGTAAACGCACCCCTCCGATACTGAAAACACTCTTTGTTTATTGCTGGTAATATGTCTCGTTGTTCCTCTTTATTATTTAGTATTTGCTTGTATGTTTTGAAACTATATCTGAAAATTCTTAACATACATACGTTTTAATTTTCAATTTGTAATTGTTAAAACGTAGCTACTTATAATTACATGAGTAATTAATTTTTATAATTTTTTTTACAAATAAGTGTAAGATTTAAAGTCAGTAAACTAATTAATTAACAAGAAAAAAAATGTAGATCAAGATTTTATTTTCGTGAGGTGCCTAAAGATGCAGAAATCCTTCAAAGGATTCTCAGTTCTATAAGCGTACATGATACACTCATCAGCATGCATTTATACTTTACATATGTGTGTGTGAGTGCACATTTATGAACATTATAAATGTATGTACATAGCAGACAGTTGTGTGAAGTGCTCCCTGTGGCTTTTCCGTGCTTTTATCCTCTCTGTGAGCCGGATCTGTAATGTCTTGCGCATACTGTAATGACTCATTAGATTTTATAGCCACACGCTGCATTCCCATGTGATGGCAGCACAGTTGAAGTATGCGGCGTCGGAGCTTTTGGAAATGAGTCATTAAGTTTTACAGCGCAGTGGACTCCCCGGCGATAAGGCCGTGCGTGTTTGCAGCCACATGCTCATTACTCTTGCTTTAATCCAGAGCAGAACAGAGGCGTCCACAAAAAATTCATGTGAAACCACTATTTCAATATTCCTAACACTTTTTTGCTTTTCTATGCAGTTCTCTGCATGGAGAGGACAGATAAATACAGTCTGCATGGATACGTCATGGCACATTGTGTAAAAGCTGTATTATTATGTTTTTAGGCGCAGGCTAATGACAGCGACAGTGACGTGGGGTCTAAACTGAAGCACAGATCCTCGGGTTCAGATAGTGAAACGGATGACAGCGAGGATGACAAACGACCAAAGCGGAGAGGCAGGCCGAGAGCTCGCAAAAACAATGTGGAGGGATTTACTGACGCAGAGATCCGCAGGTAATATAACAGAGCATCCAATTACACATTTAAAGTGAGTCTTCGCTGTAAACATTGCAATTACTTAATGGTCTATTTATTTTAGGTTCATTAAGGCATACAAGAAGTTTGGAGCTCCGCTTGAGAGGTAAGAAATGCACCGCTATGAGTAAAATATGTAGTCCATTTAGAAGCAGTAGGGCTGAACTGGTTATGGTGTTTTCTACAGGTTGGAGGCGATTGCCCGTGACTCTGAGCTGGTGGATAAGTCCATCGCAGACCTGAAGCGACTGGGGGAACTGGTACACAACAGCTGTGTGACTGCAGTACAGGAGCATGAGGAGCACTTGAAAGAAAACCCTGTGGAAGGTGTGTGAATGTTACTATGGCAATGCTGAGTAAAAATGTGATTTAATTAGTTTTTTGCTCTTTTAATTGGTTTAATTTCTTTGTTGCAGCTAAAGGGCCAGGAAAAAGACGAGGCATTAACATAAGATCTCTGGAGTTCAGGTCAATGCGAAGTCCATTATCCAGCACGAAGAGGAGTTCGAACCGCTGCATAAATCTGTGCCTCCAAATCCGCTGAAAGGAGCAAGTGAGTCCAAATTAGAAAGGTTTTTTATTTTTTTATAATATAGTGCATTGTTACAGAGTGCAGTGTGTCTAACCATTGCAAACACTGTTGGTGGAGATTTAATCAAGAGTTTATTGGGGAACTCAATTTCATTGTCCAAAGAAAAATCCATTGGGTCGTGTGCCATTCAAAATTGATTTGAGAATGCCTTTTACATAAGTTCAATTGAGGCTATTGAATTGAGGAAGCAAAGAGAATCTAGAATAATTTTTGTTTTCAGTATTATAATTATCTGCCTCATTGACTCATCAATTGTAAAATGCATACAACATATGGGATAATTTCAGGAACATTAGATGATATTTTATTTTGTTTGAATTACCACCACTTTATTTTACAGAATTATCAAAGTTACTAAAAATATTATTTAATCAATAGATTTTGTATCCATTGTCTTTAAAAGTTATATGATATGTCTGCTAGAATGTATAAAAATAAAGTTGTCTGAACACAATGTGGTATATTTTGAAATTATTAAAAATTATTTTGGAAAAAATATATATTTCTAAACAGTTTAGAAAAATAGCCATAATTAGTCGAAATTAACTAATGATAACGTATGGCAATGTATGGACTAATGGAATTCCTCTGTGTGACTAGATTTTATTTTGCAAATGAAAAAAAATGTTTGGTGCATGGCCAATTCAATTCTAATCCCAGCTAATGAAGGTTTTGATTCAGATTTTTTCTAAAGCCTGATCCATTCCTAAAGAATGAATAGGATGCAACTGAAGAGAGTGAGTAACGTTTTCTTTCTTTGTTGGCCAGATTTCAGCTGACCTGTCGGGTGAAGACTCCGCACTTTGACGTAGACTGGGATATTAATGATGACACACAGCTTTTATTGGGTATCTATGAGCACGGCTACGGCAACTGGGACTGATCAAGACCGACCCTGATCTCAAACTTTCTGAGAAGGTACATTGAGCCAAATTATTGCTTCCTCACAGTTAAAATACTGACAATAACTAACCTGACCTCAAATGCATTCTTGTCTTTATTTGTAGATTCTTCTAGATGACCCTGATAAGAAGCCTCAGGGAAAGCAGTTGCAGATGCGAGGAGACTACTTGCTTAAGATGCTGAAGAAAGAGCAAGAAAGCCAAGATGCTGTTAAAGCAGGAGATGAGGTGGAGATCATGGGCCTTTAGGCCATTTTAAACTACTATTTTTAACTACTATTTGCAAATGCACACCACATTTGTTGGACATGCGGGTTTTTAGTCTTAGGGTTGGGGTAAGAGTTAGATTACTAGATTACTAACTTTTTTGGCCATGTGGCAGTGCAAATGAAATTTCTTATGTACAGTTCAGTTTCATTCATTATGTTTTATGACATTTTCATTCTTTGTATCTTCCCACTTCCCAGATCAAAACCAAAAAGAGGAAACCTCGAAAGAAGAACAAGGTCCCTAACAATGATCTGGTCAATGAAAATGCCTCTCCTCGTCTCTCCGACAACCCTTCAGAGGAGGGGGAGGTGAAGGTAAGTTACTTTTAATGCATCTCATCACCTATATAACAAACTCTACTTGTTAATATAGGGATGTATAGGCCACAGCACTAACCAGTTTTAAATTCTCTGATTTTCCAGGACGATGGAGCTGAAAAATCACCCACAAAGAAGAAACAGAAAAAGGATAACAAAGAGAACAAAGAAAAAACAGGAACTACTAAAAAAGAAAAGGAGGCGGACAAAGACAAAAAGCGTTTCAAGTCCAAAAAAGAGAAGGTACTTTATATGTTGGCAGTCTGCGGTGTTACGTTTCACCATGAGAAAGTTTCCTTTAGAAGCCTGGTCTTAGGTATGATGTTTCACTGGCGTCCTGTGCACAGTGGTTGTTAGTTTCTTAGACAACAAGTTGACTCAAACTTAGATTTAAATTATACTGGTATTAGAATAAATTCTCTGTATTATAAATATAATATTTTCAGGTTACGTTTTTCTTTTTTGAGTTCACTTAGTTTTTTTATATATTTATCCAGGTTGGTCAGACTAAATCTGTACATAATATATTAAAGTTATATCTTGAATGAATATGTCTCTCATCTGCTCAACTTCTCCCTTTTTTAGGCCAAACCAGGAGGAAAAGGAAAGAAAGCTCAGGGCCCCGTGCACATTACTGCAGGAAGTGATCCTGTACCAATTGGAGAGGAAGATGATGAGCTGGACCAGGAAACATTTAGCATTGTGAGTGTTAAAATGTCATTCATTCCTTTACCAGGCATATGATTCCTGACGGGAATATATGAAGTACTTGCAATGTCCCGAGTAGAAAATTGATTAGTGGTGTAATGTGTGTGCAGTGCAAAGAGCGGATGAGGCCGGTAAAGAAGGCTCTGAAGCAGTTGGATAAGCCAGACGAGGGGTTGTCGGTGCAGGAGCAGTTACAGCACACTCGGACCTGCCTGCTGAAGATCGGAGACCGCATCACAGAGTGCCTTAAAACGTACAACGACCCTGAGCACGTCAAGATCTGGCGCAGGTATCTCAAAATGCACATTATACATCCAATTACAGGAGTTCCAGTTATATTTAAATGTCATATTCAACCTCACTTTTGTTTAATTTTTCAGAAACCTCTGGATTTTTGTGTCCAAATTTACTGAGTTTGGCGCCCGGAAACTGCACAAGCTGTATAAGATGGCTCAGAAGAAGCGCTCGCAGGAGGAAGAGGTAAGCTCATCTTAAATCCACAGTTCTCAGTGACTTTCTTCTCCTCATGTACCACTTGCTCACCTGCTTCCTCGTATTTCACACAGAAAGAGCAAAAGAAGAAGGATGATCCTTCCAGGAAAAAACCCTTCAGACCTGAACCGTCTGGATCTAGTCGAGACTCTACAGGTGCCCAGCCCTCAACCAAACCCCATCCTCCGCCTGGACCTCCCCCTCACCACAGAGATCAATACAACCATCCCAATAAAGGCACTTTCCTAATGATGGTGAGAGATGCAACATCTGCTTGTTTGACGTCCGATGTTACAGTTCTTCAGGTCCAAACGCTCTATCGATCTAAAAATCAAACAATAAACGTAGCAGGTTGTGCTGTAGTACTACTGAAAAATCATGTTCCTTTATCTCTATACCAAAATCTCAGTTGTCCACATAGTTATTCATCTTTTCTGATTCGTTAAAACATTTGTGTCTGGGATGCTGTGAGCACGGAGACTGTAGTGTACTTTGAATGTTTTTAAAATCTTAAATTTGTGCTGTATGTGAATAGTACTCATAAACGGCTTTTGAGATGGTATTCTTTCTTGAAACAGAGTAGAGGCCTTTACCCACAAACAGTATTTGTTACAACATTAACTGTTTGATTAGCTACTAGTGGTTTTTGAACAGCCATAAATTACATCATTTATGATTCCTTTTGTCATTTTTATGATCTCATTTGGTACCTTGTGCATCTATTAACAGATAGGGGAGATTGGCAAAGAGACCGTAAATACAGCTACCCAGGTAACAGCAGTCAGCCCTGGCAAGGGGATCGGCATCACCCATATGAGAGTCACAGGTACAAGGACCACCACTATGGCGACCGTCGTCCTCATGGTGACTACCGCAGCTCAGGAGGTTACCGTAACAGCAGTTCGCCTCGCAAACGAGCCTATGACCAGTATGGCAACGATAGAGATCATCGGGGCCATCGAGACTACTATGACAGGTAAGCAAGGGGGGCTTTTTTATTAAAGCTACACAAACAAAATTTAAATAAGGAGCGAGTATATCATAAAACTATCTTCCAAATGTGTTTTTACCTTAACTTAAAAGACTATGGTAAGCCTATAATAATTATTTATATTTTAGAGTTGTCGGGTCCAATTTCCCAGCAAACTTCATACTTTCATCGTTCATCTGCAGTGTTGGGGAAAGTTTACTTTTAAAAGTAATGTCTTACAATATTGCGTTTCTCCCTAAAAAGTAACTAATTGTGTTACTTGGTTATTTATCAGAAAAAATGCATTGTTACTTTTTCTTACCTAGGCTAGGCTTGCTTGTTTGTTGAATAACAAAAAATAGTTATATTTTTGCAAATATAAAGGCCCTTTCACACCAAAAGAGAAATGAATAAGCCTCAGGCTGAAGGAAAATGCAAAATCATGCCTGTACAGTAGAGGGCAAACAAACCTTTCAGCTGTGCTGCCTTTCTGGATTGCAGAAGAATAGGAGCAGGAGAAGAAACACTTTTACTTAAGCAATAAAAATGTAAATTCATTTTTGCTTATTAGTATGGTTGAATTGGATCATCAAAGGTCAACAGTAAAGAAATTTGTTAATAAAGTGAGGTTAAATACATATATTAAATAATAGAAATACACTAATTAATGCAGGTTTGCATAATATTCTGAGTTTGCTTCTAACTTTTTATTTATTTATTAATTTTAAGCAATACTGAATCTGTTTGAGATGAGTAAATGCTTGTTTACATTTAGTCTAGAACTACAATAACCATCATGTTTACACACAACGCCTCTAAACTTACTCCAGATTTCTCTCAACATGGGGACAGGAGAGGTGTCAGTCAATAAATGGCAAAACAAAGTAACTTTATTTGTTTTTATTTGAAAAAGTAGCTTGTACATTTTAAAGTAATGGGTTACTTTACTCGTTACTTGGAAAAAGTAATCTGATTACCCTGCCAACACTGTTTGTTTGTGCATGGTTATGTCATATCCGTAAATAAAATAAAGATGCTCAGGAGTTTGCAAGCAAAAAGGGAAAGCGCCAATAGGCTAACCCATAATAAAACACGGATCAACATAGTTTGCATAGCTTCACGTTTGCTGTGCATTGAATAGGTTCACAAAACAGTGTTTATTTATGTTTGTAACAATTGCTAAAATAGTTACTAATTTGGTCTATTGCTCTTGGCAAGTTATAGTTTCAACTGTTATCTGATATGAACAACTATCATTATGATTTCAACAAGTCAAAACAAGCTACTTACTTCCTCACAAGATTCTATTTTTAGGCATCTGTCTTTTGCGGGGGTTTTGATGTTGTTAGTGACATTCACACTGATAAGGCCATCATCTGTAAACACACAGTGGCTACCACAACTCCCATAATGACCAAAACATTGTAACTGTAGCTTTGCTTCAACCAAAGGCCAAACGTTATATTTGTTAACGGCAACATGAAAAATGTCTGTTCTCATGTACAAAACTGTTTTGTTGCGTGTAGAGCTGTAGCATTAAAATGTATCTTTGTTCTCAGACATGCTGACCCTAAGAGGAGGCGTTCGGATGAGTACCGCTCCCCGAACTACCACCAAGGGGGAGGAGGGCATCCACAGGACTTCAGAAGGATGCCTGACCACAGGAGCCCCCCTGGAAACCATGGCCCCATGGGGCCTGATCACTACCGCCCCTTCCACCCGGACAAACCCCCACCCCTGATAGACCCCCGTTCCCCTCAGGCTCAGAAATCCCCCCTCGAGCCGATCTCGCCTGCTTTGGAAAGAACTGCCGAGCAGAAACCTGTGACGGACTTTAACTGGAACAACAGGAAGACGTGAAGTGAACATGTAGTGCAGAAAGATGGTCTGTACTGCCAAAGGAAGGCAATAAATGGAGGAGACGTAACCAGCCACCACCAAACTCCTCTTTATCGCCACTGTGTCCTCCGCTCTCTTCTAGGTTTCATGACAAGGTTAAGTCTGCCATTTTGGACTGAGGAGAAAGAACAAGGCATGGTTAGTCCTGTGGACTACGCTGTTGAAGTATGCCTGAGTTAGAAAGTGCCTCGTGTATTTGGTCTTTGTTGAGAGTCATTAGCAGAAAGGGACTATCCCCAAAGCAAACTTTACTTTGATGTTCATGTCTTTTTGTTTTTGTTATTTTGGTTTGTGCAAAAAAGGATTATTACATGAAAGTAGCCTTTGTGGGAGGAGAAAAAAGGAATCATTTTAATTGCACCTTCAGATGTTGATTCATAGTTCTGTTGAGCTATTCTGTTTGGTTTTGCTCTCTACAATACAGACCCCTGTATTGTACGTCATTTTGAGGGGGAATTACATGTGCGTTTTTGTCTTTTGATATTTGTTATAATCATGTAGGAGTATTTGTGATGGCAACAACTGCAACAATTATTCAAATTGTTTTTCTCAAAATGATTGAATCAGCTAAATGTGTTTTCGCTATCGCAGACCCGCCATTTGTTAATATTGTAATGCTTAGATGCTCTGTTGGAGGATAGTAGCCTTGTTTAAAAAAAGAAAGAAGAACATAAGGCTGAACAGTATTCAGGGTCTATGTAGACCTTGTCAGAACACTAGATAATCATAACACGTAAGCTATCTTTGTCTTTATTTTCTTACGACTGTAACACTTGGCGCCACTCAAGTCCACTTTATGGTCAGTGCTTGTACTGTTGCAACTTTTTATTGCACTAAAAGAACAGTACTTGCTTGTTTTTGACTATGTAGTAATGGTAGACAATTACCTGAATTTGATTTTCATGTTTTGTTGAGTTTTCTCAGTATGAGTGTGCTGAAACACTGATACCGTTGACCTTTAAGTGGAAATGTGAGTACTGTATGAATGGACAGATGCGTGTTTAGGGAGTGGGCAGGTGTCAAAAGCTATTTTTGGTGAACCAGATTTTGTGCCAAAACTGACTGACTGACTGACTGGCATGCTGGTAAATACCATTCATTGTTTATTTGATGTGTTTCTCCATCTGTGCCTTATTCTTGTGTAGATTCAAACACCGGATTGATATAAGGAAGACTAGCAGTACTGTGCAGTATTATGCTATGTACAATTTCAAAACATTTGCCAGGATGGAATTTTAACTAGATGCATGTCAAGCCAGCTCTGGTGAGTGGGGAACAATGTGTTGTGCTCTATTCCTAAAGATCATGGTAGCAGGACTAGGAGAACAAGCTGGTGAAATGTGGACATGTTTGCTATGAAATACTTGAGATGTGTTAAATCTTTCCCACCCAAGCTCCTGCTCACACTCCACAGACATGTTAAGCTTTGAAACAAGCCAATTTAAAGTAATTTAATTTGTGAAAAGCCACTGTTCAGATTAATTGTACTGTACATATGTTTATAGACCTATATGTATTAAACTTTCCTACATCATGACAATCTTTGCTTTTGTTCTGCTTCAGATAAAATTAGTTTGATGAAACTTACAATGCAGTCTTAACAACATTGGGTTTTTTTTTTTTTTTTTTTTATGTGATTTAGGACAATCTCCTAAATGGTTAAAGTAAATAAATTAAATTAAAAAAAATGACGTTTTTGCCTAATAAAGTCGTCACCTTTATTTTGCACTTTTTACAATACAGATTGATTCAAAGCAGCTTATAACAGGAAAATGAATGATGCAACAAAGTTTGTCTCGGGATATTGAGATGAGTTGTGATGGTTAACTTCTGTTGTTTTAAAGTTATTCATTTTGTTAATTTATCTAAACAGCCGCGCTGGAGAATACAGTGATGTCATCGTCCAGCTCAGTTCAGTTCTCATATAATGGTGTTAATATTGAGAGAATTGTCTCATAGTTCGCGCGCTTCACTCGTGTATGGATAGCTACTCAGAGGAATGGCGGAGATTGCTGAGGTGAGAGACATACTTCACTACATTGTCAATATTTTGTCGTTTTTCAGCACTTTTTAAAATCAAAATTACATTTTCCAACAGTTAAATCGAAAAAAAGGTATAAATATAAAGTTGTTGTACTGGTAAGGTCCCTCGTATCTACACGAATCACGTGTTTTAGACTCATATTTGTCGAATTAGTTATGAAACCTGTAACTTAACCTTTGAGTCTTTCTGTTCAGTATTTAAGCTAATTATGCAGTTTTATAGCGCTTAAACACGGTAAAGTAATGAATTGTCCTCTGTAGATACGATTTATCATCATCGTTGTAGTCTAAAATGTTTCAGTATTTACCCATTATACCATCAGGTGGCAGTCTTAGTCCAACATACTTGGACTAAAGACCTAATGCTGTGCTGTGGTAACTTCCATAGTCAAACATGAGTTCAAACAAAGAAACATGAATACAAAAACCCAACATAAAAAAACTAATCAACAGGACACTTTATTTTTTATTCAATAAATAATTTACAGTATTTACAGGTGGTGTGTGGCACCCTTTAGTCCTACATACAAAAACAGACTAAGCTGTCTGGTATCTCCCATTCAATGTTAATACATTTGAAAAAGTTATCCACTTTTCTTTAGCGTTACAAGTCTGATAACATTTTTCACCATCAAGTTAAAACCATGTAAGAGCTAGGTTAAAGAGAATAAAAACATAAAGTGCTTTTGTAATAAACAACACATGAACACCGCAAGTCACACGTTTCCTACCTAGTATTTAGTTACTTTAGGAAGGTGATGTCTCCTTTTTACTCTTTTTCCAAATTAGATCGTACTAAGTCCCTTATCTTGTTTTTGTGGTGTTTGTGTGTACACAATATCCCTTTAAACTTAAAGGTAAATTAATTTCACTACACCCTCTGATGTACCAAAAAAACAGCACAAAATATTATTTGCCAAATCACACAAACGTATATACATGTCACATTACACATATAAATCCAAAAAGCACTGACAACACAAGCACGCTTAAACACAAAAGTCATTACAATCATTTTGTATGCTTTCAAATGTCTCTTTAAAGCCATGAACTGCACCAACACAAGCTTTCTTAGCAGTAGTAAGGCTCGCAAAACTTTACAGTGTAAGAATAAATTACTGTGAAGTCTCTCAAAGGATTTGTTATGTATAATTAACATCTAAACCATACTTTCAAAGTTCAAACTTTTTACTAAGAGAAATCAAACACTGGTAAGACACAACTGTGACAGATGACATGATGATGTTATGTGAGCTTCATCTTCCACAAAGACCTTTCCAGCAGTCCCTAAACATGGCCTATGAAATAATTACGCCATCAAGGGTGCAGTTTCACTCTTCAAAATAGTGGTGCTATGCATCGTGTGACTTTAGCTCGCCAATACTACTACAGCTATTTACAATACTGAGTTGCCAGTAATCCTGAGCCTGCTAATAGCTGGAGAGCGAATGCCTCATTTCAAATGTCACAAGAAATGCATGGCAGATGAAAACAATAGCTCCTGCACTGGTCCATCCACCACACTGTAGTTAGAGCACCTTCCAATATTAGACACAATCAGGACATCTGGTCTGAGCCTAAATACTTAAGTGAACCACAAAGGCCCCATGAGAAAGAGAAAATTCAGCTGTTTGGGAAATTGTTGGCACCATGGCTTGTTCTTTGGCAAAACGCCTTCGCCATAAATTCACAGATCTACAGAGTCGTGAGTTAAACTGGGCCTACAGCACAGCCACGTCGACACCCTTTTGAAATGGAGAGCAAGGCGTTGCTCTTTAAGAAACAGAAAGGATGATTGATGGATCTGCCTTGTGGGTCCCGTCTCAAACTGCAAATATTGTATGGAGAAACTTGGCTCTCTCCTGGATATATATGTTGATTGTTACTTACATGAATATGTTTTTCCATACATTTTTTTTTATCTGAAGCAATTGTGCTAATTTCAATTTTCAAAGACAACTCTGTCTTTGGCCACACCATTGTATGGCTTGAATATATATTTTTTTTCTGACTCAATGACATTTACTTTGTGAATAAAGTAGTTATTCTCAATGTGCCTGAAAATGTGTTCAGGCTGAATTCGAACACCCAATTTGACAATGGAGTGAATTCAATAAATATTTGTCAAAATTATAACACCTAAGCAGTATGAGTGTAGTTTAAAGTCTGCTTGACACCCCTTTTTATATTTAAAATGTAGGAAAGAGCTCTTAGCAGGCAGTAAATCTTCTTACTGACCCATGAACCACCACACCAGAGCTACATTAGGACCCTGGGTGCAATATACAGCTATTATGAAACACTTCACATACACACACACACACACTCACAAGCATTCATATAATCACCCACACAATAACACATCTTTCTCTTGCACACACATAGACAAACTATACAAAAGGCCTGATGTTATGGCCTATTAATCTTCTCTGTAGACAACACGACTTACTAGTCTGACATGGCCTTGGCCAGGGGCTTTCAGTAGAAAGCTACTTTTTCCAAATCTGGAGCTTCTTCAAAGAAAGAACTCCTGCTGGCCCTCCATTGTTTGGAGCGTTAATAAAAGCTCCTGTCATGTCCTTCAACCTGGCTCCGGGAGACATACTTCACCTCTCACTTGGCATCAAGTGAACTGAAGACCATCTCCAAACTCTTCTTTCTGCAAAGGATCATCCGTCTCTCACTCCTGTCAGTGGCACGTCACTCTGGTGAGAGCAAGGATGGTTTCATCTGACCCGTGTCTTAGGCCCTCTCAGCACTGCCTTCTCTGTCATTGAGCAGTTATGAAATCAGCAGAGATGGGTGGATCTCCAGGAACGCTTCGGCTCTGGCCTTATGAATGAACGTCCGTGATGATAAGAGATGAGTTCATGGCGTGATACAAGACACACAAGTGTGAAAGCCCTCAGCAGAAGCTCGGGCTCTAGCTGAGAAGCCCAGCCTCTGGTAGATGGAAGACAACACAGTGAGAGTAGCATTTCACATGCATACAGCTTCTTACAACCATCTAACAAGAATGTCCAATGGGGACTACAGACAAATGGAACACGAGTCAGTCCATAACTGTACGACAACAAGGCTGATGAGGACTAGGAAACTAAAACCTAATTTTTCGGAGGCAGAGTTGAATATTGTATCCTTTTCAAAGAGGTGGTATCTGTCTTTGTTGGAGTGGAGCATTTTAACATCCTCAAAGGCATAGTAGGCCGCCAGGGTGAAGTTAATGTCCCCAGAAGATAGCAGGTCAAAAACACAGGATTGGAAGTACAAATCCTCAACTGGTAGACGTTCTTTGCACTTGGCCATGGCTGCCTGATAAGTGAAGCCAGGGTTAGGACTGCCTGGCCGTCCCCTGCCTAAGCCGTGGCTCTCTGCCGCCCTCGCTCTGAAGGTCCTGAAGTCTATTCGCTGGTTGGCAGGGCAACCATGCAGGCAGAGGTAAAGATCCTGGTTGTCCTGGTCATCCAGTGAATTCACGACCTCCTCTGGCATCCGCACGCAAAGGTGAGGTAGCGGCCAACTTGCCGAACTACAATAGTGGTGCCAATATAGCGTGCCTGGATCTCTATGTGTTGCCGGGCACCTTCTCTACCACACGCAGGGTGTTGGCCCCATGGCGATCCCCTCCATTCTTTGAACCATCAGCAAATGCAGCTGGAAGCTCGTCGGTTTCAGCATGGTACATCTTCTGGTCTACACATTCTTGGAAGTTCTTGAAGATGATTGTTAACTGTGGTAAAGAAGTGAGAGTGAGAACAAGTGAGAACAAATCATTAATGAGTTTATTTAGATTGTGCCAAATTAAGATGAATTATTATTTTGGACATAAATACATTAAAACGCCAGGAACAGAAAGAAAACATTAACTGAATTGCAACATATGTGCTAGTTAACAGCATAATCAGATTCTGGAGAAAAAATAGATAACAAATAAAGTGTGCACAATTTAAAATGCAATATTTGTTCAATCAAAACCAGCCAACAAACAGCAGCCAGACAGTGTTTTATGCACCATTGCATGTGGCAAAAGATGGTCACTACTCCATTCTGCATAACTGAGCCTTGTCTTTATAAAACCAGAGGACTGTGTAGTGCAGACCCTCCAAGCCCAGAAGCTTTCGTAATGTCACATTTCAGCAGCAGCTCAAGATACAGGGGGCCAATGTAAACGCACTCTGGAGAAACACAGGTCCAGTCTATGTTACAGCAGACCTCAGTATGCAGACACAAAGACAATCCATTCATGCTGCTCAGAGCCTGCCTGTGAACCCCGGATTCAGCTCCAGGGAGTGGACTTGCGCCAGCTAGAGAGCACAGCCTGCACATGGGCTAATTAGAGAAGGCTGCTCCTGCCTCTGACTCCTCCAGTGAGCTGCCATTAGGGGGCCAATGGACTGCTGACACATATGTGACCTCGGGACGTCCAGGCTGCTCTGATCTTGCAAATGATGCATATGAGTGTGTGTCTATGTCCGAGTGGAGACTCAGTTTAGCCAAACCGCCCTATAATCACTAATAGCCAGTGATCTGCCTCCTGTTGACAGCACCCAACCAATGCTTGATTTTCGCAGGAATAGGAATGTCTAGTTTGCACATCGCTTTTGTCTCTGAGCCACTATCGTTTAATAAAAAAACAGCCAACTTAACAAAAATATCATGATCCCTTCCCTTCCTACAAGAATGAACTGTGGGTCCGTCTACTTAATGGGGAATCATTAGAGGTTTTTGATGGCAGAAAATTGCTCTGTTTCTTAATGTGACCGAGTACAAAGTACTTGTGTTTTTCTGCAGAGGAAAAACTCTGAAAAACATTTAACCCTGGTCACAAAATTACTGCAGCCAAAAGGACATCAGACATAAACGTGTAGTCCTGTGCTTTCACCTTAGGCTCCACAGCTGGCCAATTCTAAGGCAGCTTCCCAGTTTGTCCAATGAGCCGTAAAGCAAAACAATGATAATTTATGAGGTATGAGGGCCAACTAATGCAGAGAAAATATCAGCAGTTTCCTGTAAGGACTGAGCACTTAGTTAAAACAACAAAACTCTTAAATCACACACAAATAATGGCAAGGACTGCAACAAATATAGTAACATTAGTCCACAAAAATAAATAAATAAATAAGGCTCTTGAGCCTGGAAACATTCCAAGTTATTACCTCTCTTTTATTGCTGACATTCCTTTAAAAAACATTAATCAGACTTACATCAATTGTTCCTCTTATCACATCTTCATCCGTTGTGGAACAGATCCAAATGCTAACTAGACTCTGCACTTAAGAAGTCTGCATTATCTTCCCACTGGTAAAACCACACTGTCTTTCACCATTAACTAGTTCCTGTTAATGTAGTAGGCCTAGTACTTGGTTGAGCTAGTTGAAAAGCAGCTGGGGAAATGACATGGCAGAATGATTCTGAAATACTTTTTCCTATTTATATGAGGCACGGAAAATCCTTACCTTGCTAGTAGCCGTAGCTGAAGATCCAAGCACAACAGGAGTGTTCGTAACCTGCACAGACAGGTACTTATTGTGAATCAGTGGCAGGCTCCCTCAACTTTACAGGTTTGAAAGTCATCGTTGAATGTGCGGAGATGTGGGTCCCCAAAAAAGCCGCAATGGTGTAATTGGGAGGCGCAGAATCACGTGGTAGACTCCGCTCATAATGGCACACCTCTGGCCCATCAGAGGGAACGTGGATGTCCGGTTGGGGTGGAGGCTGTACTGGGGGCAGGGGTGTGCGGGCACGAGGCTGGGTTGTGGGCCCTTCTTTGGAGCAGTTGTGTTGGCTCATAAGATCCTCTATACCATGTTGGGCTGAATGGTAGGCCAGGTCACCTCGACATGTACGGGCGGTGCGACGGACGCAGTTGTTGTATGCTCTCAGAGCGGTGCAGGGCTCCTCTTCTGGGCCAGATCTGGAGGTGGAGGCCCAGAACTCGGAGTTACACTTGAGGATCTTACACTGCAGAGTTGCTGTAAAGCAAAAAGGGAGATAGCATAAACATACGGGGCATGGTCAAACCAAGTTTATACAAAGCTGAAATGAAATAAGCATCAATCAAAGTAGCTGACAAAACTGATTAAGCTTTTATATTGATATTAAACAAACTCCATTATCTTTTTAATCGAGAATAGCCTGTTTTTGTTTCCTATTTTTAGTGTCTTCACTTTCTATTCACATGTCATATAGTAATACTTTTTATTTTCAATTATTTCAGTACTAACCTTTAAATGAAGTTTAGTTTAGTTTATTATGTTATGTTCATGAATGCCAGTTGCTCAAGGCCCTCATAACAACACATGAATTCTCTCTACATCTGGACAAAGTGAGGCTTTAATTCCATCAGTAATAAAAAGAAAACAACATTCCAACCAAGTTCCAAGTTTCTGTGTTTTGCCAACTTCCATCAAGTATAAGTGCTCTAAATGTAGTATAAAGCAAGGCTATTGTTGTCTCATTGCCCTTTCAAAAATAAATGAAACATAAATATTAGAGTAGGCCAATCAACAACTTTTGATTTTATGTGAAATTCAAAATGTTAATGGAATATTCTTAGTATATGTTATATATCACAGGGGAGAAAAGCTCAACACTTAAGAGCTATTGTAATACAAAACGTAAAGCAATAAGCATCTAAAAGGCATCGTTACAATGTAATGAACTCTCGACAGGCTTATCTAACTGCATTACCTCACCATGAATGACATCACTTTATATTAGTAAATGGGATATGCTTTATCAAAAAATGCTGATTAAGCTCCCAGTTGGATATCTAGCAATTTCACACTGTTTAAGGTGCAACACAAATTAATAGCATTAACACAAACTGGAAGGAAGCCTTCAAACTGACATTCACACCAACAAAAGTCTATTATTTAGAAGTGTTAATCATCTCATATCAAATTCACACTCATTCACACCTTGTGCTGTCTCTTTGCATTGCAAAGCAGATTGTGGGGGTGCTTTTCAGTAAAGCACCATGGGTGTCAGTGACCGAGGGCAAATGCACATCTGAAAAAAAAATCACTTAGGGCTTTAACAGAAGGGGGTAGCTGTGAGTGTGTGTGTGTGTGTGTGTGTGGGAGGGTGTAGTCCTAGGACTCTGAATGAAGACAATGCAATTTGCCATTGAGAAGAAACCAGCAGAGTCATAAATTAGCCCTGTGTAAAGGGATTAGGTAGAGTTTCATCAGCCATGCAGGGCAGGAGGGAAAGGGGGCTGAGGACAGCCTTAAAGAAACAGGATCTCTGGAGAGAAACTGGCTCCAGGACCAATGGGTGGAACACAGAGAAGGTCTCACCATTCCACAGGTCAAACTGGATATGAGATAGCCACCTGTCCAGAGCAAAAGGCCGTAATCAAAGGCAAAAGCAATTTCAAGCACATTCCCCTTCCTCGAATTACATGGTTGAATTGAAATCCGAAGGCTTTAGAATCATGTGTTTTTTCATTATTTAAAGATTATCTCTTTCGTTTAATAAAATACAAAGACATGCCAAAACTACACACAACTTTGTTTCCAAATGATCATGCAACTATCTTTGTTGTCTCAGTCACAGACCTGTCTTCCACCTACCAGCTATAAGGGCATTTATGACCATCTGATAAGAGACAATAGGCTAATTTAAGATGTTAGTGACTAGCGCGCTTGCATGATTTCTTTTGTTTGGCGTTACATAATGTGAAAGAAGATTGAACACAGGGTGTGAAATCAAACTGAACACTACTTACAACTGACTAGAACCTTGACAGATAATAACAACACTTGTAAATTCCATTATAATGAGATATACAGAAATCACATTGGAAACCACAGCTGACCCATAATCATGTGAGAGTGCCTACATTCTTCTACACACATTCGATTTTTCTTCTTATGATATATACTACATTGTAAACATGCCAGGATTTTATGAGCAGTAATTTCCTTGAAAAAATGCTGTATTCAGAATTTTACTGTAAAATCAATGCAGGCTAGGTAATTTATCTTTTAATAGCATATGATTTTACTATCATTGATTGTATGTTACTATACACACCAATTAAGGGGAGGGGTATTTGCAATATAGTGGTGATCTGAATGGTTATGATCTCTAGTAAATTTGTGATTTTAGAGGTTGTCAACTAAATATGCACATCAATACTCTTTATATATAATTATGACAATAAATATTTTTAGATAAAGCACTGAACATTACAAAACAAGTAACTTAAAGTGACAGCAACTGCATAATTCAGTACAGTATAGGCTGGGAACTTAAGTGTCAGTATGGCACTGTGGACATGAAAATATTGCAGCTAATCTGTAAACACAAATCTGTAGTGTAGACAGTGCTAATGTCTGTGATTCTACAACACAACACTACAATTTTCTGTATTTTCCTACTAGTGTTCACTGTGAAGTCCGTGTAGTACTACCCAGTATTTACAGTACTGTAAATGCAGACTAATTTTTGTGTGAATTTAACCATACACCTATATCAAAAAATATATATAGAGAGATAATTATGACATTTGTAGAATTTTTTTGCCTTTTAAAACGTTGCTTTACTATGCTGAAAACGGTCTTAAAAGACTTTACTGTTTTTTACATTTTGCCCCAACAATCGTGCGAAGGCATGTTATAGGCTAGATGTGGAGGGTTCGCTTCCCCTCCCCCAAACACAACAGCACGTCCCCCCAGAGCTGTGGGAAACACTGCGGTACTGGTAGTGCAGGCAGAATCAACCCGAACCTTCGGACCATTACGCTTTAATCGAACGGTTTAAACAATGGCTATAAAACAACTAAAAACATCAATCTAGCTTTGCACCCACATTTGTTTCTTTGCATCTTTTCAATGCGAAAAGGTTTAGCACCGTTCATCTGAATGCACATGAGTAGTGCAAACTTGAAAGATATAAACAACAACATTACTCAAGCGTACATTATAAGGAATGTACACTGAGAAGATAGATAACTTTCACCAGACGTAACTGGGTCATGACTAAACAAAATACACCCAACTGCTAAGTAACAAAGCATACGTTTGTCGGCGTCATTTCAACATGTTGAACTGCTCTAAGTGTTTTTGCAGCGATTATAATTAACATAGGTTGCACAATTACTTCGACAGTTAAATGCCGGGAAAAAACACATATCATCATTTCCAGTCTTAAAACTTTAATTTTTATTTTTTACTTTTTTTTTTATATGATAAATTTTTTGTTTTTTTGTTCTTACCTGCTGGAAACAAACAGAGAAACAGAACAAGGAACTGGCAGACTTGTAGCGCCGATGGTCCTGCTCCTTTCCCCATAACCATCCATCCAGCACGGGACAGCGCTCCTCTCCTCTCCCTATTCACACCAGCAATGTAAAGAAATGCGAATTAGAGCAATGCTGCAACTTTCCGTTTGAGTAGAAGTTGCCGAAGAAACGCAACACCCCAAAATCATGCCGCACGCCCTTTCCGTCGTACAAATATCGCTGCTTTTGTCAGGTATTCTCCGTGTTCACACATTCCCAACCCTCGCTAGAAACGTGCCATCGATCTTCGAGTTTGCTAGTGTCAAGAGGGCGCAGCCTACACTGCGAAGTGCACCAATAAGAAGTCACTGTTTCTCCACCAACCCCTTAATAGTTTCAATTACGCCTGTGCTTTGAAAAGTACTTTACCCGTTTGCCATGTAGCCTGTACTCAAGAAAGTGAACACATTATCTTGTTACTCTTTAATAAATAGCTAATGTGTAAATACTTCCCTGTGCTGGTGCATGCATTTTCAGTTATAACAGGATCAAAATAAGATTGGAAATACAGGTTGCACTTTATTTTACAGTACGTGCACTTACAGTGTACTTACAAGTACTGGTTAATAACTACATAGGTTAGGTTCAGGGTTAGTGCCTAGTTATAACCCAGTTATTGGTATAACTATAGGTTAAGTAGGCTAAATAGTATCTACATGGGGTTCAGGACTGTAAAACAAAGTGCTAGTGAAATAGCATATATAAATCAATATGTAAATTTAAGAAATTTTTTGAATATTAACATAATATTTTACCAGAGCATAATAATAAAATAGCAATGATTTAAGTCTAACACAAATTCCCCCTTATTACCCACTTAGTCCCATTTGTGTAAAATTTGTTTTATTTAAGGTATAAAGAGAGTTTGTGTATTTCAAACAGAGTTCTCCACTATAAATGAAAGTACAGACGGTCCATGCTGTTTAAGTAGCATGTTTAATGTACATTATAATCAAATAATCTATTGTTAACATATCCAAAATTAAGATAATAAATAAAATGGCTCTGTCTCATAAAATATAATCACAATATTTTAACATGTAAGTTGTCATGGGAAAACAGCCCAATTTTTTCGTCAAAATAGGGCTCTGTTTTCCCACACATAGGCTAACTGTAAATTTTATTTTACCAGTAACTTTATTACTACTACTAAAAAACTTTCATTTATTTATTTACTTACATCTTTTTTTTTTTTAATTTTTTTTTAATTTTTTTTTTTACAGTTTGTTTCTTTAGACTGTCCAACACAAATGCTTACATAGTTGAGATTATTTTTTTTAATTTTTTTTTAAAAAAGGCTTAAAGCAGGGTTGTTTAATCCTGGTTGTGAAGGGCCAACATGAGTATAGCTCCAACTTGTCTAACATACCTCCCTGGAAGATTCTCGTAATCCTGAAGACCTTGATTATGGTTCAGGTCTTTTTAATTGAGGTGGAACTAAACTCTGCAGGACAGTGACCCTCAAAAGCAGGATTAGAAACATCTATAGCCTATGTTAAAGGCTCATTTAAATACAAAAGAGAGAATCAGGTTATTTTAAACAAAAAAGAGCAAATCTTTTTTTTTTTTTTTTTTTTTTTGCATTGGGAATATATGCTTTATAAGACAAATAGCAGACTGATTATAGGACGTAAACAGAAGGGACAGAAGCTTCTGTCAAAATGGAAGAGAAGCCCTATACCACCCACAACTAAACTGCAACAGCACATGCATGTATGATCACCTTTTACATAGTGGTCTGTCTCTGTCAACATAAATGCATCCACCTAAGCATCATCATACATCACTGATCAATACGCAGGGCTTTCAAAACATCTAAACCAATAACACCAGTTAATAATAACAAGCTTTATATGTCACTGCATTTCCCTCACATTTCAGACTCCCAGACAGATTACCTTTCCTTAACCATTGTCAATCTTAAGATGCACTGATGAAATGTGAATTATTGACAGTGCCCCAATCAACCGGAATTCACCCTATAAAATACGTAATCTTACTAGGACTAATATTTTTATTTGTGTGAACATGAAGGATGGTTCCCATCTATAAAGTATAAAAGCTAATTATTAAAGCAATCTGATCATATAATAGTCTTGTTGAGATCTTGGCAGGTCAAGGTAATTGAAAGGTCCTAGAAGAAGAGGGATGTAGATATGTAATGGTTGTGTTTTTGGTGGTCAGCTGTTGCAGTCCAACAGATGGCGCTTGCACAGTGGTTGAGAATGAATGATATCTCCAGAGAGAGATGCGTCCTCCTCATGCATATTTACAGTTTAACTGTAAAAGTGATGCCTATTTTCATTTCAGATTACGAGAAAATAACTCGAATTTAGGTAGGCTACATAAAAGCCAAATTATGGCATTATGGTAGCCTACCTTATCTTTAATGAAAATATATAGATGATGTTTTGACCCAACCCTGCACAGATGTAGTCTAACAATTTGTGAGTTTAATTGATCATCAAAAGCGTGTGGATAATTTTAGCGCGGATATGCTAAAATATTCAAATTTAGATGTAGAGCAGAAGAACATTCATTAGTGATAGCTTGACATCTTAAAACCTCGTTTTTATTTTTTTCTATTCTAATTAATGAAAAAAAAAAAAATCTTTACTTTTTAGACTATTCTTGAAGCCAAAACACATGGCTACACATAGGCGCAATATAATGTAGACTTAAAAAAAAAAAAAAATCTCAGATAGATGCTGGCGATATATTGGCTATGCTGTTTATAAGAGGAGGTCTTCACATAATCGAACCACTGCAGAATATTAAAAAATAATTTTAGAAGTTATTTGTCAAGAAATCACCGGGAACCCACCTTTTAGAATGCATGGAGCTCTTCCACACTTTTGGGTTGAGTTTCTTTGCGGAACCGGGATGGGTCTGCGACTGAAGCGCGTGCAGTCGTGCTTTTTTATCAGTAATAGCCTACGATTGTTTTATTTAAGTCTATACACCGATGTCAAACTCTCGGCGAAGCTCTGCTGTCGTACTTGCATGATGTCTCCTGTTCCGATAATTTTAAAGGCAGGATAGGTCTTTATCTCAACGCTGCGGTGTCTGATGTTATTTTCATCGGTGCCGTGATCTGGAAATAAAGGTATGATCCGTCAACCAGTTTATCGAGGCACAAACGATAAAAAGGAAAAGCTCGTAAATGTTTTCGAATCGACAGTGTTCTTCATTTTGCAGTGGTATTCCCAGGTTCCTCTGTGGCTCTCAGGACTTGAGTAGGAAGAGCCCTCAGGGCAGCAGTGTTGATAGCGCTGGCTCGTTTCCTCGCCTCAGTGTTGTGAAATGACGAGTTTGAAAGTGTGAGGCACAGTGATCAGCGCTGCAGTCTAACTCCCCACACTGTCACACTCAATGCAGGGTTATGTCTGTTAAACCAAGCCTGGAATATATTAACCCTTTTCTTTTTTTGAGTTAATTAATAGAACTAAATAATTAAATGCATGAACACGTTAGTTACAATGTAATTGCATTAGAAAGAACACATTTGTTTTCCATCTGTAATTCAATGTTGTGGTTGTTTGCGTTATGTGTCTGAAAATTATATATGCATTTTCCATATCTAAGTGCTACAGCTCAGAGTAGTTTAGCATTCTATTATAAACTGTGTAAATTAATGGAAAGTATAAAGAGTGCTGTTGTTAAACTACTGGATGGATTGTGACATTAATAGGAAACATGGGCAGTTAAAATTTTGTCCATGAATTTAATGTGGACAGCAAATTTACATTCATTTATTGATGGCCTATTGCATGTGATATTGTTTTTATGAGTTCTATAAACACAATTTATATTGTTTTAGACAAAACAAAAAGAAAAATTGGTCAGTTCTTATTCTACAGTAAACAAAAATGGTCAGAAATAGCCAGAGTATCAAGCTTTGAGTAGCTACCAAGCAACACACAGACTGAAAGCTGGTCTGGAACAGCGTATATAAGTGCAGTGGAGAGATACTGATTTTTCCTCCCCTTCTCAAAGCAATCAGTAATCATTCCACTCCAGTTCAGGTTTTTCCACTTACCATTTTCCACACTGAGAAACCCAGTTAGGAGCGAAAGCTATAACACGTCACTGACACTTGGGCTGCCTCCGAAATCGCATACTTCCCAACTATATAGTAGGCAAAAAACAGTATGTGACAAAAGAAGTATAGGTCTATCCGAATTGCCAGTACTCATAAAAGAGTATAGGCAAAAAGTACCTGGAGATTCTGAAGTGTGCATACGATGGACATTTTACTATCCCATGAGTCCACAGGAGAGGATTTGTGAATGTCAGCGTAACTGACGCTGGTAGGTCACTTGATAATGACAACATGGCAAATGTAGTCCAGATTACATTCATACTTCACACATTCATATTAAATAGAACATACTTTTTTAGCGGTGTGAAGTAATTACTTATTCAAAATGAGTAGGCCAACCTACTCAAGAGAGTATGCATTTCGGACGCAGCCTTGGACTTCTAAAAAACTAGTTCTAGTCAGAGCTGTGAAGCAGTGAGCTGTGCCATGCTCAGCACATGTTGGCTCACATGGGGACCCTGCAGGTTTGAGTCTGACCTGGATGCCAAACCCTTACCCCTACAGGTCTGTAAATGGAAAAAACTTGTGGAATTATTATTTTTTGTGCCAATATCAGGGGCTGAGCCCACATTATCAAATTTAGACAAAATTTGATCAAATTCATGTTACTATGACCTGATACCAGTCCCATATGCATGTGACATGTTTCAAGCCCTGTTATTGTGAAATATTAATACAAATAATGCTCCAGACAAGCTGTCAGTCTGTCTGTGCATACTGGTGTGGATTTTTCAAGCTTTTTCAAAAACAAAACACCACTTGCTCTGAGACACGATGGCTGTTTCTGTGTTGAGTTTTTTGGAACTATTTCATTGGCAGAGCAAAAGTAACTGGCAATATTGTGTGTAAAATATAAGTAATTCAATATTAACGAATCAATATTTTTCTTAATGTCAAAATTCCTGCAGCCTATTACCTATTCTGATATTCAGAATGACAGCGCATTTGCAAAAATGAGCGGCTGTTCACGGAATGCAATTTTGCGTCCAAAATCGTGGGACACGGCAGTTAAATTAAACAAAAAAACATGCATGAGTTATGATGAGATGTGTTTTCTAAAAGTTTAACTTCCTCGAAAAATGCAGCTGTCATGTACAAGACACGAAAAGACACAAGCACCACCATTGTCTAGCAAGTTTGCATGGAAAAACATAGAAGCACAAGCTCAATACTCATGAACGGTCAATAGGCTATAGTAAAAAGTCTTCTTTGAAGCATCGCTCGCTTGGGGTATTACAGTAGAGTTATTGCATGTCAAATCAATCCAATTGCCATATCAATTAAAATGACTGGGGTGAAGAAAAAATACCCAGCGCTTTACAAAAAAGCTGAATATATTGCCAGGGACTGTTCATGCCTCTGCTGTAAAAGACATGAGATTAGCTTTTGACTTTGAGACTGGTTTGTTGACCAACCATAAATAATGTTTGACAACCTAAAATTCACTAACATAATTAAATGGTAACGTATTTTTATTTTCACTGGTTTGACATGTTTCACTTTGACTATGACAGATGCTTGAGGGATATCACCTTGACATTAATCTGCTAGTTTTCAAAGGAGAGGCTTCCACCCTGGTGTGAAGAGAATGGCTTTACAACAGCCGGATACTGGACATCCACCTCAAACACAGCTGGCGGAGGACAAGAAAGAGGGGGGTGCAAGGGCAAACAAGGCTTGCTAAAGCTATGCACTCAGTTGACATACGTTTGGCTGACATCTGAGCGATAAACATTGCACTTGTGAAGAATGCATCTTTTGCATTCAGCACTTCAATTACAAATTGAGCATTAGCAAGAAAGAATAACAGAAGATGAAAAGGACTGTTAGACATTTTGTGGATGACCCCAGGCAGAGAGAAAGCATGAAGTAATAATAAATAAAAAAAAATGGTGAGAAAAACACAATAAGTGAAAATGGAAATAGATAAAGAACACAATAATGGCCAGACAGAGAAAAGAAAACTGCATAACATAAAAGATGGATATCAAATCCGCACAGCTAAAGAATGTCACACATGCACTGAATGAATATTATTTATATTTTGGCCCGACACAAAGACATTGATTTCAATATGTTTCAGTGGTTACTGATTCAGACACACAAAACAGATACAATCAACTGTAGTTATTACAAGAAGAAATTAAGAAAAATCAATAATACTCCTCCTTTTTTTGCTCCCCTTGATTTCCTTTCATTTGCTTCATGATTGAATACTGATAGTGCCAATCTAATTATATTTCATGTAATCCATTATAGACACTGTCAGTTTTAGGCACATCTTAAAGCCTTGGCCACTATAACAGAATGTGAGGTGAGGATTTGCCAGAGAGTGAGGCATTCCAGCCAGTAATTATGGAAAGAGACCGTGGGATCCCGATCTGGGTGAAAACCATTAATTTCCAATTTGTTTAATGAAAAGGCAGAGGGATTGCCTTCATGCCAACACTATGATCTGAAGCATGGTAGACATTTTAGATGAATGGCAAAATATGATCAAATTAAGCAAGGTTTATCTAATTTCTTTTTTGTTGGGTGTAATTAGGTAGATAAGTTTAAAGAATGGCTAGACTGCCACTTTCCCCTTTGTTAGAGTGGACTTTATCAGTGTGTATGTGGGTTAGTGAATATCTGCACTAAGCTTTCTAAACAGCAGCTTAAACAGAGCTGTCGCCATGTTATCTTCTTCACAGCTCAACACAACACAATGATGAAGCATGTGCATAGTTTAAAATCGCTTTCAAGTGCACCTTGCTTTAATGCGCTTGAGAATAAGCCAAAAGACGCTTTCAATCTCATTGTGGGCATTTTATACAGATATATGCAGATGTGAATTTGCAGTGTGCATATGTGGGATCATTTCCATATTTAAATATGCACACAACAAAGCTATTAAAGGTTAATTATGTCTGACCTCAGTCTGCATCTAATGAATACAAATGCTGAGGGAAAGGGCTTCAAAAAGTCATTTTGGTTGTTCAGATATTAAAACTGTTTTTAAAATAATTCAAAATGAAAGACTCAAACAGTTGGCCAATAGGAGTCTCACACTTTTTGTAATCAGGACTATTCATGATAAGAAACATAATAGGTTTCATAAATATCTGTGAATTCTTATTTGCTTCCATAAATAGAACTAATAGATTCAGGTTTGTTTACATTCTCAGTCGGCCCTGTTTTACCTGCAGGGACATTCCAATAAGTTATTTGTTATACCAAACTGTAAAGCAAATAGATTGGTCACATTCATCAACCCTTCCGTAATCTGACTCACAACAGCAGATTGCAATCATTAAGACATGATCTCAATCAAACACACTGCTTTAAATCAATAATATAGGCTGTTCTGAATTCTTTTTATTTTTATTTCCATTTTTAAGGAATTCATCTGAAGTTAAAAACACAGATAAATATCTTTCATTTCTCATCACGTATTGCTGTCAGAGATCCGGAGTCTGATACTTTGAAATTACTTTGATACTTTGATTACCCAGTCATCAGTCATTCCCTGTTGATAAGGTCATTTAGTGATTCGGCAATAACTAATGACACATGAAGCCAAGGCATGTTGTAGACAAACTCCAAACAAATATGTCAGAACTGCCTGGTAGGAACACCCCCAATCTGTGATTGCTGTGCCAACTGAAATAACTACCTTCATTTATCTCTTTCTCCCACAGTGCATATCAGGATAATCCCTCTTCTTTAAACTTCATGCATAATGCATCAACCTAATCCTCAAGAATGGCTGGCAGGTGATTAAACTGACTCAGGTAAAAGCGTATCTAAAAATACAGAACTCCAATTATCTCATTATCTCACATGATCATTATAAATTAGACTTTTTACATATTCAAATTAAGTCAATAGCTATTGATCTTTGTGACTGCCTATAAAGGATAGATAAAGTTATATGTGAGTGATGGCATTATCTGTGGAGAGAGCAAAAACAATCTTCATGAAATCAGTCCAGAACTGACACATCTAGTTGTCTTTAGAAATGAGTTTTAAAGGGATAGTTGACAGTTTTCAATCATCCAGCTAGGTACATCAACGATAATCCCAGTGAGTTCAAACAGGCACCTTGGGGTAATCCGAGATGATCAGCTGACCTTTAAAGATCACATTGCAAAAACAGAATGATCATGTGTAACGGAGAAGCACTGACACTAGAGACTGCAGTCTTTAGCGTCCTTGTTAGCGCACCCATACCGGAGACGCCGGTTCGAATCCCACACGAGGGGGTCGAGTAGGACTGGTTACATTGGTGTCGTGACCCGGATGGGAGTGAGGTTTAGGGGGTCAGTGTAACAGAGGCCAGCCAGTAAGTGCTGTGCGGGTTGGTAAACCTCACTCCCCAGGGCTCAAGAGGCGCACTAGCGACTGACCGGAGATGCTGTTTCAAGTCCAGATTAGAGCATGTAGAGTAGGACTGGTTATACATGAGGTTTGCACTGCACAGCATTATGAATATAATAATAATAATAGTTTGTTACATTTATACTGTATGTGCTATTCTCAGCACTCAAAGCGATTTACATGGAAGGGAGTAATCTCCTCAACCACCACCAACGTCCACTTGGATGATGCGACTGCTGCCATATTGCGCCATGAATGCTCACCATAAACAAGTTTATTGGTGGAGAGGAGACAGAGTGATGAAGCCAATTATTATATATGGGGAGGATTAGGAGGCCATGTTGATGGACAGAGGCCAATGGGCAAATTTGGCCAGAATGCCGGGGTTAAACCCCTACTCGTTTTCCGAAGGACATCCTGGGATTTTTAATGACCACAAAAAACAGGCCCTTCCTAACAGAGCATGCAACACAGCTTCTTGTCCAGGCCCTTGTCATGTCCATGCTGAACTACTGCAGTGCTCTTCTGGCTGGACTTCCAACATGTGCAGCCAAACCTCTGCAAATGATTAAAAACGCAGCAGCATGTATTGTCTTCAATGAGCCCAGGTCACTCACACCTCTGACTTCAGAGAGCACACACCTCTGATTATCTCTTTGCACTGGATTTCAGTTGCAGCTCACATTAAGTTCAAGACATTGATGCTTGTGTACGAAACGGCCACGGAATTTGCACCCACCTAACTCTGCTCTCTCTTACGAGTCTATGTAACGGAGGCCAGCTAGTAAGAGATGTGCAAGTAAACCTCACTCCCCTGGCCTCAAGAGGCACTGATGCTAAAGACTGCGGTCTTTAGCTTCTTGTTATTGCACCAGCCTCCCAAGCTGGAAACACTGGTTCGAATCCTGCTCAGAGTGGTGCGAGTTCAACCGGAGGGGTTACATTGGTGCCGTGACCCAGATGGAAGTGAGGTTTAGGGGGTGAGTGTAAGAGAGGTCAGCTAGTAAGTGATGTGCGGGTCAACCTCACTCCCCAGGTCTCAAGAGGCGAACTAGAGACTTATTATTCCTCAATCCCTTATCTAATGCTATCTTGAACGATGACTGAACTTTGTATTACTGGCACTTCTCATGTTTATTGTCGCCTTAAGATTAATTGCTTGTTGTATTCCCAACTGTAAATCGCTTTGGATAAAAACATCTGCTAAATGAATAAATGTAAATGTAATTTTGGGTGAAGTATCCAAACCAGACTCACTGGAAAAGCGTGCATGTGGTGGCATTTCTGCAAAATTACATTAAGATGTTTCTTGCATGATTCACGACACTTTCAAAGATAAATGCCATGCGAGTTGCTCTAAAAGCATGCTCAGTTTTATTCCATAAAGATGAACACAAATTCGACAATGTTTATGACATCGGTTGTTTTTCTGTACTGTGACAGTTCTGAAATGAAATGTCCGCCGATGTGAGGCTCTAAGGTTAATGCTTTGGAAAATAACACCACCTACGCAAAAATAATGCAAGATAAAAACACTTTGCTGAAGCAACCATGCATGCCATTTAAACTTGCGTCTTTAAAGCTCTTTTATCATGAATCTTGTTTCATGAGAGAACTTCGCATAACAATTGCAATGCTGTACCAGGTGTTAAAACTAAAATGTTTTAGTTTATAAATCATGCAAAAGTCTTTATTAATGAATAATCTGTGTATTTTGTGTGAAAAGGAATAAAAGTTGTGGGTTACTTTTAACACCACTAATTTCAGATGGAAACTGCAGTGAAATGTACAGTATGTGTAGGAGTTTTGCAAATATGTAGAGGCACATTTTTCCAGTCAGCCTATGTTTATCCCTTTATGTGTGAATAAACTAGTGGTGGGGTGTAACTGAGCTGATGCAACCAAGTAGGGCTTTAAAACCTGCAGAAAACTATTCATTAGCATTCATACTTATCTCAATGGCAATTGCTCAGAAATTGCAGTGCCAATATACATGTATAGCCTATATGCATATGCAAAAAAAGTAACTTAATCAGAATACAAAGCTAATTTTGAATAACGGGCAATGGAGGAAGATGCTTTTCAGTTTGTAGTTTCAGCTTCTACAAGCAGGGGCTAACAGGGCAAGGCAAATACATTTCTCTGCCAAAGTGGCTTTGTAATTGCCACACATCCATTTGTTAAAGCATTCTGGACTAATCTGGTAATCTTGATGTAATTCAAGGAAATTTCACCAACATCTCTTTAGTGAAACAATTTGTGAAAATTCAGTGCTTTATGTAATGCCTATTCTAACGGACTGTTAAACTATTTGCACTGAACACTCATTCATGACCAAAATGACTATAGATTGTTTTTTTTTCTAATCTCAGGATATTATGCACACACACACACGTGCATGCACAGACAATGCATCGAGCTGGTGTGCCGAGACCCCATTGATGACTGCTGGCATGCATTATGCATTAGAAACGTTTGCTGAATTAAAGAGGCAAAGAATCAGTGGTGCACGGTGTCTCAGTGCACTTACATCACCGTAGCTTATTCTCACAGGCGTGTAATTTCCTTCTTGATGAAACACAAAATTAAATGCGCTGCCCTGAGAGCAAATAAAAAAGAAATAGATGAGAACAGATATAAACACTGACAAGTGTCACTTGGAAAGAGCTACCCACAAACACAGGAAAGTGCAAGACTTAAAATGTTGATCTATCTGTATGATTGGGGGTTTGTCTAACCTTCTCAGCACTGATGTAGAGTGCTAGGAGGCATCATTACGTTCACTTTATCAGACTCAGACAGCATTGATGTGTCTCCCAGTGAAGCGCCGTATAGCGAACACCTTTTAGGTGGAAGAATGGAGCTGAATGCTCAAAGCCTCATTATGTGAACACGTTCTAGCTTAAAAGCTGAGATCGTTAGATGTTTCTTAAATTGACTTAGTGCTCCAAAAGCTGCACATGCTTTTAATTCACACTTTGCTCTAAGAGGTGAGTATGGTCTGCAATTATAATTATTCCAGAGGCAAACTGGAGTTGATCAAAATAAAAATCACTACCTTCAGGGCAAGTTGGTTGTAAGGAGCATGACTGTGTTGATGAATGCAAAACTGGTCAAACAGATTTCATTTGAGTGGGAATTAAAGGGACAGTCACCCAAAGGTGAAAATGCTGTTTCAAACCTATATTACTTGATTTTATCAGTAAGAACACCAAGGAGAGATTAAGCATCTGCTATTTTCCATACAATGTAAGTTGATGGGGACCAAGGACGGTCAAACTCCAAAAAGTAGGGGTGTAACGGTACATACCTCAGTCGCGGTTTGGCATGTGTTTTCGGTAACCAGGTATGTTTTTTTAACAGTGGTTTACTTAACAAACTTTATCTGTCCTTCAATAAAAATAAAAATAAAGATTTATTTTTTGGTTTATGGTGCTGTTGTAATTGGGGGAAGAGATTTTAATTGTTTACAGTTTTGATGCAAAATATGTTAGCAAAATATTCTAATCCGCTCTGTCTTTGTGAAACGCATGTGTGCGTGAATTTGATTTTGTTTGAAGTGCTTAATATAAAGCACTTCTCATGTTTAAGACAACTTGGACCGTGCACTTATCCGGTAGCAGCCTTATTATTTTTAGGTTCGCAACAACAAAGTATATCGTTATAAACGATATTGTCCCATCGTTAGGGGTGAAACTCAGAGCTTGAAATTACGTTTTGCACACACAGAAGTTCTGCATGTGCAGTGGTTATTTATTTAAAAAAAAATTGTATCATTACATCCCTATCAAAAAGCATCATAGAAGTAGTCCATATGACTTGTGCGCTATATTCAAATCTACTGGAGCCATATAATAGCTATGTTTGAGGAAAAAACTAAAAGTTAAAGGGATAGTTCACCCAAAACTTGTCATCAATTACTCACCCTCATGTTGTTCCAAGCCTAGATATGCATCTTCAAAACACAAATGAAGATATTTTCAAATAAAATCTGAGAGATTTCTGTCCCTTTGGGGCATTATCCCAATGGTTGTGTAGAGCAGAAGATATTTTATTTTTATTTTTCATTGATGGAATGATAACTTTGTGGATTTGTTCAGTCTCTGTGGCGACTGTCATCTTTGTTGCCACGGTAACCACTAATCGCAAACGCAAATTTTTATATAGAAGACTTAAATTTGAGTACATTCTATGAAGCCATGATTATTTAAACCAGGATAATTTAAACCCACACGTCTTATCTGTATGCATATGTGTGATTAGAATTTGAATTAGCATTCATCTATCATCCAACTAATGGAAAGTATATAGTAACACATATAGACGACAAGCTCATCACACACAATTATACTACTCTGATTACCACAAAAATAATATCTATCTTACAAACACGCGAGGTAGCAGAGATAAGAATCAACAATCTAGGAGGTTATTCATGTCATGGACATGTCATTCTCTCTTCTAATAGGTGTGTTGTTAGATTGGAGGAGGGTCCTGCAGTGGTCTTGTATGCACAGCTGTATGGCTACGTCCTTTCTTTCCTTTGTAATGTCCAGTCGCCAAGGCCAGAGCTAAAATTTCTACAGCTGCAAGCCAATTATCGACCCTTCACAATTCTTCACAGCTTCTCTGTCTGGCAGACGGAAGATGGCAGCTGCTCTGAGAGCTGCAATGGCCAAAAAAAAGATGATGTGTTTGGCCCATTGCCTTTGGATTAGAGTATGCAGGTTATAAGAATCATATCTCAGATCCATGCTAATAGACTCTCTTCAGACTAAGGCTCAGGTGTTTAGTGCTACAAGATTGTGAAAGTAGAATTGCAGATGTGATTTCAAAGCATTTTTAAGAGTTGGCAGGACTCCTCGAAACACTTTAGACAAAATTACTTTTAATGAAAGAAAAACAGAAAATACAAGTTACCCAAATACCTACTTTGCTGGGAGGATTCCAATAGTTCTGAAAGAGAAAAGTGAATGCTTTATAATCTGCTGTTTGTAATGCTTGATATGGATTAAGAGCTGCAACTCAATTAGTATTCTAATTAGTGTTAGCAATCCTTCAGATCTATCTCTATTTGATCTCGGATTCAAATATTTCAGATTAAAGGGATATTTCAAGTTATTTTCTACACAATGTCTATGTACCACATTTGTGCGTGTTCACGGACACTGATTTTCATGTATTTTGACTCCTCCTAAAGACCTTAGTGAGGTTAGATGCATATTGAATTTAGCGCAGATGAAAACGAGGCTGTAGGGATAGATGTACAGTCTTTACAGCGGCACACACTGTATAAAGGTTTTAGATCACATAATTTTGTCAAAAGACATTTCGTCAGCTAACCAATCAGATTGTTGTTCCACAACACTACAATCCATTGAACGCAATGTATTCTATTCCTCACAGCTTCGTTTTAATTCCTGTCAAAAATTAAATATGGCGCTCAACTGACTAAAGGTCTATTGTGTATAAATGAGAGGCAAATAAGTTTACAGTGAATACACTTTCAAGCAATTGGGCAGCCAAGTGAATAGATGTGTAAAATATGCTATCACACTGTTTAGAAACTTTTAACAATCACTTACCAACCCTGTGCAGTCTATATCCAGTCTTTCAACTCATGTCATCATGTCACCAGCTAAAAAGCAAATATTGTTTGCTTTTGTTAAGCATCCGTATGAGGATACCAGGAAGGTACATGAAAGGGAAGTGATGTAATAATTTGTAAAGCTCTATTTACGTGAAGCTGAGTTCTGTAAATGCTCCCCTCAAGTCTTATGTCTGCAACGCTTAAACAAAAGTTGCTCCAGAAAAGCAGTCCCACCTCAATATGACAATTTCATCAATGTTACAGGCAGCTCAAGAAACAAACAAACATACACTACCGTTCAAAAGTTTGGGGAGAAACAAGAAACATTATTATTATCAATGTTGAAAACAGTTGTGTAAATTTTTTTTTCAAAATTCTTTGATGAATAGAAAGTTCAAAAGAACAGCATTTATTTAAAATAGAATATTTTCTAACATTATAAATGTCTTTTACTGTAACTTTTGATCAGTTTAACTCATCCTTGATGAATAAAAGTATGGATTTATTTGATTTCTTTCCCCCCCAAAATTAAAACAAAATTCTTACTGACCCCAAACTTTTTTAAACCTTACAAAAGCTTTAGATTTCAGATAAATGCTGTTCTTTTGAACTTTCTATTCATCATAGCTCATGAAATAAAAAATTTAAATAACTGTTTTCAACATTGATAATAATAATGAATGTTTTTGAGCATCAAATCATCATATTAGAATGATTTCTGAAGGATCATGTGACACTGAAGACTGGAGTAATGATGCTGAAAATTCAGCTTTGATCACAGGAATAAATTACAGTTTAAAATATATTAAAATAGAAAACAGTAATTTTAAATTGTCATAATATTTCACAATATTACTGTTTTTTTTATTGTTTTTTTTATCAAATAAATGCAGCCTTGGTGAACAGAAGATACTTATTTTAAAAACATAAAAAAATCTTACTGACCCCAAACTTTTGAACGGTAGTGTACGTAAGTGCTTTAACACTAGCATTGCATTTCTGTTTTTAAATTCCTTCTAATTTGCCTGATAGTACGGTGGCCGAGAGAGCTCAACGCGCTGCAGGAAGAAAGCACATGCAAATAGAAAAAAACACATGCAAATAGAAAAAAACACCCTAAAATTAAGAAAACATCTTCTCAGTTTCACAACACATGTGTGCTCCAAATACTCACAACACAACCAAGTACATAAACGAGCTGCAAATAACACAGACCACAACGGAAATGTTTCCAGGGGAACCAAATAAGTGACGAACCCGGCTGGGACGTGCTTACCATAGTGCTTACAGCTCAAAAGTCTACTTTATTTTATTTCTTTTTTTAACTTTTTTTGTTGTTGTTGTTGCAAAACATACAGAGATTACATTTTTATGACATACAACTTGTATACGATATACAAAATGTATTAACAATTTGTTCAATGTCATCAGAATACAAATGAGAAAAGAATAATGAGCTGAAAACTAAAATAAATAAATAAAAAAGATAGAGAAGAAGAACATGAGGGAAAGATATTAATCATCTACACAGTAACATGAGGGAAAGATATTAATCTATACATCAGTTACACTGTATACATTTTGTCATGTTATGTTTAAATTTTCATAAAGAAAAGTTTCATAAGAAATGTTAGGTAATGTAGGGTCCAAAGTTTTAAAGTTGAGACACACGCAAATTTTAAAAGCTTTTTTGTAAAAATGTATATATTTATTTACAACCGTTGTGTTAACAGCATTATATTTCTGCGTAAGAACAGCTATTCAGCTGATGGACACCGTGCTTCGTTGTCATGGGAACATCCCAGGTGAAAATAATGAGGAAATTACGTTGTCTTTCGTTGCTCCCTTCATTAAGTGCGTTCCAAACGACTACATAATGGCACACTATAGTGCCCTGCTCACTCCAAAGTCCCACTTCAAGAGCTCTACCGTCTGCCCTTCGAAGGGATCAGGGCATAGGGATGCTCACGAGCAATAAGCACGTCCCAGCCGGGTTCGTCACTTATTTGGTTCCCCTGAAAACATTTCCGTTGTGGTCTGCTATTTGCAGCGCGTTTCTGTATTTGGTTGTAAATTATTTGGAGCACACGTTTGTTGTGAAACTGATGAAGATGTTTTCTTAAAGGAGCTGTATGTAAGAAATGTATTTCAATTAATCATAAAATAGCCCTGATATGTCACTAGACATTAAGAAATCATGTTCATTTCAAATACTTATATCACTGACAACAGTAGTCCGGCCAGGATATTGTCATTTAAAAAGTGAAGTTGCAGCCCTCAGCTGATGTTGATGTTGTCATCTTGTGTTTTGGCCTGAAGCTCCACCCTCCACCTATCTACCAATCACGAAGTCAGTAGTGTTTCGGCATTGGGGTTGCCAGCTCTGCTCTAGTTACCACAGCTACGTATCAGTCTACGTTCCTGCTGGATCTTGCAGCCTATCTGGCAACCTGGAGTCAGGGGGGAGGGGGAGGGGATACACCGCTCTACAGTAATTTGAAAGCGATTGCAGTACCAGTTTTGGCCACAATCTTACATACGGCTCCTTTAATTTGCGGGTGTTTTTTTCTATTTGCATGTGTTTTCTTCAGTTGCTGCGCTTTGAGCTCTCTCGGCCACCGTATGATAGACTTCCATTTTAAACTCAATAGTGTGAATGCATTGGAATTGACAGTATGCAACAAATGTTTTTTAAGACATTGGAAGATAACCAGAATACACCTTTACATTGTAATGGAAGTAGTGACATATCACTGTCAGAAATAGGGTACAGTAGGAGTCCATTGTCCCCCAAGGTACAATCTACACTAACGTACCCCATAGGGCTTATTATTGGACCTCAAGGTACATATATGTACCTTTTTGAGGGTCAAAAAGCATTAAAAGGTACATTTATGTACCGTTTCTTTTAAAGGTTAAGGTACAATATTGTACCCTTGAGGGTACAGCCCCAGTGCAAGCCATTGTACCCCTAAAGGTACAATTATGTACTTAATTTTCTGAGAGTGCATTGTGACATACTACAATTGAGTGAAATGGATTATCGAAAAAAGAAAAACGTGAGTTTGCAGTAAATTATAAGTAAGGGTCAGGGTTTTGGTCGATCAGATCACAAGTGGATGACGCTAAACACAGGTGTAAACGGCGTCTAAAGCGTTTTGTGCTTGTCTACTTTCAATCAATTCCAGAGGTAGTCGAAATGCATTCGACCGGATTGCTTTCGTTGTGTAAACGCTCATGTGGTCGAATGCATTAAAACAGCCACAATCCCACAAAAGACGCCTACTCTCCACCTACTGACCTAATGCGTAAACATTATGGGAAGCGCGCTAGCCAGACGGGATTTAAACTTTGTTGACGGGAGACCCAAGTTTGGTTTGAAGACGAAAAACGTACTAAGCACAATGTTCTCTCACCATTCTTGATTTCTAACACACACTCATAGCGTTTGGCGAGGTCTTGCAGCTGTCAGAGCAGAAACGAAAGCTGCTGCTCTCCGTATGTTTTTCCATCATCTCCGTGCGCATTCATATGTAAATTGCGCAAGCTTAGTTTGTCCATTGGATTAAAAGATCTGAAAAAAACAAAAACATACCTTTACCCGGCCCATGGCCCTACCCTTGAAGAAATCAGGACAGAAGTGGTTGAACGTGGACAAAAGAGACGGATTTAAACACCAGGAGTAAACGGATATGAGTCTCCCTTGTCTACTTGTGATCCAATCAACCAAAACCATCTTAATACCAGGTGTAAACAGGGCCTTAATGGTTGGTGAAGTCCGGCATATGCAGGAGATAGAAGTTTGTCATTTCATGCATGGATTAATCATTCACAATAAGATCAATACGATGCTTTTAGAAAATAGGTAGGGTGAATTTACATTGACATCATTTAATGCTGTTTTTTGTGACTTTTAGTCCATTGTGCAAGCTTTCATTTGTGCACAATGAAAGACTGTGGAGCCCAGCACAACATACAATGCCACTCACTTTCATTGTATGGACATTTTTCAAAATATCTTCTTTTGTGTTTAAAAAGAAAGAAAGAAACGCATACAGGTTTGGACAAACCTGGGGTGAGTAAATGATGACGGATTTGAAAGAATTTGAACCATCCCTTTAAGATATGAACTAACTTGGGTAGACTGCCAACTTTATTATTCCCTAGGCTTTTAATTTTTTTAATTTTAATTACTCTCCCTAAACATTGGAGTGATTATTGGCTAATATTATGCAGGCATTAAAGTGATCAACAAAGAGAAGTACATTAATTCATCACTCAATATTTGAAATGAATTATTCATAGTATTAGTTTGGAGTCGCGCAGCAGTTCTTAGAAGCAGACATTTATCTTGCAGTTAACCTTTTGTCACAGTGAAAACAGAACAATGTTATGCTCTATGGTTGACATGTCCTGGTTATATGTGCTGGGGAGAGTACAGTGAGAGAAGTTAAACAGGTTTCTGTTCAATACACTGACTCATTAATGAGCTGGGTAAAATGTCACTCTGGAGGTCCAGATTAATTAAAAACCACAGACAGCTGATTACAGGAAAATGACTTACAGATTTCCTACCGGCTGCTGAGAGTCAAATGCAAAGTTCCGATGAGCTAAATTACACTATTATTGATTGCTTGCAGTAAAATTAGACTGTAATTGCTCCAGCTCGCATTGAAACCGTTAAAGATGGAGTAAATCCTACAAACAACATAAAAGCTATTCTGGTGCTAAATGACAGACATGTGAAAGTAATTTGGAGACAGTTCGTTTCCTGCTGAGATGCAAAATGAAGCATTCAGGGCAGAAAAACTTAGAGATTTGGGATTTTTAAACATGTAATACTGCACTTCACCAGAGGACGAAATAAAACGAATATTCAAGTTTGAATTGATTTCCATCTGGTATAAAAGTACATGAGTGTAACTGGAAAAAGTTTATTTTGTGTGTGGAAATCCTATTGACAGCATAAGGTATCCACCTAAGTCGTGTAAACCCTCGGCCTTATGACATTATTGAACTTATTACAGTATCTGTTGACAGTATGACGTTGAACCAGACAAACCTGATACTGTAAGTCACAGTGAGCCTTTAAATATCAGCATATGGTAATACAACTATTAGTAGATTGTGGTAATAACTTATCACCATACCTTAAATGATGCATTTTCAGCATAGCCGCTCTATTAGCTGCACTCGGTTCTTTTGTTTTGTGCCCTATATATGTATATTTATCAGGGCAGGGCAGAGACAGCCCTGAGAAACAGAAACTGGCTCTGGACAAAAGTTACTGAAACAGAAAAAGGCAGAGGCCCGACACAACTGCCACTGCCAAAATAATACCAGTGACTCACAGTTGCCTTCAAGCCCTGTTTCAACATGTAGTCTGAGCATGAACTTTTAATTAAACACACTATATATAGAGGCTACACAATCTCTGATATCTTACTATTTAGAAGAAGTGAAAGTTGTGATATACTTCACTCAAAGTCACCTGCCAAACAAACATACGGCTTTCATTTGTACGAGGGTTAAGGACAAATAAGTTTGAAAAATATTCAAAATTACAGTTTTTATTAGTTTTATCAGTTGTTAGGACATTTCTCGATACTTAAGTCACTTTTTCAAAACTCTTTGCACAGTTCTCCTTCACTCTCAGAAGAAAAGGCAAACAAGCGACAGTCTCTACTGTACAGAATTCAGTGCAGTATATTTTACCCGTTTTGTATAGATGGTAATGAAATTAAGACCTGAGTAGGTGATTAGCTACATCTAATTGTTTTATAGTATAATTCAAAATGGCATTACTGTACAATTTTGACAAATTGCTGTTTATTCAAATAAGTTTAACAGTTTTGAGAACAGTAATGTAAACATGCAAATTTGTATGTAAAGTCCACACATGTATGGAAATGTTGTGATCACTGTGTGAAGAGTTCTGAAAAACTGACCTAAGTAATGAAAAATTTGCCCTAGAGATTTGTCCTTGACACGTTCAAGCTATTTTAAGGCATGAAGAAATTATTTTAACAGGAAAAAATGTTTAACGTTCAATTTTATTGAAATAAAAAGGTCATTTTTGTTTAACCTTCTGGTGAACAGTACCAGAGGGTTAAACAAAAATGACCTTTTTATTTCAATGAAATGATTGTACAATATTTTGGTTTGATAATGTTTTTTATTTATATATTTTGTATTTTAGGGGTATTTTATGATACTTAATTTTATTTAGGCAGTAGTTATAATCCATTTATTCACTTTTTGCGCATGGACCTGAAAATTAAATTTCCAACTTAAATGGTCATAAATCTTTAATGCTTGTTTAGAGCACAGACTTACGTTTTAAAAATGTTACTTATAACATTTTATTTTACATTTAATGTTATGGAAATTGCATAAAATACCCTTTTCAATTTTAATATGAAATATATATTATCCAAAACACGTTTTACTCTAAAACTGTGAGGAAATCAAAGCCATAAATCTGAACAAGCTGTGTTCCAAATTTGAGGTTGATATCTCAAAGATGAGCTTTCAGTAAGTATACCAAGGTTTTTGGGAAATTCGTCTCCCATTCATTTCCAATGCGGTCAAAAATAATAAAAATGTGAATATTTTTTCAAGATCCAATCAAGTTTCAAGCCATTCCGATGGCGTAATTTTTTCCGGAATTGTCACCATATGCCATTTTGACTATCATAGATGCGTTTTAAGGGATGCAATTATTGACTGCAGGGGGACTTTAAGGGTTAAGCAGGACATCCCCAGTAAAACAGGCCTGGAGTGACTTCAGCAGATGTCTCAGGCTTTTCCCCTCCAAGAGTGGGATGGAAGCTGTTTTATACATGCTATGTGGAGAGGGATCTGCAAACTCTAATGCAGTGCACAACATGAATAATAATAATATAAAAAAACTCTAGTCAGTCTCACTGAAACAATACCTGGCAAATTCCTGGACAACGGATGTGTTGTCCAAACCAAGTAAAGTGTGGGCGCCTTGACCCCGCTGGCCAACTCAAACCCTCCTGAATTTGTATTCAGCCACACTACACATTTTAAAACAAGTGTTTTGGTATTGTAGTGCCAAGCTTTCTCTGCGGAGCTAGAGCAGAATGCCAATTCAAACACAGTTGTGCAGCCGTAATATTCTCAGCGCTTAGGTCTTGAAGAGCTGAGCGAAAGCAGGATAGATGGTGTTATGTAACCGCAGCCCGTTCCAGTCTGTTTGCGTCAACCAAAACAGACGGCAGCAGTTTTGAAAGGAGCAGAATGCAAAATTAGACTTTGCAAACAGCAAAATGAATCCTTTGTGTGAGCATACGGCAGGATGCGCAGCATCAACTGCTCATCCAGATGGCTAACACATGTTCTTTCCTGTTGCTGTCACTCTCTCTCTTTTTTCCTATGGAAAGGTGATCCACACCAGCAGCCCTGCTATATCTGTCTGTTTGGCAAAGTTATATTGTTGCAGCAGAGCAGCGCCTTGATCTAAACTCCACCACTCTGAGCTAAGAACCACCTTTATTCCAATTGGCAAGGGTTTGTATGCATGCACACACTCTCTAACCGCAAAAGAAGGAACGCTGTAATACACCCCCACAGTGCTAGGTAGTAAAGCATTGAAAAAAGAGGTGGAGCAGAGGTGAAAATGTGTGTCAGGTTAATCCTAACAACTGCAAACCATTTTTTGTGCTAAATACGCTATTGATTGAAGCCCATTGATTTGTGCACATGTGTGTGAGCGCATGTGTGTGTCTGTGTGAGTGTGTGTGTAAACAGCTGCTCTTGTGACACATTGGCATTCCTGCCAATATCTGTCAGTATGAGCTCTGAAAATAAATCCCAGGCTTTCGGCTGTCTCGGCCCACACAGAGGAATTTGAAATCACACAGCAGTTTTAGATAAGAAAGTCACACAGCCTCGATTTCTGCCAGATGCGTCAGCCAAAAACTGCCCGGGCTACAGATGCTGTCCATACTTGTCTCTTTGTTGCATCTATATCAATATTTAGGGAAGGTGTTGGCTGTTTTTGTAGTATTAAGTATAAGAGATACAAAGTAAATGGCTGATGAATGAAGCTTCTCTGCCTTATACTGTGATAGAAAGAAGGCCCTCCACATTGATCATTCAGCAGCACGTCTCGTGATTTTCACCAGATGATGATGTCAGCTTCGCCTTAAAATATTCCCGATATAAAAGTAATGCGGTCTGTTGCATATTTTCATCTGTAGTGATTCCATACATACAGTGACTTTGAATACCTCTTCTAGAAGCATGCTTTTTTATTTGTAAATCTTTTGAAGAGCGCAAACTCAAAACGTCAGGGCGATACGACGGTCCTGGTTGCATAATAAAAAAAAGGGCTCATTAAAAGGAAATTAATTAATGAAATGCTTCACTGCTTATTCATATTCAAGAAACGTTTGGGCAGCAAATCAAAGTTATGTGATGCGAACAACAAAACAGGAAAGGATATCATAGAGAAGAAGACCTCATGATTCTTTGTCAAGATCAAGTTATCTCTTAAATATGAGATAATGTGACCTTTTAATGACAAGGAAGTTTGGTTCAGGTTGTCATGTGGCGTGACTCCTCAAAAACGTAATATTTATGAATGAATAATTCATGTTTTTTCTTTAAAAATGTCCTTAAAACATATTTAAAAAACGTTTTTTTTTTTAATGCATTTAAGGTAAACTATATTACGTGTTTACTTGACCGTTACACCACATGACATTTAAACCAAGACATTCAATTGAAACTTTTCTTGGAAACACTCAAAAATGTGTTTCAAAACTATATTTGAACGTATAACATTCAAAAGCACATCATGTGCATTAAACTACGGGTGGGCCATTTATATGGATACACCGCAACAACATGGGAATGGCTGGTGCACCAAAGTCCCGTTTGCGGCACACCAGTACATGTGAGGGGGCAAACTCCTCAAGATGGGTGGTGACCATGACATATACTAATGTGCCACAAACAGGACCTCAATATCACCAACCACTCCCATGCCACCACGGTGTATCCATATAAATGGCCCACCCTGTAGATTTCCCCCCTTTTATTTGCCATTGACGTACACCAAAAGTTATTCAGATATACTTTTTTGTTTGCAAAAAATCTGCTGTGATTTGCTTGTGATTTGTTTGGAAATTGACCCTGACCTTAAGTACAAAGTGTATTTGGACAGGACACATGTGTGTATGTGTACACACACACACACACACACACACACACACACACACAAACAGCTACTTAATTTATAAAGGCGTTCTTTTGCACCTGCAAATCCTTTGACACAATGCAGCTGACTGACAAAGAGGTGAAGCCTTCAATCTCATTGAGGCAACTGACAGCCAATGAGGCTCCCACACAAAAAGGAGAAGAAAATAAGATTCTTTAAAGGCATCCAATGGAACCATAGAAGGAAACAGCTAAAAAAAAAGAGACAAAAAGAAAGGGGAGAGAGTACGAGTGTGTTTGAGAGTTGAACTCAGGCAGGCTATGCCTAAAGCAACTCATCCCACTCACCAGCCTTCACCAAACACAATATTTCACTAAACAAAGAAAACGTGACTTCTAAAAGTTCATTTGAGTCGCAACTACATTCATTAAAATGACAGTTATGTGTTCAGTTAAGCTAACGCTCCTCTTCACAAGCTCTCAACTGTGGTTTCATGCCATGAATAAACCTAATAGATTATATCAGCCTCATGAACTGTTTACTTAGTCAGGCCTACCTGACTTGGGATGGGGGTTGAACTCTAGGTGGATAAAATATGCAAAATCTTCTTTGTTATCAATGTGACAATGAATGTCATCAAAATTACCAAGCACTTATCATAATGCTTCTTAACATCATTGTTAAAGGGACTTAACACAGGGCTGAACCTGCATATCAAGTTCTGATCAGCATCTACATTTACTGAAAAAGGCAAGATGCTTCATTGGCATCTAGTTCCATACAGAACCTTTAACATTTTCTTTTTAACCTTTTCTCTGCACAAAAGGTTCTTTATAGTGTACAGATTATTAAAAGAACTGAACCCCCAGATTTATTGGAAGCTTTATTTTTAAGAGCGAACCAAGTTTGTAATCGTAACTGCAATATTTCTTTCATTCACTCACCCCCAGCCCATGTGATACCCCACCTCTCTCAAACAGTGGAAAGATGGCAAGATGTGCTTTGCCAGACACCTGGGATATAACTCATGTGGACCGGCCCTCCCTCAGTAAATGAAAGCACCATGTGTCTGAAAGAAGCGGCTTGAAAGAAATGAACCCTGCACAGCAATAAGATGGTGAGCTCTGTTGGCCTCTATCTGATAATCGCCTTTATTATCCAGACTATGGATGGTGTGGAAAGTCTAATTTGAAATGATAGTCCATGTGGTGTGAACAAAGAGGAGGTGACACCTGGAATTTCACTATAGTCAAACTGGCTATTGTATTTAGTTGAATTAAGCAAATAATTTGGAACATGCGCTTATAATGAAATCTGTTACGCAGGAGAGCAAATATTACATTGATAACGGCAAAAACACATTCTTATAGTCACTTCCTTGTAAGTGTTGGTAATGTAACCCCAGAGATACACACAAGGTCCTCTGGGTGAGTTTAAAAAAAACCAAACATCTAATGTTGAATTTGACAGTTCTGACATTTGTAGGCAAATAAGGACTTCAGCACTCATCCCCTCTCAAAATGGTGCTGGTTATTAACGGAGTCGGTATTGTGGTTATTATGCCAGAGTCTGTCTAATTTTGATGTAAGATTTTATATTTTTGAAAGAAGTCTCTTATGCTCACCAAGGCTGCATTTATTTGATGACAAGTAAAATACGGTTATATTGTGAAATATCATTACAATAAATTTTTTTTTCAGATTTTAATGTATTTTAAAATGTAATTATTCTTGTGTCACATGATCTTCAGAAATCATTCTAATATGCTGATTTGCTGCTCAAGAAACATTTCATTATCAATGTAGAAAACAGTTGTGTTTAATATTAATTGTTGAATCAGTAATCATATTTCCCCCAGGATTTTTTGATAAATAGAAAGTTCAAAAGAGCCGTATTTGTTTGAGATTATTGTCACTTTATTGTCACACTTTTGATCAATTTAGTGCATCCTTGCGGAATAAAAAGAATATTTTTTACTTTTAAACATTAATGAATTCTAATATTCTCAAAACTCTAAAATCTGCAAAATACAGCAGTAGCGTTGTATTCCTTCGGCCACACTTTAATATTTTTCTTAAACAAAACATAAAGTTTTTGGTGAACTTTGCAAATCAAGCCCAAAAGCAACTTTTGAAGGAGCATTAACAGTTCAAAATGATTTGATTTATTGCAAATAATATTTCTTAAAGGGAAAATTCTGTCATAATTTACATATCCTTATGTCATTACAAACAAGTTTGACTTTCTTTCTGCTGTCAGTAAGGTGATGAAAATAATGACAGTATGTAATTTTTGGTCAACTATCCCTTTAAGAACAGTATCTAATTTTTGGTCAACTATCCCTTTAAGACTTTTTTTTTTTTTACATAACTCACTCAAAATGCATTTTTTCCCAAACCATGTTGACTGCTACTTAAAGTGAAGGAAGTAGAGGACTGAATCGTGTTTGCACATACCTGCTGTGAGCGCTGAGCATTAAGTTATTACTGATGTTACATTTATAGAGCATTACATTCATACCGGTGTGAAATGAATAATTTCACCTAAATCCTTTTGAGGTTTAAAACTGCATGTTTCTTTGTTTTTGATTTTTTACAAAAACATAAACTCATATTTCTAAAGGGAATCTAGGGAGAGGCCGTTTATTTGCCCAATACACGATCATTCAAAAGAAACTAATATGACAAGTCAGTAGTTGCACATTATGTATTTTCTCAGCCCCACCCACCAACAGTGCATGTCATCCGTTCACCCTCTGCCACTTCAGCAGAATGATTTAATGTCCAGATCCTTTTCACGCCCCCCTATTATTGTCCACGGTGAGAAATGTCTCGAGTCTCTTTTTATAAGGTTAAGACAGAAAGTGACAGGGCAATACCTGTAAACAGGCCGATGAGTCTGGGAAAGACAGAAGACCTAATCTCAGTTTGGTTGGATTTATCATATCTGCTCTAGTAATCCTTAACACAAAGCCTGGATGAGTGCCGTCTTTGTGTGTGTCAGAATAGCAGGCTTGCAGAACAAGCCTTGGCGTGTATTTTCTTTTTTCTCTTTTTTCTTTGTTCAGCGGTAACACTGTGGCAGGTATGGAATCTTAGGTTACAGTGGGGATATCTTCTGACAACATGGAGGTACTGAGGGTACTGGGTGGGGTAAGCTGGGCCGGAAGGTTGATGTGGAGCATCGCAGCTATGTGCATCCATACTGCATGACACACAAAAAAAGTATAATTCTATCATGACAACTCTCGGAAGATTTTAGCATGGTAATGGATATGACAATGTTAATGTATTTGGTCTTGGCGGAATAGATCTGCTACGCTGCTTGCAGAGCAAGTACTGGAACTTTCTACTACCAATACTGTGAGTATGTAAGACACACTGCTGCTGCACAAATAGCATATATCAATTACCCATCGCAGATCTACAGGTGGAGCGTTTCAGACGAACGCTGAAAGCTGCTATAGCTAATGGTAGCCAGCTATGTAAATGTTGAGCAGCAAGCTCATTGGCTGCAGATGCAACATGAACCAATCAGCTTGAGCCAAGTAGTTAACGCTGTAAATATCATCAGCTGCATTAAAGGGTAACTCTCGCCAAAATGCAACTTAGGGTCTTTTTGTTAATCTACCCGAGGCAAACTTTTGTTTAAAAGCATAATTAGAATGGAAACGCCACTTTTATGTTTGACCGTATTTTCGTTTTCGGTCAAATTGCCTTTTGAATGGGAGTGCTTGGGGCACTACTATGATAGCATCAAAAATCACTATTTTTAAACACTAAGAAGGCTCGACACAACATGAAACTTTGCTCTAAGTATCAGCAGGGGCTCTACACATGAACTCGAGCATTGAGCATTGTTTCCAGCCGCCGGCATTTTGACAGTCAAAAATAGTCGATCTCCGAATACGAATGAACTGACTCTGAATTTTAGTATTGTTTCTTATATGAGGATCCTTTTTCAAATACAAGGTCAATATTGATTTTCACTAACGACAAAACAACAAATTATCCGTGAATTTACGTCATCTAGAGTTTCATGACAGAACTAGCCATTTTTCCAGCTAAAATGTTTAAAAAGCCTTAAAACAAGATACATTTCATTGAGAAGCAATACTGCATAATTAAGATATTAAGAGTAGTTTAAAGAGAATGGATCTTTAATATGTGTATTTTGGCACATTTTTCACTTGTTTAAAGTATAAACAAGTTAAAAACGAGTGGAAAAAAATCTGCCAGAGTAGGAAGACAAAATACACTTATATTCAAGATAATACGGTTTATGAAAGCAAATCTTAACGTGTAAACCCTGACATATAATATAATAGCCAGATTTATTTATTTAATGTTTGAGAGCAGTTTATGGACAAAAAAAGTTGCATGTGTTTTTTATTGAGTATCATATTTGATGTTGTCATGTTTGACTTGTCATACTTGAGAAGAAAAAAACGACTTGATTTTATTCAGAGACACAAACAGAGCAAAAATATGCAATTTGGTGCAGTTAAAAATTTTTTTTTAAATTCATTCAAGTATAGCAGACTACTTGCTTAAAATGTTTATGAATATCACTTGTCAGACTATATCTTCCAATAATATCTTAGTAAGATGATATTTACATCCTTTTTATCAAATGCCTGTTTTTATTGTGGGAGGGTAAAACATGTAATGAAATACGATATAATGATGATTGAGAAATGTACAAATAAACATTCCTCAAAAGCCTGATGGATTATACTTGATACTTACATTTTAACATGATTTGTCTAAAAATTATATATGGATAATCATGTAAACCTAAGCTGCTTCAGCCCTGCAAGTGTTCTTCTTGAAATTTGACTAACAATATACAATTTACTTCATAAAAATCAGTAAAGATTTCACAGCAATAAGACGCATACCACGACCTGAAGAAGGATGTTTTAATAATCATACTAAAAAACCTTTTACTTGCTAATTTTTTATTATAAACAGATGGCATGCAATAGATTTTGTACAGCAGGTTTTTCAGCAAAGATTTGATCATGTTAGGATGCCATAGAAATTTGTGTATCAAATATTATAAGGTTAATGTCTTGTTTAATTATCAAGATTAATCTTGTTTAGTGATTTTTAAAATATATATATTTTTTACTAGAAAAGACTAATCAAAAAGACTCATTAGAAAATGTCACTTTTGCAGTATATTTTTGTCTCAATTTTTTCTAGTTTCAAGCACAAATCCAACAAAATTTTTATGTTTTTACTTTTGCCAATGAGAGTAGAATATATTCTCTTGTTCTGAGCAGAGTTGGGTAACGTGAGTAACATGACGTGAGTTATGTAATCAGATTACTTTTTTCAAGTAATAAGTAATGCAAATTTAGTTACTTTTTCATATAAGTAATGCAAGATAATTTTTTTCCCATTTATTGACTGACAGCTCTCCTGTCCCAATGTAAAGGAAATCAGGGATAAGTGCAGAGGCGTTGTGTGTGAACATGATGGTCATTGTAGATCTAGACTAAATGTGAACAAACATTTACTCATCTCACTTGCACAAAAACAGATTTAGTATTTTTCTGTTATTTTGTTAAACAAACAATGTGAGAAAAAGTAACGCAAAGGTAACGTAATACATTACTTTCCATAAAAAGTAACTGAGTAACGCAATTAGTAACTTTTTTAGGGAGTACCACAATATTGTAATGCATTACTTTTAAACCTTACTATTCACAACACATGGTTCTAAGGATGCTTATAAATAGAAAAAATAAGACTAAATACTGTAAAATTATACAATACTGATTTAGAAAATGTATATTGCAGCATGAATCTGCATGAGTACTCTTTAACAGTGAGATAATGTGTAATATTTAAATAATCAAATATTTAAAATTATTCCGAGGAGCTGCAAGTATGACAGAGCTCAGTTCTGCGCAGACCTTATACTGAGACATGCTGAAAGAACAAAAGAGCCACAGGTGCAAGCTCACTTTACACCTTGACCTGGTTTGTCAGCTTGTCTGCTGAATTTGTGCCACTGCAAAGCGAAGTGTCAAAAGCAGCAAATCTGCGTTGACGAGAGGGAGATTAAGGGCTAGAGGTCAGAGAACAAACACAAAACTCCTCGGAGATTCAGGGAATTCTCCAAAACACAATGCCGTTTCACACACTGCGGTTTCCTTTATTGTTAAATGAATATCTGATGGCTAAATGTGCCTGGATTGCAATCGGATATGTTAAGTATGCGTGCTTTGTGTATGCGCACATGTGTGTTTATTTGTTGCTCTTCGGGTCTGTGAACCCGAGCAAGGTGTTACAGCAGTGCAGCTGTTAAAAGACGATATCACTCTTTAGTCATTGTGTGTTTATTTTGTGTGTGTGTGTAAATGCACCTGGGGGTGTCCATGCTTGCAAACCTTCTGAAAACCTCAAAGCTTTCTAGCTGAGACACAGAATACCTGCATCATTGTCACTTCAGCCCTTAGGCAGGCAGAAGGCAGTGGATGGGGAGAATAAGTCATTTGTCAAGAGTTGGGCAAGTTGAAACTACAACCCCATTTGTTCCACTATAGAGCAGGTTATGGATCCAGTTAATGAGAAGAGACATTTTCTAGCACACACATATTCACATGCAAACATTGACCTAGCTGTTCACACACACCCACACACACAAAAATGGCCGCAATACTCGCTGTAATGCATGGAAAGCGCGAGAGACGCTTTGTCATCTGTCTACATTACTGTAATAATGTAGATGGGGAAGAGTCAAGTGAAAGGGTAAGAGTACTGCAATGACACATAAAAGAACAATGATCATTCACCATAAAGTTTCTACAAGTTATGATGTGTCAAGAGGCAAGACGTCCTTTTGACAGCCTCCGTCTCGTGAAATATGAGCCTATATGTCTGAGGAAGTTATGAAATTGTGTCCTGAATATAAAAACAGGCACTGGCTGGTGAGACATAGATTCTTTCAAACTGACAAATGACCAGGCCCAGTACATTTTAGCATTGTGTTTTTGTGGTAAATGGGGTAAAATGTATTCAATGGAGCTGAGAGTACCACACTAATATAGCAGGCTATACAGTATAGGAGTTTAGTTCAAAAATATATATGTCTGATATAATATATTATATAAACTATTCAATTTAGTCTGTTGTAAGCGCTTCTTAAAGAGACAGAAAAAAGCATAGAAGTAAATAAACTCAAAATGTAAAAGACTAATGGTCTAAGGATCATTTGTGGTTTTGAAGCCACGATAAGAGAACAGTTTTCAATTATTCTATTGTTCAAGTCAGACTCATTCAACTTATCGCTATTTCAGCTTATCTTCTAACAGAATGATTAAACAGATTTGTTTTAAGGGTTAGCGTATACATACCCTTGAAAAAACGAAGTGTGCTCAATTGTATGTGCACTTTTAGTGTACTTTTAACCTTTAGGAAATATATAAAGAATTTGAGCATCAACAAAATATGTTGTATCCAGGAACATGACTTCTTGGCAAAATCAGGGTGACCTGATATATATAAAGGATATATATGTGACCCTGGACCACAAAACCAGTCACATGGGTCCATTTTCTGAAATTGAGATTTATACAACATCTGAAAGCTGAATAAATAAGCTTTCCATTGATTATGGTTTGTTAGGATAGGACAATATTTGGCCGAGATACAACTATTTGAAAATCTGGAATCTGAGGGCGCAAACAAATCGAAAGATTGAGAAAATCGCCTTTAAAGTTGTCCATTTATGTTCGTGATTGTGCTGCATTCACTCACCAAAATAAATTTTTTATACATTTATGGTAGGAAATTTACAAGATATCTTCATGGAACATAATCTTTACTTAATATCCTAATGATCTTTGGCAGCATAAAAGAAAAATCGATAATGTTGACCCATACAATGTATTGTTGGCTTTTGCCACAAATATACCCGTGCGACTTGTGACTGGTTTTGTGATCCAGGGTCACATATAAAGAATTTTGAGCCTAAAACAAAATATGTTGTATCCAGGAACATGCCTTACTTGGCAAAATCAGGGTGACCACATTCTCATCTCAGGTAGCATCAGAAACTCACTGCTCCAGCCCGATAATGACCAGTTTATGTTTACTGGCCCAGTGTGATATTAGATGCCTTAAAATGAATGGTTTTGTTTTTGTGCATTATAAATTCTGTTGGTGGTCATTAGCACCCTGGATTCTTTTCCACTACGACACTGTGCCAGCTGTTCTCAGGTCACATCAGTCACCTGACATGGACACATCTGTCTAACCTCACTTCTGCCCTTTACAACACATTTTACAATCGCCCTCCTGCTGTACTCTCATTGCAATCCATGCCCATCAAACTCACCCTCAGTCTGAATCAAAACGAGCCTCTCATACATATTCAATATGCAGCCTTTCCAAAATCTACATGCTTTAAGGAAAGACTGGTTGCATGATGATTTTTGCATGCATCATGAGTGTCATTTTGGCAATGTGTGTGTTTTTGCCAAATGATATTCATTCTGATGTGCATCTGAGATGCATAAGAACTGAGGGTTCAGTCAGCATAGTAATGTTCATTATACCAGTGATAACAAAAGCATGACAGCTGCATTTTTTCCAGTTGCTGGCTCGAAAGAGATGAAAAAATCCAACGTCTCTGACAATTAATAATTGCAGTCCCTTCCTTTTGAAAATAAATGCTGTAGTAAAACTGTAGTATATATAGTGGTTCATTGGATATACGGATACTGTATCAAAATAACAACACATGGCATTCGTAAGAATTTGTATAAACGTGTACAATTTCATTTGTAAGTTATCATACATTCTGCTTATGCCGTAATAAGGCTTTTGCTTATTTATTGCTAAAATGCAATAGATGTTCCAGCAATAATTTAGACAAGGCCAAAGACAGAGATCCTGTAAATAGAAAATTCCCATCCTTGCATAATGCATCATTACTATAAAGGCCCACAGATAAAAAAAGCACTTCAGTGTCGTTTTGCTCTGACATTGTGGCAGTGAAAAGACTAGAGCTTTACTATATGTCAGCCATGAAATGTTTAATGAAGGATCAAGAGTTATGCAGGGAGAAGTGGGACAGTGCGTATGGGAGTTGCTTTTCCACATTTTCCACAAGTCTGCCATCTGACTGGCATGTCTGAGCACATTCTGCGGAAAAAAACGGTAGGGAGGGGGGTATAAGACGGTACATTGTTTAGAGGATTACTGTCATATCAATTTTAATATATTTCTCAAACATGTTAAATGCAGGCTATCCACACTGGGCTGCTTCGTTCACAAAACTGTCCTTATGGGAGAAAAGGTGGCCATCAGAGCTGAAATAGATGGGCATATAAGAAAGACTGGGGCATTGCTCAAGGATGAGTTGTGTCTGTAAGGGGAAGGAATGCTATAAATCTCTCTGGCAATGTTCCGGTAAATGTCTAGAGTCATCTCAAAGGAGCAGTGGAGGAGATGTCTTATGTGTTTTAATCCACAAAACACCTTTGATTCTGAATGCTTATTCTTTTGTTCATCATTCATCTGAATGCTTATTCTTTTGTTCATTCATTCATTTTTTTTTTTTTTTTCTTAATTCAACTTAGCTTAATTTAAAACCATAATCATTACTTCAATACAAACTCCTATGTAGCCATACTACTACTCCAGGAAAAGTGAGAAAAAAAAGCAATACAACTGATAATTAGTGGAAATGAAGATCAAAAACAGGAAAACAGGAAAGAAAATGTCAAGTAAGAACAAAGAGCTGCCAAATATGAAAGAATATTTAAGTTACAAATTCACTTGCTTTTATAAGCAGCCCAATAATAGAGCAATTTTATATTTATGGTGAGTGGGTTTAATTGCAAATCTTATATAAATAAATAGTTTTACACCTGCAGTGTGACTAACTTAAAAGTAGTCAAAAGTAATGCAAAAAATAATATTTTGTATGGTACTGTAGGTTACGTGGCAAAAAATCCTCTGCTTTCCCAAGTACAAAACAGTCTGCTTGGAAAAAAGCCCAAGCATTTAGTTCAAAACATACTTTATGAATTACAGTACTGGTGGATAAGTTAATACATGTACTTCTGCTCTAGTCAAATTGACTTGCAGGTCTAATCAAATACTCAGATGAGAGAAAAGGTCAAAAAGCACATTAATGCTCTAATAACGCAATTTTTGTTGCTTCCCAATGGTGCCGTGATCATATCAAATTTGAAATTCTAATGCATTTACATGAATAATTAAACCAGAAAAAAACAGCGCTACAAACTGACTCAATAAATAAAATCCATGATCTATTATTCATATATGTGATGTCTAAATTGGACTTTAATGTGGGTCACAAAGCTTAGTTTTGGAAAATAACAACAACTTTGTCCTCTTTTGCCTGTTTTCTCTAATGGTATTCTAACAGGGTCTCACACAGGCACTGCGATCATGGTAAGAAATCCAAATGAAGGGAGAAGTGAATAAAACTGCTGGGTCTCATTGTGCGAAGCATCTCCCGTTTTCATTCCAAGACTGCAGTAACTAAGCATCCTCCAACCTCACAGAAAGCATCTGATGTGTGCCCTGCGTCTCATTCCACGGCCGGCTCCTCGCTTCTGTCAATCAAACACACAAACTCATACACACAAAACTATCTCATATAATATATTCAAATCAAGAAACAAGTACAAACAACTAATGTTGACAAAGGACCTCCAGTGACACCACAAAAAGGCTCAATCAGGGAGAGCAGCACTGCGGCAATGACAGTTTTGTATGGGCGACAGCTGGTTTTGTTAGAGCCGACTGAGAACAAACCCAGTTGTGCTGGGAGCGTGTAAGAAAAGACCCCGGAGATGTCTGAATTTTGGAATGACGGAACGCCTCTATGCTGTCCATTCAGAGAGGCCGGATGGATTTTCCCAACCTACTAGTTCTCACGCTTAGTGCTGCATCTCAAATAAACCTCCTATGGATTCCCAACTTCAGAGAGGAGGCCAAGGAGGGGTTATTGGGAGTGGGGGGAGGAGTGGGTCACGCGTAAAAAGGCGTTTTATAGAGATGCTGATTTCTCATTCAGCCCAGGCTGAGGGGGTACGGAGGCCCAGGAAGGAATGCAATGTGGAAGAGAAAGAGACAGAGAATGATCGAAGTTCTCTTTCAGGGTATGTTTACACGACAACGCTGTACTAAAAAACTTTGCTTTTTTCGCGGACAGACGACAACGTTGTCAAAACGACCCCGTTCACACGGATCCACGATAACGACTAAAAATGCTGTATTCTGCTGCCAGGCCAGTAGTTGGCGATGTCACGTGGTAAAGAAACACTACGCGCCAATAGACTGAACACGTAATACGCATGCGCATGATGTCACCGTTTCCACAAATTTGCGTTTTTGTTGTTTACATGGAGGATGCTAACAGTATAATCTTAAAGAGCTTGCATTTTCAAGCCACCAAAATGCCATTGTCATGTAAACGAATGGCAAAAAAGCATAATTTTTCCAATTTTTTTTGTTGAAAACTGTGTCATGTAAACGGCCCCTTAGAAGTTATACTATGTATTTAAAGTTACCTGAAATCAAAATAGACACTTCCACATTTTTTCATGGAAATTGCTGTATTTATTATAAATGATTTATCCTTGCACATTATCATTTTTTCAAATTTGTTCAAATTTTTATCAAGTCATGTGCCCTCGTAATCAATATAACGTCCCCTCCCTCTTGCAATGACTTTGCAAGTGTTTTACCAAATTATAGGATGATATGATATGATGATATATCTTCTCAGATGATGTGAGACAACCTGTCACTCACATGAGATCACAGCAAAAACAAACCACAACCATCCAATCAATTCCCAATGGACAAACTCAAGTCCCATCCTCCATTTTTCTTGCTCGAGAAGCTGTTTCACTCATATGTCACAATAGGGAAGAAAAGACTATCACAACTGTGCCATGCCGACTTTCAATTTTGAGAAGCAACTTACCGCTGGGAATGGGGTGGCCTTTCAACCCTGCCAGGGAAAACCAGCAATTCTCTGCAAAAGCATTCAAAGGTTGCTTCTTCTCACCTGCAGATAGAAAGAAACAGAGAGTGAGAGAGAGGGAAGGAGGAGGAGTGTTTATCACAAGCCCGGCTCTTCTTTTGCAGTCAGGCGAATATATACATGTATAAGTCCCGCTTGATAACGGTGAGATGTGGATTTGCCAGATTGTAATCTCTTTCATTCAGGAATACCATTGAAAAGGCACACAGAACTCCAGGCCTGCGATTTCCTCCAACTCGCTTCCCTTTCTCCGTTTGTTCTGTGGTAGATCAAGCCGTAGACATTACCAAGCATGAAGATGAGCATGACAAAGAGCTGTCATCCATGATAAGGATCGTAAACACAAAACCATCCGCTGTGAAACAGGTTACAGCATAAACAAATGCTTTTCCTCCTTCCTTAATCCGTATTTAGCTTGGGGAACCTTTCAAACATTTTAGTAAAAGTGAATAAACATATCTCTCTTTAGCCAAAAGTTTGACCAAACATGAATAGATTTAGCAGTCTGCTCGCTGAGTGTCTGATGCATGTTTCTCACAAAAGTGCTTTAATATGAATGGCTATATTATGCATCTTCTTGTTACATATATGTTTACAAGGGTTAATCAACTTTTAGATATCTCAAAGCTTGCCAGATTACTGGCATTCAATCTTTAATATTTAGAGTTTTGTTCGACTTAAAAGCAAGTTACACTAGTGTTCAAAAGTTTAGGGTTGGTAAGCTTTTTTAATGTTTCTTATCTAATCAAAAATCCAGTAAAAAATTTACTCCAGTTTTCAGTGTCACATGATCCTACAGAAATTATTGTAGTATACCAATTTAGGGCTCAAGAAACATTTCTTATTATGGTGAATTTTTTTATTTTTTTTTATGATTTTTGCAATGGTTTACTGTCTTATTTTTTTTTATGATTTTTGCAATGGTTTTCTGTCTTTTTTTTTTTTTATCAATGTGTCCTTGCTGAGTAAGAGTATTAATTTCTTAAGCAAACAAACTGTATTATCTGTATTAAACAAATGTTTTTTCATCTCTGTTTTTTTAATAGTTGTGAAATAGTTTGTATATTTATTACATTTTTGGCTGTTCTCATGTACAACCATTTCAAGAGACGCCCACACCATTACTATTATAATAATAATAATTTTTACTAGTTTGTTATGGCAGTGTCTATTTATATTTGATGCAAAGAGTATCCTCACTATTCACATTAAAAGCATCTAGGTTTTTTGCACTTTTTGTAAATAGCTGCTGTTGTCTATCATTGTGGTATACATTTCAGATAACTCCACCCCTAAATGGCACATAAAATCTTAATAAATTGCATTTAGCTGCATTGCATATCACCCAAAATGGTGTCTTTCTGTCTTGGGCGGTTCTTGGCCAGATTAATGTGGATCAGAGTTATAATGTTTAGTCAAAGGTCTGGATATTCTCTCATTCCATCACTGTCACTCACATTATTCCCAGTCTTCTCCCTGACATATGGCCAGTTTCTTACTGTATCTGAATTTGCTAAAAGTTCAAATTATGCACGGACACTGACGGGCTTAACAATAATTTACTTTTCCAGCTGACGTGACTGTTAAGCAGATGTTCGCAATGGGAAAATAATCCCCAGTGGAAAGACATACAGAAAAATACAGTTCGAAAGGACGAACACATGGCCGTCAAATTGCAAATGTGTGTGTATGAGAGTGTCTGTGCTTGTGTTTGCATGTGTTTACCTCACCGAAGCTCTGTTTACTGGGGCACCCGCAACGGTTTTGCTCACATTGAACTTCACAAAAAACTAAAACTTTGATTTGACTCAGTTTCCAGATTTTTTAACAAATCGTTTTTTTTTTTATGCAGATGAATCAACTGTGAGACATATCATGAATATTTAAAGCTGATATGTGTCGTTTTTTGGTGTTAAATACTTTTTCCTATCCCAGCTTAACTTGTTGTGACAACTGTAAGAACATCTTAATTCCTATACTTTCATAGCATGTACTGAATTTGATGAAAAAACGTGCTCTACCATTCTAGGTCAAATAGATCTTCTTTTTTTTTTATTAACACTTTTGGTAACACTTTATTTCGATGGTCCACTTTAGACATTCTAAGTGACGCGACGTGATCTGAAGCCCGAGGTAACCCATACTCGGAATTAGTCAGAATTGAATTCACCTCTCCCACCTACATTTTCCTGCTGTTATTGAGAATCGAACCCGCAACCTTCGGGTTACAAGTCTGACTCTCATTAGCAACTACTTGTCAAATAACAGTCATTAGTATATTAGTAGACTATCTGCTTAATATCTGCTAACACTTTATTTTGATGCTCCCCAACAAACATTCTACTGACTATCAGGAATTTTGCAGCTACATGTCAGCTTATTCCACTAACCTGAACCCTAACACCTAACCTTAACCAAACAGGCTACTAATTCCTCTAATGAGAGCTAGTTGACAAGCAGTTGCAAAGTTACTTATAGTTAGTAGATTGTCTTAAGTGGACCATCGAAATAAAGTGTATAACCACACTTCATCTCAGCAAGGTGACAGTAAAGACATTTATTTTGTTAAAAAAATAAAAAAAGCATATTAGAATGATTTCTGAAGAATCATGTGACAATGAAGACGGAGTAATGATGCTGAAAATTCACATGAATTAATTCATTTTAAAATATAATAATAATATTTCACAATATTACTTTTTTACTATTTTTGAACAAATAATGCAGCCTTGGAGAGTTTATCAGACTCGTTCCAAAATATATATATATAAAAATGTTAAGCCCAAACTGACTTCTCGACCATAGATGAACATAATAAAACATACATGCTACCGCATATCTGCGATAGTCCTTTGACCCATAATGACTCATTTAACCACAAAGAACACATTCATTTTTTATAATTTTTTATAGGTAACACTTTAGTTTAGGTTCAATTCTCACTATTAGTTCTTATATTAATGCCTTATTCTGTATGACCATATCTACATCCCTCAATCCTACCCAATACCTAAACTACCTTACTAACTATTAATAAGCAGTAATTAGAATTTTATTGAGGCAAAGTCATAGTTAATAGTTAATAGTGAGAATTGGACCCTAATCTAAAGTGTGACCCAAAGGATAATCAAAACATTGCAGAAAGCTGAACAATCGATGATGTGAGTTTTTGGGTGGGTCTGGTTTTTTTCCCAGCCAATGACAGACAGGGAGAGTGTTCTGGAAACTTGTTTGAAAACAAATTTTTTTTTCAAATCTATTTGGTGACATTCAAATGTTAAGCTTAACTCTGTAATACTACATTTATCTGCCTATGTTGATTAAGAAACGAGCAGGATGGAGTTTTTAGGCTGAGAATGGGAGAATGGGTGAGACAAGACACAAGAGAACGACTGACAGCCATTGGACACATTTCGGTTTCCTTGGTTACAATGGGGGTCAATGCGAGCTGTACATACAGGCTCACATTAAAGATTCTCTTTATTCTCTCTCCTTTCATGTGGCCAACCCCACGCTCCATTCACCACTTGTTTTGTTTTTTTCACGGTCCACCATTAGACGGCTGTCTAATAAAGGTTAGAGCTTTTCTTCCGCCCTCTCTTTTCAAAGATCACCATGTCCATTTACTGAATCCATATGCTGCATTCCACCAAAGATCACAGCGGAAAAAAAGAGAGTGAAAAAGTGGAAGAGGAACTTATGATGCGTTTCATGCTTTTCACTCCAAAATATTTGAGGGTGTGAAACATAGTGTCTATCAGGGGAGAAATTGCTATTTGATAAAAGACAAAGTAACTGTTACTATGGGACACTTAGATGGATTCATCCGTAACACTTGGAAGAAGAAGAAGAAAATTGGGCTTTGGAAAACCTTAATGAGCAGATGTGCTTCTTATTTACAACGAGGCACGCAGCAGTGCGCTGAGAGCTTCATGTCTAGTCTGGTAATGTGTTAGGGTGGATGCGCAGTCACATACTCGACGGGGCCGTGGGGAGGCAGAACGCTAGATTCACTGACGGGAGGGCACAAGGGGGCTGTCCAAGCCAAAATAAATCAGCCTGCCAATTAGGTACTGGCTGATTTAGCTTTGATGTGGCGTCCGTGCCTAAGAGCCCTCCGTACACAGCACCTGAGTCTAGAGAGTAACCGAGGGAACGTGGACTCGATCCAGCGCCAATCATCGACTAGGCCTTATTGTTCCCTAGCTGACCTTCCCATCAATTCAGAGATGGGTAAAAGGAATTAAAATTGTAAGGAGAGGAGAGGGAGCTGAGATGCCTGAGAGCTCCTAATGAGCATGTTGAATACAACAGCGCTAGGCAACTAGCAAAGCCCAAAAAACACAAGGACGGAAGCAGGCCTTGAGTCCCGGCTTGTGACAATAGGCCTCTAATTGGGCTCCCAATACCGGTGGGCTAGTCTTATATGCAGCACTGTGTACACATGACCAGCCAAGTGTGAGAAACTATATTACTCGAAGAGTCTTCGAGATGGAGAGCGCTCTTGTGCTCTCTCTTGACATTCCTTCTTTGAGCATCAACAGATGGCCATGAAGCATTGGGTTTTTCATTCGTTTATTTCTTTTGGACCATTTGGTAATTTAAATGATTGAACACGAGATAAAATGAGTTATCATTATAGATAAATCGAATCTAAAGTATCTTCTAATTAAGGAAAGCTCGGGGCTAGTCGTCAGACTTTTACTCCAGTGAATATTTAAAGTCAGTATCAATGGCCTTGAACATTTTTCAGATTCTCATTTCAAACAGATATTTAAAAAATTTTTGCACAGGAATAAAGAAACAAGCAGTAAGTAAACAACTGAATATAGACTTTTCATTTTTAAAAGAAACGGCAATTTTATTAAACAAGGATGTATTTAATCAATCACGAGTTAAAATAAAGACATTTATAATGTTACAAAAGATTAAATGCTGTATTTTCAAAGAATCCAGTTCATGTTTCCACAAAAATAGTAAGCAACACAACTGATTTCAACATTTGAGAGAGAGAGAGAGAGAGAGAGAGAGAGAGAGAGAGAGAGAGAGAGAGAGAGAGAGCATTTTAGCAACTACATAGCAACACCCTGGCAACTACCCAGAATACAATAGCGACAGTGAATTTTGTATGGGCTTCAGAAAAGTTGTGTCAATACGTTAATACATATAATCTTTGCAGAGAGAGAGAGAGAGAGAGAGAGAGAGAGAGAGAGAGAGAGAGAGAGACAACTAGCCCCGGACTCCCCTACTTAAATTAAACAATTGATTTAGCAGAAGGGTTGAGCTTTACCCAGTTGAATCCAAATATCTGTGGTATCTGTCTGTCACTCTGAGCTGATCCCTCATAGAAGTGTCTGCCTCTGTGCTATTTAAGTCTTGAGATCAGGTCTAAAGAAACATATGGCGGAGTGAAACTGGTTCCTGTCAGCAGTTTCTAGCACCTCTGTGTTGGCCAGGAGAACTTTATGAGCAGAATGGGTCTCCTGTTTTTTTTCTGTGTGGTGTTAAAGCATGGTATTTGTTGAGGTCACAACAAACAGCGAATGATGTTTTGAAGTTTTTTTGTCTTTCATGTGGCCACAAGTTAAAGATGGATGAAAGTGCGCTCAGAAAGAGAATTTGCAGTACATGTTCTTGGAGAACTACTAAGAAAATAAGCTTATGTTTTCAATAGTATGTTCAGATCTTCATTATTATTGAGAAAGAAAGAAAGAAAAGAAAATTTACACTTGTTGTTCAAAAAAACATATGTATGCCTTAACATAAGGGAATGCAAATTCATTGTGGCACATTTTTAGAAAGCCTTGAATAATGTCAGCAATGTTGTTGTTTTTAACCCTTAATGCTGTTGCCTCTTTTGGAATAAAACAACCTCTCGTCTCGTCTGACTAAAATTACCAGCATGTGGTATGTGGGAAAACGTTTGTCACACAAAAGGCATTGAGTGTCAGAGACTAGGGCAGGTGAGGAGCTTTACTGTGTGGCAACTGCTGTAATAAAACAATGGAGCCAAATGAGCACAAGCCGTCAATGTCTGCCTGTCAGACAGATGCTCCGCTCAAGGGACATTAGTCTGCTAAAACACGTATCTGTAATCTTATGGAACTGTGGGAAGTTTAGGAGACGACGGATTAACAGTTGTGTTCAAATCTCACACACAAATGAGAGAAAATCTGTCTTTTTCTGGGCGTCAGCCAGACAGATGACAGCTATAGAATATTTAGATATTTGATATTTTACTTTTTTTTTTTTTTTTTACTGCATATATATAGGATTCAGGTAAAATATCAAATATCTAAATATTCTAAATAATAAGAAAGTGAAAGTGAAATAAAAGACAAAAATTATATTTATCTGAGTTACATGAGTTTAATGAGTGTTTTTCAGTTGTTTTGAGCAAATTTAGACCTTTTTATTGTTCAAGACAAGCTAAATTAAATAAAAGTAAATGAACACTCATGTATATGTTCTGACAACAGGTCATGTTGTGTAATGCATTTTTGCTTCTCAGGTAAATGTATCTTGTTTTAAAGATGTTTGAATATTTGCTAAACAAAACAAGGAATAAGAATATGACTGTTGTGCAGTGTAATATCTTCACCATGTGGTCGCTTACAATGTGTGTAATCTGAGATTAAATCGACTAATTGCAAATGTAAGACTTTTTTGTTTCTTTAAGTGAACCTTTCAGTCCTTTGCACATGACAGCGCCAAGCTTTCATAACCTGTTTTTTGAGTTTGACTTTGCTGTCATTGAGTATTTGCGCTCTCATATGCATAAGGGAACTTAATGTGCTTTCGGGGCTGCAGAATGAGACGGCTGTTGAGGTGTGAGGAGTGTGTGGAGGTGTGAACAGGTGTCTGGGTTCACTGGAGTGTAGGAATGGAAGCTTCTCCAGGTGCACAGCTGCAGGGAGGGGCACTGCTGACACAAAGACACATATATATCCTTGGGGGAAGTGTGTTTATGCAAGCATGTAGCTGTGTGTAGGGCTGTGTGTAGGGGTGTGTGTGTGGGTGTGTGTGTGGGTGGGTGGCTTAGGCAGGTGGCTGTGCATGCACTGCAACAAATAAAACATAAAAAAAATATTTGCCTTATTTTCCAGAACAAATGTCTAAACATTCTTATAACAAATATGTGAAAAGCAAAATTGTACAATAATATAATAAGACTTGCTTTCAGGAAATATGTCTTGAATTAAATCGATTATTAATTGTCTACTTAATGTGATTAGTTGTTTCAAGAATAAATGCAACAAAATGTAGTGAGGTTTCCTTAATAAAATTAGAAAAACAAGTTTAACAAAAATATATATGAGTTATTTTTATTTAATTTTTTCAGTTGGTGAAGGCTGGGTTAAAAACAGTGAGACGGAGTCAGTTGTATTTGCATGGTGTGAATATTTGACCTTTTCCCAGTACTGTTCAAATCAGTTCATAATTAAACTGCAAGTTATTTGCAAACTGGCCGTTCATCTGTTTTATTGGAAGCCCAATGCAAATGCCAAGCGTTGCTGTTTTTCTCACAGACCTCATCCATCATAATTTGGGAAGGGTTACGATTAAACAAGCGCTCTCATTGATAAACACTTACAACCTTCCAGTTGCTGTAAGACAATGCGCCAACAGCAAAGGTCAGAGCTGCACTCACATGCACACACACACTGGCCCGAGAGAGCAAAGATAGCAGCGAATGGTGTGAAGGAATAGTTCATGCAAACATGAAAATTATGCCTTATTTACTCCATATAATCAAATTTACATTTAAAAATAATCCATTTGCACACTGCAAATCTTTTGAAGTTACAAAACCGCTTTTGATGGAAATTTAAGTCACTGTTCACTCGTATATCAAAATGTTCATTATAAACAAAGCATTTATTTAATAAAGCTCCAAAAACGTCTCATTTTGATATTGATCTGTGACGTTACATGGCCAAATACATGAATGCCTCCAGAGCAAGACATCGACAAATAGTTCTACATCTCACCATAAGCTCCGCCCTCCACTTAAAGGGGTGGTATAATGCCCTTTTCACAAGATGTTAAATAAGTCTTTGTAGAGTGTGTGTGTGAAGTTTTAGCTCAAAATACCCCACATATTTTTATATAGCATGTTAAATTGTCAATTTTTGAGGGTGAGCAAAAACGCACCGCTTTGTGTCAGTTCCTTTAAATGCAAATGAGCTGCTGCTCCCGGCACAGGGGGCGGAGCTTCAACAGCTTGTATCCTTTTACCTCACACAGACATGCACTGAAAATTTCAAAAACTTTTAGCCTTTTATGTTCAAACCGGAGTCAGACAAAGATGGAGAGACTCGAGAAGAAGTAACAACATGTAGAAGCAACAGGACATTTCTGAATGGTTAGTTGATGAATTTATGTGTAGTTATCTTCTAGTCATTGATTAGCATATTCTGCCATGCTAATCTATAAATCGCGTTCCCAGGGGCGGCTTTATGTACATTTTAGGGTTGGTGATGTCACTAACCCGGGAGGAAGCTCGTGTAGTCCCTAGTACCAGCCGTTTGTTGTAATCCTTAAAAAACGATTTCTTTAAAAGCAAATACCTCTCTTTGCTTTGAACTTTGAGCGTTGTAACTTTGCAGATGTTGTTTTATGCTCAAACAGCAACATTACACACTAACTAAAGTTAGAAAAGTGAAATTATAATCAACCACCCCTTTAACTGCTGACATTTGCTACACTGGATGTGAGTGTCGCGTCAAAAGCAAATAGAACCCATTATAATCACTGCACTGTCTACACTGGATCCAGTATATACAAAGCGCACTTGAGTCTGTCGACAACAGGACAAATGGAAGTGTGAAAGAACATTCGCTTTAACGCATCCAGTTTAAATAGCTTGTTTGTGTCTCTGTACAGATTACAGAAGGATCTCAGCGTCGGAAACAAGTGGATGGTTTATTTTAATGGCATCATGGATCACGTCTGAGGATATGTTTGTTCGGAGCATTTGACAGCAGATTGTTTTGTAAAGAATGCATAATGTTTTGGAGAACATTTAGTTGAAAGATGAAGCAGTCAGCTGTATTGAATCTGACAGCAGCTGCATCACAAACCATATGTAAATGATTTCATAATGCTTCGTAAATTAAGGGTTTCCGCATATGCAAAAACTTTATTAATATTTTAAGTGAACCTCAAAGAACATATTAAAATAATAAAAAAATCCATGTCATGAGCACATTCAATTTCATTCCATTAATCAGACAGTGCTATAATATCAAAATATAATGTCATATGGTGATTGTCCTTAATAGTGTTGTTGTTTTTTGGAGCTTGACAGGTCAATAGTCACTGCACACTGAATGGATAAAGCAGCATGAATATTATTAAAAATATCTTCTTTTGAGTTCTAGAGAAGAGTGGAAGTCATATGGGTTTGAAATTAGATGTAAAGTAAATATTGAGAAAATTGGGTAAATCTCGCTTAGTTGTTATTTAAAGCAGATGGCCAATTGTCCCGACATCACAGAAGATTTTTGAAGTTAATGATCCTGTAACACCAGCAAGTAAATGTGACTGCCTAAATGCTCGTTTCACTAAATATTCCTTCCCTTATTTCAATGTAAACTTCAGGGACTGAGCCAGACACACGCCCTAACCTCTGGCTGTCCTTGAGACATACATTCATCATTCTCTCATCCAATGAATTTTAACAACATTTTTCACCTTTTTTTTCTATTTCCATCCCCCATGCCTGTGGTCTCTCATGCCGTGTTTTGACTCAGCTGGATTTATCTTTTGTTATTATCTCCTGAACTCCAATTACTGTATGTCCTGGGAGAAACAAAGCTTTAGCGCACAGGCAGAAGAGCTGAAAACTACAATGCATGACAATATCCTCAGGATTGCTCAGAGCACAAAGACGGCTCAGCAAAATTAGTTCTCTGACAAATGAGCATAAGACGGCTAAGCTTCAGGGCTGCCTCTACCTCAGAGGGACAGGAGACAGAATATTATACTAAAGACACTTAAAGGGACAGTTCACCCCTAAAATGTAAAATCGGTCACTATGTATTCACCCTCCTTCTGTTTTAAACCTTTATGAAACTTTCTTTCTTCCATGAAATACAAAAAACAAATATCCTTATCACAAAGAAAATAATCGTAAAAGTGGTCCATAAAACCTGTGAACTATATAAGTAGCGAACCATATGATAGCTATGTGTGAAGAAGTACACATTTTATGTGTAATGCATTATAAATGTATTCATAAAGCCCGTAATAATGCATTTTATCTTTTCATAAATAATTGTAACCGAAGTTAAAATGCATTTTAATATTTGCAGATTCCTTGTAACATGTTTTAATGCATTATAGGTGTATTATAATATTAAAATATTAATTTAAGGTGAATAGGTAAATATTAAAATGTATTACAACAGTGGTTATAATTATTCATGAGAGCATACAATACATACGGTGCATTACAAGACATAATTAATGCATTAAAAATATTTTTATATATATTTAAAAGGCTGTGATTCATATGGAACCATAATTAGCAACAAACGTATGCCAACCGCATGTTTGACCAGTTGACAAGTCATTCTAATCACTCTTTAATAGAATACAACAAGCAGGGGTTGGTTATTACCAGCACAAGAAAGTAACAGAGGGCTGTAGAACAGGCCAATGGACAAATGAGAATGAAAAATTCCATTAGCCCAGGTCAAAAAAGTGACCAGTCCTGGAAGTAAAGGTTGTATGCAAATCAGCATTCAGGCAGAAAGATAATATGACGGCCTACATTGCACATTTCAAGAATGTCAGATCTATTAGAAGTGGGAAGCTAATTACCCAGACTCTGAGGTTGATTAAAAGAAATCACTAAGCAGCAGCATAGCGCATTATGCTAATGATCACTCATTTAGATGTGTCATGGTCTGCAGCTTTTAAGAGGATTTGGGTAAGTGTGCTTCACATTTCTCACAGAGAGCGTAATGGCGGACGAGCAAACCACCATACTTTTACAAATACTACGGATTTATTTTTAAGAGTTTTTTAGGTGAGAATGTAGTTATTTAGACCTCAGATATAGAGTGTGATATTGCTCATATACTGTATTGATACTACTATACTATATACACACATTATATACATTATATCAGTACTAGAAACCAAAATTTGAGATTTTTGACCAACAATATGCAAATTAATAACATACATAGCATCAGCAAAGGACAGACGTTAATTTTGTTCAAATTTGTAAATGCATACATTTTGTAAATGTTTTCAATAATTCAAAAAATAACAGCTTTTATTAGTTTCATTTAGCATTGTCTTTCAGAACAGACGTGTGACCCACTGATGTACTGTAGAAAACATGGTCCTACTTAGTCGGATGTTCAGATTGCATTTGCAATATTCATCTGTTGTTATGAAGGCAATAAATCATCCATCTAATCTAAATAACCTTTTCATCATAGTATACTTGCTTATTTTACGAACATGCATCACCACATGACATGATCTTACAGGATGAACTGCCAGAATATTTGTCATGAAGGAAGCTAAATTAGCCTTGAAATATTCCAATGCGAACGAAGCCAATCATCTGCAACTTTGACACTTACACAAAAAGAAAGACAGAAAGAAATCAGCACCATTCAAGTTTCGCCTAAAGGCATTACGAATTACACAAAAGGGAAAAGTAAAGGACTGTCCAATCTACGTTCCAGTGGCTTTTCAAACAGAAGTGTGTTGTTGTAAGTAATGCATTTAGTGCTAAATACTTGTACATCATGTGTGTTCATCATTCAACATCATTCATTAAGTTAGTTATTCACCTTAGAATAACATACTAATGTTCCTTAAGGCACACTGCTCAATTTTATCATCTATACAGTGTTTCGTCAAGCACAGGTGCCTGATATTATGAAACAAATAGTATTCACTGCAAGTACGATAATATACAAAGCGGAAAAAGATGGCATTAATCAAATATTTTAAATATAGGCTACGTATTTGTGTTGTTTCTACATTCATTTGGAGATTAAATTTGAAATTATTACAATATAAAAATATATTAAAAAGTTTAATGTTAGTATGTGTGTGTATATATATATATATATATATATATATATATATATATAGATAGATAGATAGATAGATAGATAGATATAGCTACATACATATATATTTCTCAGTTAATATGAGGTCATAAAATCTTCACACATAATATAATCATAAAATAATTGTAAAAAGTTGTTTCAATTTTAATCAAGTTTAATCATGAGTCAACTTACCAAAAGTATTTTGAAGTACCCTATGTTTTATTTCTCCACATTAAGCAATACGTCATATATCAGGACAAACATTATATAAACAGTGGGGTAACAATACACTGAAGTAAGCCTGTAACTCACTAAAGAAGTAAATGTGATACTTTTTAAAGCCCTGAAGGAGGTAAACAGTCAGAGTCAGAGGAGTCATGAGCTAAAGGCCCCCACACCAAGGATACAATCAGTTAGCTATCAGCAATTCTCAACACACATTGTATGCACTTCACACCCATTGTGTTTACTCTGGTTAGTCAATAACGAATGAAGAATAGCAAAGCTTTCCCCTTCATTTGATAATGCAAATAAATACTGTTTGGCAGAGAGATTCCAGTTCCATATGAAACTATACACACACGTGTTCACATGCCATGGCCGCACAAACATTTATACTGTATGCATAGTGCACACATGCACACTACAATGATTAAGAACAAACAGGGCCTTAAATAAATAAAACATAAATAATTGCGGTGTATTTGAACCACATTCGATATTTGGATATTCACTTCCTCTACATGGAGTCCTGTTTTCATCCGCAAAGACGCCGGAACGGGGGACTTTGTTTAGGTTTTTCAACCCTGTAGGGGTTAATCCACTGACTGAAAAGAATCACTTACCACTCTGCCTGCTTCCTTGGCCTTTCACGATGCCCCCTCAGTAATCCCATAATACCCATGCCTTTCATCACGAGTCCTGTACTGTGTGTGCTGTCTCAAAGAAAGGGATGAGGGAGGGGAAGAGAAAGCAAAACATATCTTGAAGAGGTAGTGTGTTGGGCAATTTGACATGCATACCCCCCTTTTTTTTATATTTGCTCATTCCACAAGACTGGAGCAATTTCCCTTCCGGGGACTCGACCTTATGGACTCAAAGTGCAACAAAGAGAGCAACTGGAGAGTGGATTTCTCAAACACAGATTGCTTCTTTACGCTCTGAGTCAGACTATGTGCATACAGAAAAAGAGTGACAAATTATTACTATCGGATACCAACATAAAGCACTGTATCACTCAATTAGGAAATCCATTATCCTGTTTGCTTGTGCAATCCATCAAGTTACTTTAGAGGACAGAGAGAGAGAGAGAGAGAATGGAAAATCATTTCCTCTATGAACTAGAGATTGCTTTTATGACCAATACCTATTCAGATGACTTTTTAAATGTAAATACTGATAACCACAACCTGATGAGCGTTTTGTCACAATAATAATTTAATGACCACTGTACAACTTTACAAAAGTAGAAACCTAATATGAAGTATTAAAATGCTGCTAATAGTACTACTAGTAATTTAACAGATTTTAAATAATTGTTTAATTTATTATTGTTTAAAAATAAAATAAATAAATAATCATTATACTACAAAAATAAAAACACTATAACACTATTACAATTTTAGAATATAATTATTATTATTATTATTAATTATTTATTAATTATTATTTGTCAAAAATCAGTAATAATAATAATCATTAATCAGGGCTCTAAAAGTATTATTAATAACAACAATGATAATAATAATAATATATTGTTTTGCATAATGTTTTATATTGTTTTCTTGCAGTCTAAATGGTCCCGAATGAATCTATTATTTGTTTATTATATAATTCATAATTTATTTTATTATTTATTTTCTTTATTTACACAAAACATATTTCTCACTTGAAAATGAATTTCTATGTAGTTAAAGCTAAATATCGGTAATACCAGTCCAGTGTTCCAGGCAGCGGGACGCTATTCAAGTCATGCCCAAGACAGTGCATCCTCCCTGGGATGACGTTTCAATAAGTCAGCCGGTCAATTCCTGGAGGTTTCGTACTCCCAGAGCTCCATCGCGGTCAAAATTGAACTCTCTCACCCGCCAAAGTGAGCCTAAGCTGGCGATTATGGTTATCGAGACGATTATCGTTCAATCTTTATTATGAACACCCTCTATGAATACCTAAAACATTTTGATATTTCAATGACTAATCAAAAACTTAATATAAATCATTATTCTTAATGAGTTGTAGCTAAACCTTGTGAATCCGGCTGACATAACGTATTTAAAAGTTCCAGTATTGTTCATGCCCTCAATATGAAAGAGGAGAGGGCCTAAATGAGCCTGCTTTTAGTGAGCTGCCACATCTGTGTGGCCCCCCAGAATCCCCTTCATCTGTCTGAGTGCCCTCGGGGCAGGGCAAGCAGCCCCGCTGCAGTCATGGCTGTCCCGAAGCCCTTGTGAAGGCCAGTATTGTCCATTCATAGGGATCACTGTGTGAGAGGTCACAGGAGGGAGAGAGGGGGCAAAAATGGCAGGAAATGGAGGTGGTTTGGCCCTGTGGGCTAATGAAGGCTGCAACTAACAGAATAAACAAGCAAAACACTCTCACGGTTTTGTCTTTTGTTGCCCTGTAAATATTCTTACTATGCATGGAGAAACAGAGAGTTGTATTTATGTCACCCGGTCATCTCCCCACCTACATTCTCAGTCTGCTCCTGTTTGCTTCCCACCGTCTATTTGAGGGCAGTTAAGATACACACCATGGCTGGGTCTGTGGAGCGCTTCGCAGATGTGCAGATAAATCTTCATTTTTCAGCCAGTTAAGAAGACGTAGGCTGCCGCCGCCACGCTGGCTCAGGCCAAAGGCACCTTGCAGGAGCCAGATATCCTGCAGAACAAATTGGGGAACAAACAGAACCACAGGGTCACTCGCACTGTCTTTATCTACAAAGTTAAGAGGCCCTAGTGGTAGGGAGCCACGACTACACAATGGTCACTAACAGACATGTTATGAAAGTACCCCACTGGGGCTGTTAAAGATGACTGTTGCATTAGACAGTCTAACTCACACATGATAAAAGAGGTCTGGCTGACAGTTTAATGTTGTGAAACATAACTTTTCCAGTAAGACTTAATATTGAGGAAATATCGGAAAAAAAAGTTATTGATCTCCTCAAAATGGGCTACCGTTCAAATGTTTAGGGTCTGTATATTTTAGTTTTGTATTTAGTCTCTTATGCTTAAGGCTGCATTTATTTGATCAAAATACAGTAAAACAGTAGGCTAATATTGTGAAATATTATTAAAAAAATTGTTTTCTATTTTAATCTATTGTAAAATGTTAATTATTCCTGTAATGCAACCAAATTTTCAGCATCATTACTCAAGTCTTCAGTGTCACATGATCCTTCTAATATCCTGATTTGCAGCTCAAAAAAACATTTATTCTTATTCTCAATGCATGTTGAAAACATACATGTTGTGCTGCTTAATGTTTTGTTTGAAGACGTGATACTTTTTTCAGGATTCTGATTAATAAAAAAGTTCAAAAGAAGAGCATTAATTCGTAATAGTTTTTTTTTTGTAACAATGTGAAAATGTCCTTACTGTCACTTTTGATCAATTTAATACATCCTTAATAAAAGTATTAATTTCTTAAATTCCCAAACTTTTGAACTGTAGCTATATAAATATAATTTTGATGGTTAATGTTAATATTATTTTATCAAGAATGTAGTGATGGTTGTCCAATACAATTGATCGATAGATAGATAGATCAACAGACAGACAATGCAATGGATGAATAGACAGACAGACAGACAGACAGACAGATAGA